>VZTR01004999.1:1351112-1396652 GCA_013400775.1 Chaetops frenatus
CCCCCCCCGGCAGCCACCTGCATCCTTGTGCCCCGGCCCCCTCCCCCGTCTGCAGGCCTGCAGCGCTGCCTTCCCCTTTGTGCTGCTCCTCTCCCGGGGATGGCGCTTTCCCCACCCGGCAGGGATGCGGGAGCAGCCCTAAGGACAGTGACACCTGGGCCACCCCCGGGCTGCTTCCCGCCCGCGGTCCTGCCGGGCCCGACACCGACAGTGACCTTGGCCAAATCCCCCGTCCCGGAGGAGCGATCGGCAGCGCCGCGGGGGGAGGAAGCACAGTGACACAGATATTAATTATTCACGGGACCCAAGTGAGTGATCGCCCGTTCACGCGTGGTGAAGCAAGGCAGGAATGCGCTGCCAGCCCCGCGCCGTGGGAAGACGCCGCTCTGATCAACACAAAGGCACGTGGAAAGCAAGGCTGGGATGTGCTGGAGGAGCTGGGTGGCCCTGGCAGAGCCGTGGGGCAGCAGCAGCAGCAGCATCCCTACACATCCCTCTGCGGGAGGGTGCAGAGCACTGGCAGCTTGGCTGGTGGCTCTTGGCTGCCCGGCCCTGCCCGCAGGTGTGTGGCACTGCCAGGTGAGTGTTTGCACCATCTCTTGTTCCTGCAGGAGCCAATGGATGCTGACAAGTGCCTTTTGGGATGGGACAACCCCACCTTCACCCACCACACCGTCCAGGCTGCCAGTCCTTCTCTAGCACAATATTTAGGAGTTGCCTACAAGGGAAACACTGCCTGGCATAGCTGCTGTGGGATAATTATTCTGCAATCACTCACTGTTCTTCCCCCACGCCCATCCCCTTCTCAGAAACAAACATGACTTTATTCCTTCATAATAATATAATTATTATTCCCCAGCAGCTCTGCTGTGCCATTTCCCCCACGGAGACAAACCCTTCTGAGATCTGCTTTCCATAATCGCCACCAGCCTGTCACTCCCCACGGGATCAGAGGGTCCCTCTGAGCAGGGGAAACCCAGCTGGCAGGGAGGCAGGAGAGTTTGCTGAGCCACTGTCTCCTCCAGCAGTTCACACAAGGTTATTGTCTATGGGAACAGGAACAAGAAGCCAAGCAGAGGAAGGATTAAGGGAAGAGTTGAACAAAGAAATTCCTTAGTTTGAAATGGAAGTTGCACAGCTTCAGCAACCAAAGGATGGAGCCTGTGCTCACCTCTCAGCTCAGGGCTGCTCCCCACAAGGGCTGGCATAGCACAGCCTGCCAGATCTGCTCATCTGCTTCCCAAAATATTACATTCTCCCCTCTGCTTGGGAGGAGCAGTTAAGCATGTCAGTCCTTCATCTCTTTATGCTCAGGTGGCCCTCTGCTGTCACCCCAACAAAGGAGGGAGACAGAATGATCCTGACAGTGCCAGAGGTCCTTGAGCATCCTTAACCCAGCAGGACCCATGAAAAAGGACTGGCCACCCCCTTGGAGGTGGGATCACATGCAAAAACAGAGACTCCATCTGCCCAGCTGGCTGATTTCAGTGCTAAATTATTATGAGAATCACTACAAAGAGCCACAACAATAAAATTTACTGTCTCTGCCACGTTGTGGGTACACACAATCCAGAGCCTTCACGGTAATGCCACATCCTAGTGGCAGCAGGGGTGGAAAACCTGAGGGATTAATTCCCACCAAGGTGGAAACCACTGCCAGGCCCAGGAGAAGGCTGGAGAAAGGCCGTGGGAGATGCTGGGTGAAGGGGATGGAAATGCTGGATAAAGGGGATGGAGAATGCTGGTAGAAGGGGATGAAGGATGCTGTGTGAAAGGGATGGAGGTTGCTGGTGAAGGGGATGGAGGATGCTGTGTGAAGGGGATGGAGGATGCTGGTTGAAGGGACTGGAGGATGGCACGTCCCAGGCCCGGCGCGGGGACAGTTCCGCAGGACCTGCCGCTCCCCCTGTTGATGTCACACAGAGTTGCAAGTGCTGCACAGCCCAGAGCACCGGACCCAAACCATCCCTGTGGCTGAACCCGAAAACCCAAGCACCCGAAAAACCGGTGGCTGCTTTCAGGGGCGTTCAGCTGGAGCTGCCAAAGGCACACACCAGACCTGTGCTGGCACCACGCCACCAAAATGTTCATGCTTCCCTTCTTTTTGTGTTTTCATTTTGCAATGAGAAGGGGAGTAATGCATATGTGAGCAGGAGGGATCCCCGGGGAGCAAGCCACAGAGCCCAGGTCCCATGCAGGCAGCCCAGCCTCCGTGCCTGCTTTTTCCATGTTTTAAGGGGATAGACATCCTCCCAAGAATTGTTCCTATTCCATTAAATCAGCAAGATTTTCTTCCCCAGTGGAAAGTTTCCATCAGATATTTAGCAACCAGCTCTTCCTCTGACCTATTTGCAAGCCCCAAGCCACTCTCCACCACCCACTACTTGAAAGCTTTGATAATTCAATGAGATGTTAATTCTGACATCCAGCATAACTCTCGATACAAAAACTTCTCTCTTTTTTTTTTTTTTAATTACCATTAATTGCAGTGCAGGAGTAACGAATCCTCTGCTCAGAATTTGCATTCCAAGCACCCAGCAGCATTTTGCTGCACAACTCCCATCAAGTCAAGGTGTATTAAGTGGGTTTTGACAGCTCTGTGTGCTCTGGGGTGGGCAAAGCCCAGAAAAGACAAGGCAGCATAACTCTGCCATGGGGAATGAGGCACAAGGCTGAGTCCAGCCTGGTCAACACATGGAGGTGTCAGCACACATGTGCTTAAAACACAAAGCAAAAGGGCACCGTCACTTTTAAGCATGTCAGGATCATCTTTTAGGGCAAAATTCTGCTCTAAATGCAGAGGGTTGTTAGTGAGATCCCATGTGCCTGATCAGGGCACATGGCCTGTGAGACTGAGCCACACACAAAGCTGGAAACTTTTCCTCCTTCATTTAAGAGCCTGGCTTAGTGGATTTTTGCCAGGCTTGCTCCTGAGCAGGGTGCCCTTCACTCCTTTTGCAAAACCCTGTCAGGCATTGCCCTGATTCAAGGGAGATCAATTTATTCCTTAGGCTGCACTTCTTCCATGAATATTTTCATTATTCCATATGCATATTTATCATTTATTTAAATCATCAAATAAAGAGGGATTGGAAGTTGAAATCCCCAGGAGCATCTCTACAAACCTGGTCATGAGACACAGGAACTGACTTAAAGCATGAGCAGGAGCCTTGGTTTTATTTTCCCTGCTGGAGCAGAGTAAACAGCACATGTGTTGGAAAACAAATAATTTTTATAAATCTTTCTGTTTTCATGACCAGGCCAACATTAGCAACAAGAAGGTGATAGTTGGAGTGCAGAACTCCCCGTCTTCATCTCTTCCTTCATCTATTTTAAAACTGAAACGCCTTCTCTGTGGTTGCTTTGGAGCAGCAGCCTTGCCTGAGCTGAGCGCACGCATTGCCTACATTTATCCTCTGATTTGAATATAAATGAAAGCCAGTGAGTTATAAACAGAGCCTGGGGAGTTGTCTCTGCAGGCCTACAGCTGCTGGTGGCAGGGCTGGGTGGGCAGAGGCCTGGAGCCTCATCTCAGTGTGCAGGAGGAGCATCCACAGCATCACCGAGCTTCCCAAGCTGATAAATTCCTCCTTCACTGGGTCCAGCTCCCTCACACACTGTGCTGATGGGGAATTTGCCTCTGTACATTTCTCTGAAATAATGATGTTCCTTTAAAGGTGAGCCCAGGAGAGCCCTGTCACTGCAGTAGTGAGCCCTGAGCATCCCTCCCTCCAGCTCCCTGCAAATCCACCCAGGAGGATCCCAGCCGTGGATGGGAAGGGACATCCCTTTGCCACGAGCCCCCCGCAGCCTCTGCAGCCTCACACAGCGTTTTTATCTGCACAAAACACTGCAGGCATGAAACAGGGAACAGCTCTTGTCCTTCCTGCAACTTCCCAGACAGCAGCCAAGTCCCAGCCCTGGTGAATGGGGCTGCAAAGGCTGTGTGCTGCAGCCACCAGCACTCCTACATGAGCATAAACAAACCTGGCACTGGCACAGGTCTGCTGCCACCTCAAATCCATGCAATCAGCTGCCAGACCAGCCTCCCTTGCCAGGGGACATCAGCAGGACACGCTGGGGGTATGTGGACAACTAACGGGTCCCAATTCTACACAGACTTAAAGAGCAGCTTAATTTGAAGCATGTCAAGGTCACACAAATTTAAAACTAAGCTTTGCACATCAGAAGTGCCCTACAAATGCAAAACATGGAATAAATTGGCTAATGTATATGTTTATTGCTGCTCTCTGAGAGGCTGGATCTGAAGGGCTGAGCAGGGAGGGTCAGGCTCTGCACTGCTGACTCAGAGTGCTTGGAAAGTACAATTTCTCCTCCATAGGAAACTGTGGTGCTTTCAGATTCATTTTCATCTCCAAATCCTCTTGTCCATCCCGAATTTGCTGGAGAAGGCTTTCAGAAGCGTTGATGGGAAAGGATTCCTTTGCTGTGGCATGGAAAGGTGCTGTGGGTGCCACTGGAGCCCAGCACTGCCAGGGTACAGCCACGAATCAGCAGCTCACACACGTGGAAGATTAAAATGGTATCAATTTGAGTGGTAGTGTCAAAAATAAACTGAAAAATTTGTTGAAATTAAATGCTTTGGAAGAAAAAATTATCCTCTGAAGGCCAAAATGAATGGTTCAAATTTTTTTCCCCATCAATAGTTTCCTACATATCCCCACAAAATGGGTTGATTTCAGCAAAGCTGTGCTTGCCAATAAAGATCATTTCCACTGAAACCCTTTCTATCCTTCCTGCTGCCAAAAGAGCTCTGCCTGTAGCTGAGCATGCCACAGATCTACAAGTGGGGCATATTTCCTCTCCAGAGCAGCCCCTTGGACCCCTCTCCCCAGTCCCTGGCTCTGGGGACACTGGGATTTTGAGGGGCATCCCTCCATGGCAGGAGCTTTCTGCTCCCCTTTTTATTGCTGATTATTTCTGCAAATGTGGGTCACAAAACAGGGACATCCCTGACACTCGGTAGGAGCAGAGGAGCATCCCTTCAAAGAAGATTTAGTGAAGCGTTGTGGGAAGGGTTTCTGTAGTGCTCATCTACAGAAGCGAGCAGCAAATCCTCTGCTCTGATGGCAGATCGTGAAGGCAAGTCCTTGAGTGTGAAACACTGAGCTTTCAGGGATTATACAATTCCTTTGAAAAAGGGCTTTTCTTCCAGATCCCTTTCACAAATCCCCTGCTATTACCCACCCTAAAGCACTGGTAACACTTCCAATCTCTTGCTTTCTGCCACAGACAGACATTTCACCTTTCACTCACTTTCACTCAGGTTTTCTTCGTTGACTATTGGAAAGCATGTTATTACCTGGGGCATGGGGAGGGAGGGGATTAGGGATTGAGAGGCCTATCCAAAGCAGACAGGCTATTAGCTATTCCCACCTTGCCTGAGGCAGGGGACTGACCACACCAAGCCAGGTGCTGTCTTCAGAGCCCAAAGTCCCTCCTAAAACACTCAAGGTGTTTGATTCTTTCCACGTGTTTGTTTCAATGATTCCCCAGAAGGCTCCAGCAAGGCTGGGGCTCATCCTGACTCCTGGCAGCAGCCAGTGCTGGAGCATCACACAAGGAGCAGGGCTGGGGGACATGGCTGGAGTTGGGAAATGAAGCCCAACCAAGGACAGTGTTAGGGACAACACACTGCCAGCATTTGACCTTTTCAGCTGCCAAACCCTGTAACCCCAGAATAATTTAGGAAAGTGTCAGTGTGAAGGCAGGACACAAGGTCCTTGATATTCCCAGGGCTGCAGGTGGGACATTGAGTGGCCATTTGGGCTCTAGCCCTGGACAATCCATCAGCCAACAACACAAAACCTTTTCTTTCTGCTTCTCTACCACGTGCTCAGGCCTGAGCTTTCTTGCTGCCATGAGAACCCACAACCTGGCACCAGCACAGCCCAAAATCCAACTGCTCCCAGCTGCTGGGAGTGGGGTGGGTGTGATGAACATGAAAGGAGGCAGGGGCTCGGCTGAGCCAGTGGGAACAGGGCCTGGAACGGCAGCAAGGGTGGGAGTGAAGAGGAAGGAGCCTTCCCATTGTCCAGAACAAAGGAGCAGATGTGCAGGGTAGGGAAAATCACACCCTCCCACAGCCAGATCTGGCATTTGCACTTAGAAGGAACTCAAGGCTGTCATTAGAAGTGTGTTCTACACCAGCACAGCTAAAACCCTTCTCAAACTCTTGTCAGTAATTTGGGACAGCAACTTGTCCACCCACTTCCAGAGGGTTATTCTGGCTGACCATACCTGGCCAGTGCTCCACTGCAGGTATCTGGGTCAAGGGCATTGCTGTTCCTTGTCCCTGATTCATTTTGTTTCTTAAAAGCCAGTAAGTAAAATCAACCCTGTGATGGATTTTTCTCCCCTTTATTTTCTTCACTTCATCCTTGCTCCTGAGTTAACATTCTTCGTTAGTCCTGCTCAGGAACCTGGTGGATAAGCCCAAAGATATGTGCTAGTGCATCTTTTGGGATGCCACTGCAATGCTGAGTGTATCCACACAATCATTTCAACCCAGTAACCTCCACATTAAGCTCCAGCCATTCCATGCTAACTTGTGTCTTAGCTAGCACAGGTCTTTGAGAAAAGCTCCCAGTCTTCATTTTCAGACACTGAGACTGAAAAAAACCGGCCCTTTTCCTTTGAATTTGTTCCAAAATGTTGGACCTGTTGGGGCTTCTTTTAAACAATGAGGGTGACTAATTTCCAGTTTGACTTCATCTGGCTCTTGCTTCCAGCCATCCATGGTTTTTTCCCTACACATCCTGCAATGCCCACTCTTTTCTCCCTCTGAAGGTTTTTATACGCTGTCATCAAGTCACCTCTCAACCTCTTTTTTTAATAATGCAAACAGATGGAAGTCTTTAAGTTCTCTCCCCTGTAAAGCTGTTTCTCCAGTCTTTCAATCATTTTTGTAGCTCTTTTCAACACTCTCCAACACCCTCTCTTAAATGCAGGCACCTGAACTGGCTGCAAAATTCCTGAATCAGTCTCCCCAGCCCCACTCAAAGGTAAAATCCTCTTCCAACATCTACTCACTGTTTCCCCTCTCACACATTCAAGAATCTTATTCAGTCTTTTGCCTAAAACACCACACATTGCCAGGCAGCTCCTGTTGAGCTGGTGCTCCACTCCAGCCCCAGCTTGACTCCTCATACAGAACCAAACCAACCAAAAGCACCCCCTTTGCTAAGACTGGAGCTCCTTCCTTTCTAAGGGTTCTTCCCTGAACTGTTCCAATTTCTCATGTATTCAGGCCACAACATCATCTTTTGGACTCATACAGTAAATGTAAAAAAAGGGAGATTTTTCTTGCATCAGATGTTATAATTTCCCTGTTTTCTCTTTTTGCCTGTTCCCTGTCATCACCACTCCTGAATTTTGGTGCTTCAGGCTGGCAGACATCCATCCACAACCGGGCTCAAGTCTGAGGGCCCTTGCAGGGCAGAGGATGGGGCCAGCTGGCCACAGCTGGCTCATGCCCAGGTGCCACATGAGCTGAATCTGTGGCCATGTGACAGCTCTGGGGAGCAGGGCTGGCAGCCAGGCCAGCCCCAGCCTCGTGCCATTTCCCTGGCCAGGTTTCAAAACACATCAGCACTGATAAAAGGGACAGATTTTCAGCACAGGCACCTGGTGTGGCCACACTCTTCTGAGCAATGTAGCTGCCAACATCACACCCAGAGCTCCCAGGAGCTCAAACATCTGAAATTACTCTCCTCCCAGCCTTTTCCTGCCCTGGTTCAGCATTGCAGCTACTTTTCCATCTGGGAACAGCTGCCTGTCAGCACCCTCTGGGATGCAGCATGGTCACTTACAAGCAGCGTTATGGGGCAGTTTTACAGGAATTTAAATAATAGGCTGGGGGAAAGAAAATGCTTCTGCTAGCAATTCCCCCTTCTTTACCCAGCAGGTGATTTTTCTGTGGCAAATACCGCTTTTGTGGGAGGAAGATCACCAGCCAGGATGGAGTTGTTCCACGGGGAAGTAGCTAAACTCTTGGGAAGCAGTGCGAGGCTTGGCCCGGGGCCATCCCTGGTGATGCTGAGCTGGGGTGGGCAGGGGCAGGCAGACAGAGATGCAGCCGCCGACCACTGCATGTCAGTGTTGCTCCACGGAGCCTGTCCAGCTGTGCAACATCTGCCGGCGGCCGGAGGGGCTCGGCGGGACCCAGAGCACCGTGGGATTGCAGGAATGCGGCTCTGGGGATGATGTGACAGCACGTTCCGGACAGAGGCACGGAGCTCCTCGTGTGGCACGACGGGGCAATGGTGCCCAGCTCCCCCTGAGGGCTCGGGGGTCAGAATTGCAACCCCAAGCCTGGAAGAGGTGTCTGGCCAGCAAGTACACGCAGACTGTGGCCCTGGGCTGAGGCAGGAACGCTTCTCATCCCCTTCTGAGCCTCAAGCAACACACAGAAACCCTCAGAATCCCAGCAGAGCACCTAGCATGGCTGCAAGCATACAGGATTACCTAACATTCCCACTCCTGCTTTCCACAGGGGCCAGGTTCAGAAGTCAAAACCAGCATCGTGCTGTGCTCTGGACATTGCCCTTGTTCCCTGGCATTGTGCTGTGCCTGTGTATCCCCAGTGTCACCCATGGAATGGCAGGGCCAGGGCCTGTGGTGAAGAATTATTGCCAGGGTCAGCAGTGTGGGGAGCTCAACCCTCCCCACCAGAGTCATGGAGCTCCCTGTGAATTCAACAGTAATGAATTCAGTAATAGTGAATGCAATAATAATGAATTCAATAATAATGCTCTCGACTCCTACCCCATTCCCTCCAAGTCCTGATGGAGAAGAAACCTGCAATATGGAGCCTGGATTTTCCATTGCCTTGGTAACACGTTGTGTCCATCGCCTCAAAGAAATATCTACTGAAGGTGTGAGGGAAAAGATGAAAAGTTCTGTGGCCACTGGAGGAAACACATTGTTCTGGGAACTCACAGACCTCCCACCTGCAGAATCAGGTCTGGGATTAACCACACAGGTGCCAGGGTGGATCAGTGGTTTCAAGAAAATGGAAACAAAAGATAACAATTTTACTCCGATTTAATGGAATTACAGTACTGATGGTGCCCCACACCGGGTTAGAAGGGAGCTGGATTTATGAAGTGGAAATTCAGCTGTCCAGAGCTGAACAAAGCTCTTGTTGACTTTGGGGGAAGAGGGAGGTGTTGAATTCAAAGGCTGCAGATTTGTTGGCTTCGTGCCTGAGTTCTACAATCAGCCAGAAAAACTTGCCCAGGTGTTTCACCAGGAATGAAGTGAGGCAGCTCCCTCTTCATTCAGAAGATCCAGTGCTGGGTTCTGGAAAAGGGGCCATCCTCCAGATCAGCAGTGCTTCTCTGTGCTTCATTTCCTGGCCTCCAAAAATGGGATGGTGGGAGACTTTCCATCCTTACAATCAGGTCCAGAGGATTTATTTGTCAAAGCTCTCAGAGCTAGCACGTCCCTGATAACCTGCCCCAAAGGGACACCACTGGGGATTGAGGGGAAAGACCAGGAGCTAAATCACATTGGGGTTTCTTCCTATGCAAGTTAATGTTAAGAGCTTGTTGCACAGCATCTTTTGTTGCAGAGGAAGCCCAGCAGCTGGCATAGACATTGCCTGAGAGTGTCCTGATACCCATCACACTCTGAGTCACACAGACACTGCTAGAATAGGGTCAAACAGCACTTTTTTCATTTCCAGACCATTTGCAAGAGCAGTATCTACAAAACACTGCTGTGCTCCAGGGAGATGACAGGCCAAACCCTGGCTCACTCCAGCCTGAACCCAACAGGGAGCCATCAAGCTGGAGCTGTGAAAGCAGCAGAAATTTGTGACCCTGTTCTGGTCAGCCCAAGAGGCTCCATGAGCCTTGAGGGAGGCTCTGGGGAAGATTACTCACACCACAAACATGAGCAGCAGGAAAGGCTGAGCATGCAGGGCTGCACTCCTGAACCATGGACAGCCCATGGAGACGCTGGGAGAAGCCCCCAGCACATGTAGACCTTGTGTATCCAAGGTCTGCATCACCCCAGAGGCTCATCAGCAACAGCATGATGGGCAAGATGGCAGGAAATCAAATCCTGGGATTGTCATCCTGCAAGGCTCCCCCACATAGAGCCTCCACGGGCTTGACCTGCTTGAATCCTGCAAGCACTGGCTCTGCAGGTAGGAATGACCTTGCAAACTGCCTTGTGGCTGCCAGGGAGCAAACAGGAGCTTCCAACCCAGCAGCCACTGGACCACCAGAATGTTTTGGAAGATCAGAACCAAATTTTGGCTGCTGCTTGGTTCCCTGTACTCCCTGAGCTGGGTCTGGCCTTCCCCTCTCCAGCTTTGTGCTACAGGGATGCTTCTGTGCAGCCAAGAGATTTGCTCAGTGGCTGTAACATAAACTTGGGAAATATTCCCTCAGCCAGGGAGTTATATAAAGTGCATTCCTCATGATGCATGATTTCTCTCTGCAGGGAATATCCATGGTGATGGTGCCCACAGCCTCTCGCCTGTTCTGCCTGCAAACAGCAGAAATTCAGCTCTGGGTGCAGGTGCTTGGAAAAGCCACTTCCAGAGCTACCACTTGTTGGACAATGCAGGTGTGGCAAAATGAAAACAGCAAAAGGTCATGGCCATTTCACAGAAAAATCATGTCAGGGACAGAAAGAGAAACACATTGGTCCCACGGAGTCACAACATCCTCTTTCCAGATTTGTGGAATGAGTTATCTTGAGTTTTTCCAGTTTGAAACAATTAATAAGATACCATTTTGGAATAGAAAAAAAAATTACCATGAACACAAAGATGTTCTAAATTATTAAAATCTGTTTGATCAAGCAAAAAAATATTTCTTCCAGCATCTTGCAGAGAATTTTTAAAGTTTCCCATGTCTTTCCTGGCTGGAAGAAAAGTCCTCACCAGATCTCAGACCTCAGATACCCAATTGCTCTGTCCACAGCAGACAGAAAGAAGGTGGATGAGCAGAGCCAACAGAGTTCTGTGCTGAAATTCTCTGGCTCTGCTACCAAGATTTCACCCCCAGAAAACAGACATAATGAAATTCACTCTGCATATGGGAATCAGCACAAGCCACCTGAGTTATTTTATTCTTCAGAGCTCATGAAGCACCAAGACCTTGGATGAGTGGCAGCACTGTCTCTGTCACTTCCCCAAGAACAGCAGCATCCTTCTCAAACACTCAGGGCCAAGAGAAATCTCCCATTTCTGCAGGAGCAGTCTCCTCTGAGCCCCTTGCAGTACATACACTCAATAATTCACCCAGAGCCGCAGCCTAGCCATGCATTTCTGAGCAAATCCAACCTCACCCTTTTGCAGTCAGTGTTTCCAGCACTCCCTTATATATATTTTCTCTGCCACAGACAGGATTGTTGTTTCCCAGTGCTTTGAAGCTTCCTCCCTGTGGTTACCTTATCCTTCTTTGCCCTCCCCAGCAGCTCCCACGTTGCTGTTCCCATCTCCATCCCCTGCAAAGAGCCCTGCAGGAGACAAGCACCAGCCAAACAGATTTCTCCTGAGCCTCAGAAGCAGGAAAAAAATAACTGAGTCTTCATAAATGCCATGGGAGGAAAAGCCCTGTTTCAAAATCTAAGCAAAGTCAGGATGAATTACATGGAGGGTTCCTGTGCCCAAATGGTGAGGGAAGGGAGAAAGGCAGGGGAACACAAAGGGAAATGTTTCATTAGCTCCTCCTGAGGTGATCTGCTCACTTTAGAAGCCTGTAAAAGGGTACAATGCAGCAGCTTGCAGCCCAGTTCATCACAGAGCTGTCCCTGCAAGCAGGGATGTTTCTGCCAGGGCACCTCTCAGTGCTGGCTTTGACCAGAGCCACCTGCCATGGCAGAGCCTGGCCAATGACCTGCCCTGTCATCCCACCCTGACCTGCCCTGTCATCCTCTGCATGTTCTTGGGAACCACTCAGCTCTGTGACCCTGTGCCCTGTGGTCTGGGAATAGATCTGAAACTAAGGGCTTGAGGTTCATGGGGGAATATTTTTCTCCTTGTGCTTCCCTGAGTCCTGAAAGTTTTCAGCCAGGCTGAGCCGTTTGGATGAGCACAGTGATAAGTTTTGGCATTGGAGAGGAGTGGTTTTTGTGGGAATTGTGATCTCTAGGGATTCAAACCCCCTGGACAGTGCCCCAGGTCTGCTAGTGGCCCCACTCCTTGTCCAGGATGTGGCAGCACAGCAACTCTTGGCTGTGCCAGTGGGCACCAAACATCCCAGCACACAGGCTTTTGTACAGCTCCAGGCAGCTCATTCCTGCAGGCTCCTGTCTCAGAGCCCATTTCTTCCTTCTCTCTCAGACAGCTGTTTACATTTTTGTTTGTGTGAACGATCTCAAATATGAAGGCTTTGCATTGCTTTTCACCCCATTAGATAATATTAATTACTGTAGGGAGCCAAGTAGCTTGGAGAAAGGGGGGGGAAACCCCCACTCTGGAAAAGCTGCAGGCCTTGTAAGTATTTAAAGGGACATCTGCAACTCCTCTAAAACTGTACAGAGAAACGAGGACAGCAGTAGCACATATTTATTCAGTAGACATCATGGCAACATTCCTGCTCCTGTCTCAGCCACGAACCAGCACCAAAAATGTAAGGCTTGCTGTTCCTCAAGCCCTCCCCTCTGCTAGGAATGCAGCAGAGATATTGGCAGGACTCAGCCTGGGGAAGGAGTCACCTGGAGTTTTGGGTGCAATGCCAGCTCTGCCCCTTAGAGCTGCTGCACACCTTCTCCTAGCAGGTTTTCCAACAGTATTATGGGCTGGCTGACCATTGGATGCTTGACTCAAGCAAAGCAACAGTAACCTCAGGTGGGCAAGGATGCAAACACAAACCCCGATTTCCCACTGCCCCGTACACACAAACTCCCTCTGGGCACCTCTCATCAGAATTTAAATACTGTTCCCACTTTGCATCTGGACACAAATATTTGTTAGGCATAATAAGGAAAGACTGAAATCCACTTTAACATATGTACCGAGACAAGCTGCTTAAGAACAATAACAAATAACAATACGTTTATTAATAATTCATCCATTTCAAGCAAACATCTCCAGGCAGGCATTCCTGCCTATTGTCTCTCTGATATAAAGCAGAGCTGCTGAGGCCTGGCCCTGATTTTTCTGTTGGATACCAGCCAGGAAAGCTTCCAGGTGGATGATGCTGATTTACAGCCCATCTCCGTTGGCTGCTCTATTTACACTCCTTTGTTTAGGGGGCTTTGTGTGAATTACCTTCCAGGGAAGTCATAGCTTTTGAAATATGGGAAGGAAATAGCAGCAACTGAAGGAAACCTAAAGTGAAATTCAGTCACAAATCTTGTCTATTATTTCCTGTTCCATCCCTTTCTTTCCCCAGCACTTGCCTTGGGAAGTTGTGCCTATCCCTGGCATGCTTTCCATCAGAGATATTATACTGCTGTAAATGTCAGACATTTGAAGAACAATCCTATCTATTAGCATGTAAAAGAGTATTATTGTCTGCAAGTTATTATGTTCAAAGGCATCTTTGTGCTCAGCAAATTGCTGACTGCAGCTCCAGATCCCAGTACCAGCTATGGGAGCACTCTGGAGAGACCAGGGTTCTCATCCAGCCCAAAGCACAGTGCTCAACAAAAGGAGAAAACTGGGCAGGAAAATGGTACAAATGTCTTCAATACAGTTTTGGTACTCCTTTATGGTGCTACTAACTTGTTCTTAGAAAGTTACCTCAACTTCTAGAAGTTTACATCTACTCCTAGACTAAAATGATACTAAAACAAGAGACCACAATGTGCTCTGGCTGACAGGTGGATGAGCCTTTCCAGCTGTTTCTCCAGCAGTAAATTGCAGCTGGCTTCCCTCCCCGGCCCTCAGAGCAGCTCAAGGTGGGGTCACTCAGAGCTGGGGTGTCACCAATGTGCCCCAGAGTGTGTTGAACCGGGGTTGAAATGTCAGCTTAACACACCCTGGAGTGCCATGTACAAGTAGTGCACAACTCCTACGGCCCAGCTGCCACCCAGTGAGCTCAAAGCTCTTCTCAGGGAAGTGTGGGTCATGCTGTATCTGGCAGAGGGGAGACTCCAGTTCCCTGGCCCAGTAACTCCACAAGGTCTCAGCTCCACTGGCATCTCTTCTCTTGGGCCACCTGACTGTTCCTGTCTCCTCCTGCAGCCTCGCTCCTCCCCACTTCCCATCTGCATCTTCTCACTCAGCTCACTCAGCAGAGGGAGGGCTGTCTGTGGGTGTTGTGCCCACACTTTACATTTGAAATCTAAGATGTAAGAGGCATGAATGGAAGGCAAAATCCTTGCTGTGCAAAGAGTGGTGGGAAGCATCCCTTATCCAGTGTTGGCACTTGAATGTCTCAGGTGGGAGCAGATGGCCCAGGAGAAATCATAGAATCACGACTGGTTTGGTTTGGAAAGGACCTTAAAGATCATCCCATTCCAACCCCTGCCATGGCCAGGGACACCTTCCACTATCCCAGGTCCCAAGCCCCATTGAACCTGGCCTTGGATACTTCCAGGGAATGGGGCAGCCACAGCTTCTCTGGGCACCCTGTGCCAGGGCCTCAGCACCCTCACAGGGAAGAATCTCCTCCTAATATCTCATGTAAACCTACTCTCTTTCAGTTTGAAGTCATTCTGCCTTGTCTGGTCACTCCATGCCCTCTCTCCATCTTTCTTGTAGGCTCCCCTCAGATCCTGGAAGGCCACAATAAGGTGAGTCACAATCCTTCTCTTTTCCAGGCTGAACAAACCCATTTCTCTCAGCCTTCCCTCACAGCAGAGGTGCTCCATCACAGTAATCCCCTGTGACTCCCTTAGTGGCTGCCAACTCTGGCCACACTCTTGTTGGAAACAGATCATTGTGGGGAAGGATATAAGGCTGGGTGTCTAGAGATACGTGCAATGCCTTTATGCAGTGATTTACAAAAAAAAAAAATCATGATGGTGCAGATGCCCTCACAGCAAAACACATGGATTTGGGCAGAGCTCAGTTTCCACATGGGTGGCAGAGCTTGTGCCTGTGAGAATTTGATGCAGAGAAGAGCAATAACCCCAGCACCTCCCCAGCAATGGGCTCTGATTTGGAGGGGCAGGACTTGGGGGAAGCCAGCCCAGAGCAGGTGGTTTGAAACTGTGTTAACAGCCCCGTTAACAAGCACTGCAGATTAGACCAAACAACAGCTCATCAGCATTCAGCCCAAAGGCCAGGGGCTGCACGGGAGAGAATAGAGGAACAACGAGAAGGAGGGGAGATGAAAAGAAAGCAGAGATGGGAAGTGGTTTAAATATTGTTTTGTAATTACAGCACGGCACAGAGAGCAGATGCCGTCTGCTTTGACGTTTACAACCCAGCAAAGGACGTGCCAAAAGCACAGCCAGGGAACTGCTCACCCAGGGACGCAGTGGCAGCACCTGTGGCAGCAGCAATGGTGCAGTGGGGGAGGACCGAGTGTCCCAGCACCTGACCCAAGGCTGCTGTCACCCCAGGTGAGCTATTGCTGCTGCCCAGCACCCTGCTGCTGTTTCTTTTGAGGCTACAAAATGCAGTTTTAAGGGCCTCTCCTGACCCTGGTCAGAGGTGCACCAGTTTGCAGGGAAAGGGTGGCACCATCCCCAAAGAAACTGATCTGCAGGGTGGGGGACAGCACCTGGATCACCTGTTGTCTCTCCACACCTTTCTGCAGTAGCTCCATGCACTGGGAATGGGAATACCCCTTCAGCCACTGTAGATCAATCCTCCCAGCACAGTGGGAACTTGTTGCTTTTCCTGTTACTTCCTGAAACATTTGTGACGCAGGTTCAGTATCATTATCCCACTATAAGAAACCAAAATTAATTACAGCTGGGACTGTGGGGCAGACTGCTGAGCCTGCCCTCACCACTGCCCTACAGCAAACTGGGCAAAGGTGGGCACATGTGGGGCCAGCATGGACCTTCCCCAGTATGCCAGGATGCCCTGGGCCCCTTTCTCTGAACAGTGTGTGTGTGGGAAGAAGATTTTTAACTCCTGAAAGTCTTCCTTGCAGCCCGGCCTGGCATCTGCAAGCCCCCCATGCCTGTCAGAGTCGCACACAGAAGTGCACAGGATGAGGCACACTAATGCACGTTTTGGTCCCAGGCCAAAATAAATGCTGGCTATAATAACCCTCCCGGGAAAGCCAAACAGAGGACCCCTTTGTTAGGGACAACTCAGCGTGTTACGCTTCATTTGGGCCAACAGCACTTCCAGCACGAGGCTCGGGGCACCATCTGCTTGATGTGGGCAAGGTGGGCTGAGGCCAGAAACCAGGGGAAAAGGGAAATCTCGGGACAAGGAAATTTGGATCATGCCTCTTGAGTCAGCCTGGCCCATAAAGACTAAAAAAAAGTCTGGCAACAAAAAAAAAAAAAATCTCGGAAGAAGAAATCTGGCAGGTATGTGTGGTCTCTGCTGGAGTTAAGGGTTTGTAATTGGGCAGGGAACAGCAGTGTCTTCTGTCCCACTCACCTTTTGAGCAGGTGTTATGAAAAGATCCAGCTTCAGGATCCACTGTTTCTGGCTAATTCCTGATTCGTTTCCCTCAAAAATGGAGACAGAGGAACAACAGCATTGGATGAAACCCTATGGCTCTCTGCTAAGCCCAGCACAAGCTTTGGTCATTTGTGGAAACTTCTTTATTGATGTGTAAATATGATGAAATTACTCAGGGGAAGGTCTGTCCTGACCTGAAGAGGGCAGGACAAACTGGATCCCCTGACCACGTCCCAGTACAGACTGGGATCCTCCCCGTGTGAAGTGGCAGCTGTAGCCCAAAGTCCCTGAGGGCAGCAAGGAGTGTGCTGATGTTCAGGTTAGTGTGAGGTGCTCCTGTGAAGAGGAGGGAGTTGCACTGGATGATTCTTATGGATCCCTTCCAGCTGGAGATCACACATGGTTCTGTGATGCTGTGATGACCTGCAAGCTCCTGCAGCAGCTGCAGCAAATCAACAAATCAGTGGGTGCCAGGTGGAAGCCGAGCCCTGAGGCCGTGTCCTGCCCTAGCACAGGTGCTGATGATCAAGGCCATCCCCAATGGACATCAGCTGCTGATGGGATGGGACTGGGAGCAGAGGCAGGGAGGGGTCTCTGCCACAGGAAGGGTTGCTCTCCTCTCCAGGGTGGGTGCAGGATGTCCTCGCTGTCCCAGGTAAGGCTGTGCAGTTGGGGTGAAATAGGCTCTGTGTGTTGCAGGGAATGGTGGTGTTTGTGGGGTGCAGGGGCTGTTGGGGTGAGAAAGCCTGCTCTCCCCAGCCTGGGGGACAGACAAAGTGGTACTCTGATGGTACCACTGAGTGTGGGATGCTTAGGAGGTGACCACTAGCATGTAACAATAGGCTGGTGCAGAGTGATTTATCCCAGCAGCAGGTGGGCTGAGGCAGAGATAGCCCTCAGTGCCCCAGGTTCCTGCCTAGGTTAGCTGAGCTTTGCTGCCTTAAAGCTACAAGAGTGCCTGGAGTGTTTAATCTCTGTGAAAAGCCAGAAACAGCCTTTCTGGAGCAGGTTCCCCACAGCTGCAGCTCATGGACTTTGCTGCAGAGTGATCTCTGAGTTCTGCCCATCCAAAGGGTGCTAAAGAAGGGGAGCTGGTTCTGGGGCCAGCACAGATCCATGTGGACACCCCGTGCACCTGTCTGTGTGGTGTGTGTTGGATTCAGGTTTACTGGGAAAGCCTTATTGACTCCTGAATAAATACAAGGAAGGGGCACAAAGCACAGAGGGATTGAGGGTGATGGGCCTGAAGCTCCTGCAAAGTTAATATTGTTTCTCCCTGTATGGGTGAAGTTTCTGTTGTCATCAAAGCGGAAATCCAGGTATGTTTCTGTCCTGTGGGGAAAAGCAGTGAGCAGTTTATTTTTCCTTTGACAGATCGCTTATGATCTACAGCCATCTGGCAAAGCAATTCTTGACTTTTTTTCCTCTTATTTATGAGGGCCAAGGGAGTGAGAGTTATTTGCAGCCAGGATGCCAGTTGCTGCTGGCAACTGCTGCTGATTTGGGGTCCTACTTCCACCCTCTGCAGCCCTAGGAGGGAAGAGAGGATTCTGCAGCAGGCAGGGGGTACTTATATGCTTCTCAGTGGTGTTCAGACCCCTAAATCATGGTGTTCAACACCACAGTTGGGGCTCAAAAAGAATGTAATGCTTATGTTGGGTGAGGGGGAGAGGGGTGACTGGTGGTCTGTAGAGGATAAGGCTGCACATGGCTTTATTGGATGGAAGTGGTGCATAATGGGCACAGAGGAAAACTGTTTGTAGCTCAAGGATGTGAATGGTGCATATGAGGATGGGGCTCATGCCCCAAAACTGCAGTGTCTCAGCAGCAGAGCAGCTTTTGGCATCCCTGGGTGTGTTGGGCTCCCCACTGGCTCTGGGGGATGATGAGTTTTGGATTCTTTATGCTCATAAAATGCTCTGCTAGCCTGGAAAGGAAGCGTTAGGGACGTGCAAATAATTAATTACTAATTAGCAGGTAAATTGTTCCCAGGATACAGCAGGAACTGAGCAGTTCCAGCACAGACCATGAGAGTGCTGTAATCTGTGGGGGTCTGAGGGGTGGCTGCTGTTAAATTGCTGTGCCTGAAGGAGCAGGAGGTGCAGCAATGGGTGATACCTAGGAGACAAAAAGGAGGATTTGGGGAGTGTAAAGGAGAACAGATGGTGCTGAAGGGAATGACAACAAGGTGCCCTTCAGGAGAACGAAATGGGATCAAAGCCTCTGTCAGGGGCACTCTGAATGCTCTAGGGAAGGTCAGGGAACATTAAACAGAGATCCCCCCCCCCCACCTGCAGGGGCTCCTTAGGGAGGAGCAGAGCCTGGCTGGTGATAAGAGGTGAATTGCCCCCAGCTGAGGTGGAATTTGGGGTTTTACCAGGTGTTTTGGGTGCTTGCAATGAGTTGTGTCCCTGGGAGCCCCTTTCCAGCTATTGCCCAGAGTGGGATTTCCTGGGGTGAGTGTGAGGGTGGTTTTCTGTAGAAACTGGGATGGAATTGCTGTGCCATGCACTGGAGCCAGAATGTTCCCTCATCCAAAAGGAGGGGGTTAATGAAGGGCTCAGGCTAACAGGCCCTGGTGGGGAGAGGAGTAGGGCTGCATCCCGGTGGATCGAGCACTCTCCTGGCCAGATGAGGGATTTGCTGCAGGACTGGGGGGCGTTTGTCCCCTGTGGGAACGTCCATCCCTGTTTCACACCTCTGAGCCTGTGTCAGCAGTTTCTGGTGCCACTGAGGGTGGCTATGGCTTCTCTGTCACCTTCACTGCTCTGTACCTGTGCCTCTGCTCTCACTGACATACAAAGCTTCCCTGATTTGCTTGATTGATAAAAATCCTTGCTGCTGAAAGAGCTGTCAGACATTCAAGTTAAATCATCACTAAATCAGTGGTGAAAATATAAACTTTAGGCATTCCCAAACTTCTTTTTCCTCTTGGCTGTGCTGGTGCTGATGCTGATGGCTGGGGGGGCTGCCTGGTGAGGGGATTGAACAAGGCTTTACCACCAGTTATTTTGAACCCCCTGGCACTTGGCCTGGTTGTTGGTGAGGGAGGATGAAGAGTCCCAGACAGCAGCTGGCATGGCTCCAGTTTGACAGTAATCACCTTTCAGGTGGGATTTTGGCTCTGGTTAAACTGTCTCAGTCCTGAGAATATGTATAAGTGAAACATGCCCTGCTGCTGCTTGGCTGCCCTCTGAGGGCAGCACTTGCCTGGCTCCCGAGGAGTGTCCTCAGGGACTGACACAGCAATAAAAGGTGCTGCAGTGATGCAGAAAGGGTTAATGCCCTTGGGCTGTGGCTCACCTCGACCTGAGCCAGCCTGCTCCAGTCGGGAGCAGAGTGATGCAGCTCCTTTGGTGTCAACGTGGGAAAGCGATAAGGGGAGGCCTCTTTCCGTCCAGCTAATGATCTGCAGTAATGAGAACTTGGCCTCCATCTGCTCCCTGGCCGGGCTGGGCAGCTCCTGTGGCTGGGTGGTCCTGCCTCAGCAGGGAGTGTGTGCCAGAGGCTCTGAGCATCCTCCTGGCTCCGTGTGAGCCTGGGTGAGGGGGGCAGCGGGGGTTTGGGAGTGCTGTAGGGGGTCCCAATGGGTGAGCTGAGCTCTCTGGGCAGAGGGTGACACATGGTGGGGGGGAGTTGGTGGCCACACGCAGCTGGTGAGTAGCTCGTGCCACCGCTCCTGGGGCTGGCAGGGCCTCAGCAGCCATACCTGCTTTTGTGGACTTGCTTGGTTTGTTTGCCCTTGTGGAATGCCAGCTTTCTGTTTTTCCGGTAAGACTCCGAATTTGTGCTGGGTGCAAATCTAGGGAAGGTCTCTGCAGACCTGAGAGCCAGGAGAAATATGTCCCCTCAGCAGCTGCCTTCCTGTGGTGCAGCATCAGCCCAGCCTGGAGGTGGTGGTGGTGGTGCCCAAAAGCTGCCACATCCCTGGCAGGGGATGCAATGAACCAATTAGTGTTGTTTGGTTGTTTAATTTGTTCCCAGTTCTGGCTGACAGCTCCGTGCCAAGGTGTAAAGAGTCCTGCTCGGGTGAAAGAGCACGGAGCCTGAGCGGGGCCTAGGGCACACTGGAGCCCCCTTAATGAGCCCAGTGAGGCTTGGAGAGCAAAGCTCCAGCCTAAACGTGGTTATGCTTGTGTTTGTTGACTGGCAGTGGTATTTGGGTGAAACTCACCAAAGAACCACTTGTGTCCGGGTGGGATCTCAGGGCTGTGTGCATGGATCTCTGTGTCTCAGTTTGTTATGGCACATCACAAGCATTTCTTTAGGCCTCTCACCTCCCCTCCTGCATGATCAGAGAGGGGACAGTGCTCCAGTCTGGGAAGCAGGAAATGCCCCAAATGCAGCAAAGTCCCCAGCTGTAGCAGAAGGAGGTGCTGTTTAGGGAGGTCATTTTAAGACAATCTCATGTGAGCTGACCTTCACCCCTAGCAAACAGCTTTCTCTTAAAAAAAAAAAACAAAAAAAAAAACACCCCAGAAAACAGGTTTCTCTAACTTGCAAAATGTGCACAGCATCCACCAGAGACGAGGCACATGCAGGTTTTCTCTCTGCACTGGAGATGGCAGCAGAGCACTCCTGGCTTCTGTGCATCTCAGCATTTAAATCTGCTTTTTCTCCCTTTGTGCCTTAGGCTGCTTGGAAGCTGGAGTATTAATGGCTTTTTAAAGTGCTTAGTGTGCTTGTGATGGGCTGGTCAAAATATGGATTGGCTCTTATGTCTTAACCATTCAGCAAATTGCTTTTCCATTGATTTTCTTGGGATTGTTGTTTTTCTCAAATTCTAAGAGCAGATCTCGAAAGAGCGATTAAATCATCTGGCCTTGCCTGCACAGGACATGTGGCTCCATCCTCTGGGCTCTGTCCTGAGCTGAAGTTCAATTACAGCAGATTTCTCTGCCTGGAGGCTGTGTTGTTTTGGGGAATGGTGGCTGTCCCGTAGGGTTTGCTTGTCTAAGTGTCTTACACTAAACTGTGACTGTAAATCCCAGAACCCTAGAGTGGTTTGGGTTGGAAAGGACCTTAAAGATCTTGTTACAGTCCCCTGCCATGGGCAGGAACACCTTCCACTAGACCAGGTTCTTCAGGGTCCTGTGCCACCTAGTTGGGAACACCTCCAGGAATGGAGTCCAATGAAATGTGTGATGTCTTTTGGTTTTAATCCAGGGTTTCTTGGTTGGAGGTCACAGCACACGCTTGAGTGAAAGATCTTGTGGGTCTCAGTGGTACCAATGAAGGGCATGAAGGAAGGGATCAGGTGTGGGATGTGCAGGACGTTTCTGAAGGTTGTCCAGCAATACCAAATATATCCTTGTGTCATTGGGGCTCCAGAGTGATTGTAGGTTTCCAGAGAGAGTTGGAGGTGAGGCTTAGCTCAGGAGACCCAACACTCCAAAGTCCCAGTGTAGAAGATCCCTTGCAGAGATGTATTTAACTCACTTCAGGCAGTGCTGTGAATTTAACTACCTTGCTAAATGACAGAGGGAGTCTAACAGCCACCAGTGTTATTGATCTCCCACTCTGGTGTGCTTTCACCACTGAGTGAAGAGAACAATATTTCTATTTAAAAACAAATTTTAATTTAAACCACGAGCTAGTTCAATAAAAGATGAAGTGTCTTTGTAATGGAAATGATAGAAGTGAAAACAAGTAATCTCTATTTATGGTACAGCTTTTGTTGTTGGTTTGAAAGGATCCAGTGTTCCACAGGACTTATTTGTGGAGGGACAAGAATAACTTTCTGGTTCAGTTCTTGGCTAAAGCAGAGTTTGTTTTGATTGTTTTAAAGAAAACAAACAAACACAAACTTTCAAATGATTTTTGGCTGGAGTTTTTACTGGAAATCCAATCCTCTTACGCATAGAAATTTTTTTTTTTTTTTTAATGCTTCCATGAAAACCAGGATTGAGTCGAAGGATGTTGTTCTGAGCTGCAGAAGATGGACAGCTCGGCACAGCTGGTGCTTTGGAGAGGTGTGAAAAGGTACCTCGGGAAAACGCGGTGATGTTTCTAGGTGTGTGAGGTGGAGATTTGAGCTTCCAGCTGCGGGTGAATATTGAAAACTGCTGCGATGCCTGGCTTGAGCTGCACCACAAGAGGGCAACCGGAGGCCACAAATCCTCTGCTCCCGCCTGGGAGAGGAGGTGGGAGCACCGGGATGGGGTGAGATGTGGGGAAAGGTCCCCACCAGCCCCTGGTGCAGCTGTGGCAGCGAGTTCTGTGCATGCTTGTGCTGCTGTGCCGGCTGCAGGCGGCTTTCTCAAGGGCGAGAGATTTGGTGGCGTTTATTAAACGCTGTTGTTAAATTGAAGTGCTGTGCTTCCAAAGAAGGGAGATGGAGGTGGGCAGGGGTCTGGAGCACAGTTCTTGAGGGAAGTGGGTTTTTATTTGGGAGGAAAGGAGGCTGAGTTAGGGACCTTCTAGCTAAAACCTCCTTTCAAGTAGTTGAGTAGAGCAAGGTGGGGACCAGTCTCTTCTCCCAAGTAACAAGCAATTAGGCAAAATTAAATGTTCTGACGTTGTGTTGGGGGAGTTTAGATTGGGATGTTAGGGAAAATTGTTTCACTGGCAAGGTGGTCAGGCATTGAACAGGCTGCCCGGGGAAGGAGTGGAATTGTCATCTCTGGAAGTATTCCAAAAGCTTGGCACTTAGGGATGTGATTTTACTGGTGGACATGGCAGTGCTGGGCTAAAAGCTGGAATTGATGAACTAAAGGTCTTTGCCAACCTGAATGGGAAAGTATGAAATTCCTGCTGAGTGCTTCTGTTTTGTGGCTCAAGGCAGAGGTTGCTTCCATCAGTGCAGGTCAGAGCTATGGGACTCTGCCCTGTTAATTGTCTGCAGCCCACCTTGCCCAAATCCCACCCCAATAATGGAAAACACTGGGTTTTAGTCAATGCCCTCCTTGGGAAGGGTGGCAAAACACTGAAGTGAGGCCTGGAGACATGGTTGGAGCATCCCAAGCTGCTTGATGCCATACCTTGCTGTCCTGGTGGCATCTGCTGCTCCTTGGCACCCTCATCCTCCTGCACTTGGAGGGCAGTGGATGCAACACGGGTGCAGCAGAATGCTGAGCTGAAACTGAGCGGGGAAAGAAACCATTCCCAGCTCATCAGTGGCAACGTGAGTGGAAATGACCCTGTGGAACCAGACAATGGTTTTAAACTCCTCTGACATCACTCTGGAAATGGGTGGAGTAGGCTAAAAAATGCCTTAAAACTGGTTTGAAATTGTTGGATTTTCAGAGGAGGGGTTAGAGAAAAGTGTGGAGGGATGAGCAATCCCTGTGCAACATCCACAACTTCCTGCTGGGCAGGGGATTCCCTACTGAGAGGTGATTGTTGCCCAGCAGCCCCTGGTCATGCCAGGGCTGCCCTGCTCAGTGTCTGTGACCTGACTCAGAACAAGGGCTTGTTTAAACAGTAGCAGGAGCTCAGTTAAAGCAGAGACACTCTCAATTTAAAGTATGTAGTGGCAGGAAAAACAACCCATGATGAGTTAAAGAACTGACTCAGGCCAGCAAAGGCCAGTCCTGAAATAGACCTCGAATGGGGCTGGTTGAAAATGCTTCCATCAGAACAGTTTCCTGATGGAGAATTTGGCATTTCTACTCAAAGAAATCTTTCAAGAAAAGCATCTGCTTCTGTGGAAAAATTCATCTTGTTGGATTGGAAAAATGGAGCATGTGAAAACTGAAATCCTTCAGTGCAGTGACGTGTTGTGCCAGTTTTCAGGCAGACTCCACCTCTGTGTTGAGCTTCATTTCTCATTCCTGTGGTGCCTGCTCATCTTCACAGGAGGGAACCCCCCAAACCATTACATCTGTCCCTTCCCATCTGCCTGCTTTTCTTAGCAATGATTAAAACCTCCCCCTCACTGTGGAGGACTGGAAGGTCAGCTTTTGGAGCAGTGTGGCTGTTCCCCTGGGACACCAAACTTTCTCTGCTGCCTCCACTCCTGGTCCCTTCCTACATGGACTTCTGGGGAACTCATCTCCATCCCACAGTGATGTTTCATACATCCTGGGAGGTGGCTGTGACTGGACAGCCAGGAAAGACAACTCATTCTACTGGGCTTATTTGTGACTTTACTGAATTGTTTTGCAGCCAGGGGTTTATTTTCCAGGTGTTTCTGTATCTCCTTGTCGTCTTCTTGCTCATTTCTGTGGCTATCCTAAATTCTGATGGAAATCTAACACAGGAGATGAGCAAGTTGTCTAGCCAGGGTCAGGGTTAGTCCAAGGACCTGTTTGTGGAGTCAGGATGAGTCACCCTGTAAAGCACCATTGGACTTTATTGTGCCTTCTTCCAGCAGTGAGAACCTGCCCTTCAAAAAACAGCGTGGAAAAATCCAGGTCTGAAACATGAATCTGATACAGAAGTACTTCTACCCATTTTTTTACACATTGCCTTCTACTCTTTAAGGTTGGAAAAACTACAGGGCACTTGCAGAAACAGATTCACACTTAGGTGCCCAGACTTGAATATGGGGAGGGAAGATGTCTTAAATACTGTGTTTTCCCAAGATCACATCAGCAGCAGGCAGAGGCAGCTGAGGGAGAGCCTCAGATTGGTGTCCATCACCTGGAGATCTGTGGTGAGAGAATTGCTATGAGTCCTTGCAGCTCCATGGATGCCAAAATCTTCTTAGAAAGGGATTTTTATATATGGATGTGGTTCATCAAGGCCAGGGCATTGTCATGAGATGGGTTCAGTGTGGATGTGAGTGAGGGGCTAAGCTGAAATTCTCCTTGGACCCTGGGATGAATGCATTTTCCTCAAGTGAACTTTATGAAAGGACTTCTCAGTCCATTTAAGAAAACAAAAAAGTGTTAGGAGTAGAGGCTTGGCCAAAGCTTGGGGTCCCAGTGTGGAGACTGGAGGGAACAGAAAAGCCTCAGTGGAGAACATTTTCTAAAAAAACAACCCAGGTACAGGCCAGGCTTGTGTTTCTGTGATAGTATGGGCTCTATTTACCAACCTTTCTCTGCCCCAAGAGAAGCAGGGAGGCAGTTAAAGAGAAAATAGGAAAGAGCCCTCTGTCCTGGGAGCTGGTGTGTCCTGTTTTCTGGAGTGCTGGGCTGTACAGGGCTGTGAGAGCACAGGCTGCAGACTGACAGATGAGCTGTTGAACAGGAAGGTTTGGTGATGGTGGCTGCTGTCAGAGCTAGCCCTGGCCCCAGGGCAGGAGCACAGGGATGGAGAGCCCTGTGTGCTGCTCCCCTCTGCAGTCCCCACGGGCTGCTGTGTCCCTTTGCAGGACACAAGGTCTCCCTGCAGGCCCCCGGGGGGGTTTCCCTCTCCTCCCCCCAGTGTGACCCTAGGTCTGTATTGTGACAAAGCCATTCAATCAATTGTATTTATGTGCCAAATTTCCCTGCAGCTCTTGGGAGTTGGTGTGCTCTGGGTAAAAGCAGCCTGTTCTGTTCCAGGCATCCTCTAACACTGGGTAAATATTGATTCTTCCTGCATTGCTGGGACTTCTGAGAAATGAAACAGACGCAGGTACCGGCTTCACAAACTGGTAATGTCCCAGTGGCTTTTATCCACATCTGCTTCCTGCAGCCTCAATTCCCTCATCCCACACCCCAGGAAGGCAGCCCTGAGGTCAGGCTCTGTCGTGCTGGGGGCCATGCTCCCCTTGGCAGCCTGCAGCATACAAAGGGCTGATGAGAAAGGGATTCAGCCCAGTGTATTGGCATTCGTGTGTGGCAGCTGTGTTAAAAGTACTCACTGTCAGCCCAGCCATCACTTATAATTGGCTTCTATTTTTCCATGTGCCTCCTGGCAACAGCAGCTCTTCCCAGGCTCTTGGTGGGGTGCTGGGTCTGGGAAGGCTGCTCTGTGCAGGAGTGGTATGTGAAAATGGTCAGGATTGGCTCAGGAAGGGAAATGTGGCTCCTTCCTGCCAGTCTCTGGGTTTGCCTGAGCACCCCACCAGCAGCAGTTCCCTCTGTCAGTGCTGTCAAGCACTGTCAAAGTCCATCTGTGATGGCTGTGGAAGCACTGGAGAAAGTGCATCATCTTTGGGACGAACAAGTCCCTTGGTTTTGGTGCAATAACCCCATTATTGTGCAATTGCTTGGTTGCTCTCTCGAGGCTGGGTTCTGTTGTGGTGCTACATGGCCACGCTCGGCAGAGGAGCACCAGAGTGCTCAATAGAATGTGTGTTACCCTGGAATTGGATCCTTTGGTTATGGTCTTGTGCATCTCAGCTACACAAAAAGCAGCCAAAAAGACTGTAGAATACGTGAGTTCAGAGCACATTTGTCATAATGGTTCTGTACAGTGCAGACAGGGCTTGGAAAAAATCTCTTGAAGTTGCAACTCCAAAAGCTGAAAGCATGTGTTCTGTCTTCTTAGAGTCATAGAATATCCTGAGTGGGAAGGGACCCACAGAATCACCCAGTCCAGCTGCTGGCCCTGCCCAGACACCCCAACAATCCCACTCTGGGCATCCCTGGCTGTCCAAAGGCTCCTGGAGCTCTGGCAGCCTCGGGGCTGTGCCCATTCCCTGGGGAGCCTGGGCAGTGCCCAGCAGCCTCTGGGGGAAGAACCTTTCCTGACACAGCTCCAGCTGTTCCCTTGGGTCCAGTCCCTGCCACAGAGAGATCAGTGTCTGCCCCTTGAGACAACATGCACCACTTTTTTGGGATATAATAAGATACAAATTTCTGAGTTGCTGCGAAGGACCTTTTTATTTTATTTATTATCTTACCCCAATACTGGAGCCCCTAAACTTGCAAACACTCGAAAGTCAGACCAAGATTTCCTTGAAATAATCCCCATAAGCTTTTGAGATGTCACAATAGTCTCTCATCAATGTATCCTAGCTATTACCAGTTCCATCTGATTTAATTTTTATGTTTGCAAATAGAATAATCTAATGACCTAATTTCTGAAGGAGCCCTGTTATTTATTAACCATGATGTAAATTCTACCAGCATTAGAAGAAAGAACACTGGGCTTTTGAATTTCTGTTTTTAAAGATCCAAATCTCTGGGGCAATTAATCATTTTCCTGACATATTGAATTCAGTCATGTGTTATAGCAACAAAACCTGCAGTTTATGATGCAACATTAACTTGTCAGCAAGAGGGACAACTCATGACTGTCTATGGGTAGCAAGTGGCAGGCAAATTTGGACAACTATCCTATAGTTTCTGCAAGCATCAGCAAATTTTGTTGGCAAAGCCAACGTAGGCAGCACATAATATATGCTTTTGCTTGTATATATTAAAGAAAACCCCAAAGAATATCATCCCCTGCCAGGAGTTTCCACTTATTTTCCATAACGAGAGCTGGAGGGTCTGTAAAAGCTGGTCTCATAAATAGAAATTGCAATTGCAAAGGATGAATTTTTCCTTTACAAGGGAGATGGAAGAAATTGGAGTTTGTTTGGATGCATGAGTGTCCCTGACACACAGTTTATCAGCTGTGCTGCTGCAGGCTGGAGGGTCCCAGGAGGGGCAAGGACAGAGCCCACGGTGATATGGACACACTGAGCTTGGGAGCACCAAGAGCAACAGAGCAAACTGTGGCTTTCAGGAGCAATAGTGGCCTGGGCACAGCAGCAGCCTGGCTGCTTGGGAGGATTTTCTTGGAGATATCAGAGGGGAAGGAGTTGGAAAAGCTCCAAGGGACGAGAGGGATGCACTTTGCTGCAGTTTGTGATGGGGCTCTGAAGGGTCCTTGAGAGTGCAGGGAAGAGGCTTTGCCTTGGGTGCCGAAGAGGAAATCAAAAGATAAAAGAAAAGGGAGAATTAATGGGGGAAAGCAAACAGATTTAAAACAAAATGATCCCAGTGCTGTTCCAGGCAGATACAAGCTGAGGCAAAACCTCAGCCAAGGCTGGAGCAGAGGCAGATGCAGCCATGGGAGGATGAGCCAACACGGGGAGCTGAGCAGGGCTTTGGCAGGGTGGGGATGGGGATTTTGGCAGGGTGGGGAATGTGAGAGGCCACGTTCTTGAAATGGCAAACCCCACACAGTTACTGCACTTGGGTCGAGTCTGGGAGCAGGGAGAGAGCTGGGGGAGCCGAAGCCATGGCTGGGGTGATGGCAGAAGGGTGGGAAGCTGCTGGTGCACAGAAATCAAAGACCCATGGGGAAGCTCTGTGGAGTGTGGGGAGAGAGGTGAAGATTTTTAACTGGAATAAGGCTGGATATAAGACTCTGTGTTCCAGAGAATATGGGTGAGAAATCAACAGCAGGGGAAGAAATCTAAAATTGCTTGACGTGTTCCAGGGTGAGATAAGATGGCAAAGATTAAATGCTGATAGAGGTTATTGTGGGCTGCCATTCCCCTCATAAGCAGGTTTGGACTCAGATTCAATACAGGAGTGGGCTGATGAACTGAGAGGAGTGTGGCTGTAGTGCTGGCCTTCCCCCAGGCACAGGGACCAGGCTTGGATCACTCAGTGTCCACCAGCAGGACATTAGCACACAGTGGAAAAGCAGTGTGACACCAGCCTGCGGTTTGGCTTTCCAAAACACAGCTGGAAGAGAGAGCACAAACGCAGGGATGGGAGGCTGTGTGATGCAGACACACAGTGCCATGTGCACAGCGTGGCTCCATGGTGTGGCCCAGGAGGAGGCTGCTCCCTGCAAGGCTGCTCCTGCACGAGTGGCTGTGGTTTGAGCAGGATACGGGGGTTGTAGGGATGGCGTGTCCTGGCTGCTCCTCCCTGACCACAGACCACACCCTTTTTCCAGCTGGCCTCCTAGTTGGGAGCTGAGAGGCTTCAACAACTTAGGTTTAAGCTGGATAAAAGAGGCTTCTATAGCAGCAAGTTGTGATGGAAAGCATAAGTTACATTCCATTTGGGGATGGGAACATATGGCCTCCAGTATCTTCACAAGGCTCCCAGAACACAGTGGTTTTTGTCTTGCTTCTCTCAGATCAGTCGATTGCTGTAATGTGGGGAAAGACTGACTTGTGAGGAACATAATTGCAAATTATCCTGATGAAAGGAAACAGGGAGTGTAAGAAGAGATCAGCTCAGCTGAGCTGGGGGGTGCTCAGTGCCCTGAGAATCAAAAAGGAAGGGCAAAAAGAAAAAGGTAGAAACTAGATCAAACAAATAGGCATACCATCCACAAAAATAGTGGAAGGAAGAGTCATTGTGAATGAGACTGATCAGGCAGCTGTCCTCTGCCCAGCTGCATGGTAAAGGAGGCCAGAACATTCCATGGTTCCAGAACATCCATCCAAACCTGTATGATTGCATCTTGATATTCCAGTTACTGCTCTACCGACATTGATGGTGTGGGCTCACACTAGAGGTACTTGGATAATTGGCTGGGCTAAAATTCACCCTGAAGTACCCAGAACAGTGGCAGAGAGGATTCTGAGCACCAGTTTGCTCTTGACTCCCTTCAAAGACTGCTGGGGATGAGTGATGTTACTCAGAACTGAAAGAGCAAACTCTGCTTTAAGAAGTGCAGCAGGGGGCAGAAACCAGGAGCTGCAGAGCAGTGTAGCTCCTCCCTGGCTTCTGGAATAAGGGAATAGCTGGTGGCTGCCTGAGGGGGTAACAAGGCTTTGTCAGGCATTACACCTGTTAAATCAAGCAAGTTTGTTTCAGTGATGTGGCAGGAGGGTGTGTGGATGGGGAGGAGCAGTAAATTATGATCTAGATAATGTTTTTGACATTTTAGTACTTGATGTTCTCGTAATCAATCTAGTATGATGTAGACTGAGGCAGTGTGCACAGCAGTAGTTCATTTTCTCAAATTACTCATTACTCTCAGAATATTGCCAAACTGGAGGTTAGAAGAAGTTTCCAAGCTGCAAGGAGGTCAAGAGCAATGCAGTGGTGCATTGTCTGGGGTTTTGGACAACTTTATATGTACATTAAAGAGCTGCATGATCAAATTCACCTTGAAGGGGATGAGATTGCACCAAAATGCCTGATTCTGGTTCTGCTCCTGGTTTGTAGCCAGAAAGAAACTTTTTGGATTTCTCCATGCAGCAGTCGATGCAGAGCCCTCCCTGCTTCTGTCTCAGAGCTTCCCCATCTCCTGTCTCTGTGGTAGCAGGTGACTGCTCCTGCAGCACACAGCTGGCTGTTGTGGATGGGATCACAAGGGCTTTGGGTTGCTCTAATTCCTCCCATGGTTACCAGTCTCTTGGCAGGAGCCTGCTAGAGTAGGAGTATCTCAGTCTAAGGGAGCTGGCATTTGCTCACTAACAGCAATTTCATGGTGACCTTCTCATGGCAAGCAAAGTGCCAAATCCACAACAGACAAAGAGAAAGTGTTTTGAGGTGACAATTACTTCAAGTTCAAGCCACTCCTTTGCCCATGAGTGCTTTTCTGGTGGATGTCTTTCCTTGAACCTGCCTTTTTAATTTTTGTCTCTGATGGATGGTGTTAGAGCATTCCTTGGCTGTATCATCTGAATCCCACAAAATCCCTTGATCCCCCCTGTCTAGTTCCAGACTTGTTTATGGAAGAGAGTCTGTGTAGGTATTAGTGTCTGTATTAGAAATGGAGGAGCAAAAATGCATCACAGTGTCAGACTGGATTTTCAGCACTACTTGGCATAGGTCAAAGAAATCATGTCCTCATGATTGCTCTGAGGATGTTCCAGCCTGGATCACTCTGGAGGCAGAATGGGGCTAAGCTGGGTAGCCTTAAATATGAAAATTCAAACCTCAGCTGTGGTGTTTTGACCAGTTATTCACAGTGCCTTGGCTGTGGGAGATGACAGCACAGCCATTCCTTCAGTCTGTTGGCTTCTGTTGTCTGACAAGACAACAGTGAGAGCTTCCTCTTTTCTTGCACCCTTTCCTCTCTGTATGAGTGAACCCAGTGGGGAAATGCAGTGTTCACTGATGTGTTGGTGGTTATCAGGGCTGCTTTCCTTATTCAATCCAGGCTTTTCAGGCTCCCCCTGTCTGACGAGCAGCTTGTGACCATGCACAGCCTGTGCCTTGTGGAGATGATGTGTTTGGGAACCAGTGAGTTTCTGCCTCCTCTGCCATGGGCTGTTGACACAGGATTGCTGATGGGTCCCATGCTCTTCTGTCCAGACTGTGCTACAGCTCCACATCACCTTCAGACCTGCCAATACAATTACTGGGAGACAAACTAATGTGGGCAGAGGGAAAATCTGCTGTGTGACAGCACATCCCAAAGTTGTGCTGCTGCTCGAGTGTGCTGTGATGGTCTCTGGAATGTCAGAGGTGCTGGTGTCTGAAGAGGGCTGTAGATTGATTTGTTTGAATTTCCTGATGCAGCAGAAAGGTCTGAAATGCTCTCCTGAGAGCAGAGATGCCAGGTTTATTTATTTTCTGATCAGAACTCTCCACTGTTGTGGTTCTGCTTTAATTATCCTGAATCTTGATGTCACATGTTAGTTTCTGAGTTTGCACTGCTCGAGAGAGGAGCCCAGCACTCCCCTATAGGTTCTCACTTCATTCAGGTATTATCAGTCTAGAACAGATCACTTTTGGATATTAAAGTGGCCCCAAGGCCAGGGTTAAGCTTCTTGTGGATGCCAAAAGAGTCCACGGACACCTTCCTGATGAGTAAATCTCAGATCAGAGATGATCTCTGCAAACCCTTTCCTCCTTGTTTAAAAGAATATTGTGACTATTTGGACAGAGGAGTTCCTGCACATCCTTCTGTGCATGTGATGCTTTCACACAGTTCATTCCAGCTTGGTGCATTTTTGGTTTCTGGGTCAGAAGCAGAAAAGGTCCCAGATCACCACGAAAGTTCCCACATTGCTTCTGCACAAATCCTCTTTTCTTCCCAAACTGAAAGAGCTGCCTGAGCAGAGCTGCTGTGGGGGTTCCCTGGCTGTGGGCAGGAGCTGGGTGATATTTTGAGCAGGGGCAGTGGAAGGCTGGGAGTGGAGCTGGGTTTGCTGGGAGATGTTTCTGCCCTGTGGAACTTGGGAAGGACCTTGCCATGTTACACAGCAGCTTTGTGGCTGAGCAAAAATAAATAAGTGACTTATCCCACTGCCAAGGACCATCAGTGGGAGGTCAGTGTTTGATATTTCCACACCCAAAAAAGCAGCCCCAAGCTAGAATTACAGTACAAAATACCCATTCAGACCTCTCCAGCCTTCTGTTTTCATTGACTTCCATCCCCTGCTTGTACACACAGAGCCCCTTCCTTTCCAAAAGAAAACAGTATTGCTGATAAGGGACACTTATCTCGGCAAGTCATTACAAAACAAGTGAGCTTTTGTGTTTGCATCTGATTCCTGTCACAATGTTAACAAACTCCCAGCATGGAAGCTTTATTTCCACTCTAAAGATGGCCCTTAGGGTACTATGTGAAGTGCATTATATGTCACATAAATACTTCCCACAGATGTTTGTTCCTTAAAAATAGGAAAAAAACAAAAAACAGCCTTAAACTTCTTAGAGTTTTCAGCCTTTCATTTGTTCTGTAAAGGATTTCTAGACAACAATCCTTGGCTATGCTGCACATGGATATTTACCCTTCCCATACTCTCTGCTGAGATATTGCTGGCCTTTGTTCCTTTCAAAGAACCAGCCAGTGCTAGTGTTCTCTTCCTTCACAGTGGGTTCTCATTAAAACTGAAATCTTATCCTCAGCTGCAGTAGTTCAAATTTAATGTGTTATTTCCAGTTGGAAATGTTGGGTTACAGCACAGGTAGGTGTGGTGGTACTGTGATACAGGGGCTCCTCCTGATGGAATCTCTGCCCCAGGAAGGATTTTGATTTACATGAGGTGCTCAACTCCTTCCAAGGTAGTCCCTAAGACAGAGAATTTCATGAAAGAAAAGTTTTTCAGGGCAATTTCAAAACTACATCCCAGTAATCCTGTGGTTTTCCTATTTCAGAGGGTCAAACTGCCTTCCAGGTGCCAAGAAAACACCTTCCCAACCCACCTGGGGAAGTGCATTGTGAAAAAGTGTCACTGAGGGCTGGAAGTGGCTTTGCCATGGATTTCTGATGAGATGCCAGCCATGCCCAGAGGCTGCAGCATCTGCCATCCCCTGGAGTACAGAGCAGAGTGTGCTCAGGCTGGTCAAAGCACTGGGATATGAGGGTGAGAGAGAGCTCTCCCAGCCTGGAGCTGAGACAGCTACTCCATATCTCCCTCCTGCAGCCAAAATCTGATGCAATTCTGATTTTGGTTATTTGAGCCAAACAAACTGGAGTGGGCTGTGACTATGCCTGACAAGTAATTAAAAAAGAGCTGCTCGGAAAACATTGTCCTTCCAATAGGAATTTTTTGTGTAAAGAAAACTCCAATACAGAATATTTCAATTCTTCTGTGACACTTTGTGCTCTCAGTGTTCTCCAACAGACTTCAGTGTCTGTTCCCCAAAGCACTTCCCTGTGTTTGTGTCATGGTAGCCCCCAGCAGTGGTGTTGGGGGGATGTTTTGTGCTGGGAATGCTGCCTGGGGAGGAGCAGAGGGATTTGGAATAACTGATTCAACTTTCCTGTGAGATATTTCGTGTTTTGTGTTTTGGTCAGAATTTTCTGGTGTTCCTTTGGAAGGGAAGATCACACAAATCTTAATCAGAAATCTAATTTCCAACTGAAGAAGTTTAAATGGATTTTCTCTCCTATTTTGTTTTCCTTTGCCCACTGCATTTTAATTTTGAAAACCCAGTTTAAAACAAGCTACTTGTTTTAATAAGGACAACAAGTCCTACTGAGATACCCAAAGCATCTCCCCCTTTTAGTCCTATTTGAAGGTTAGATCTGTGGTCCTTTTTCTGATACCTGGCCAGTAATGAGCCTTGCTCTCTGCTCAAGAGTTCAAACATCTGGGCAGTTTGTGTCAAAGGGGAATTTCTAAAGCCATCAGCCAAAGTCTGGCCAAAGGAAATGCCACCACTTAGTCATTTCAAGGTGCAGGAGTTGGTGGCCAGGTGAAGGTGCCCTCCTGGAATTCTGCTGGCTCTACTGCTGTACCTGAGGAGGTCTGGAATTGCTGTGTGTCCTAGGTGTGTGCACACTTGGCTGCCAGCCCCACAGAACACAGAAGATTTCCCAGTCCTTCTCCTACCAACTGCCTTGACTGAGATGTATTTACAAGCATGAATAATTTTAAACATTTAAGTAGCCTTCAGAGGGATTACTTGCATGTCATGGCATGTAGGCTGTAGCTTTTCAAGAAGAGTTATGTATCTTTTGGCCTCAAATGGGAAAATGGAAATTGAGAATGTAGTGGAGGAGAGAAGTGGGGCTGTCCCAGGTGCCTGTTCTGCTCTCTGCCCATCTTTACATGTTGCCCTTTGCTGCCTGGAACTAACCCTGCTGCTACTCAAACTTTGATAATGCACCTGGAAGAACCTGACTTTTAAAAACAGAAATATTGTTAATGTTGAATTCCTGTTGCTCTCTGGCAGAGTGTTTTACTCCTACCTCTGCATCCCAGTTATTGCCAACCCCTGTTTCAGCCAGGGGTCCTCCACCCTCTGACTAGAGCAGGAGCAGGATTTGTTTGGGGGACACAGTTTCTTGAGGGAATAATTGGATCTTAATGGATAAAGCAGAATGTTTGGGGGGGGAGGGGAGGGCTTGGTGGTATTTATGGTTTGGGTTTTTTAAAAAAACAACCACCAAACAAAATGAAGGTCTGTGCTACTTTTGAAACAACCCCTTTACTAATTTTGACTAGTTTGGCAAAAGCAGCTATACATCCTTGTACACACTGTGCTGCATGAGCTGTAATGACTCTTTACTGTCTATAATCCAATAGCAAAAATGGTCCAAATTGTCCCCAAAACACAGAGCCAGGGCACAGGAGCCTGGAGCCCTACTTTATATCCTCCCTTTATCCCAAGCTTTACATCCTCCCTTCTTGCATCTACTTTTTTCATCTCCGATGAATATACGGCTTCATCTTTTTGAACTCCAGCAGGACAAGGCACATGTGGCCTGACTCTACCACAAACTCCTCAGTAACACTCTCACTGTTTGGGAGAGGTAAATATACGAATTTCAAAAGTCTTTCTGTGTGGAGAATCTGTTTGGATTTGTTCAGGAAGTGGAGAGCAGGCATATAGGTAGCAATATTAATGAAGTTTTTTATAAAGGCTTCATTCAAGGCTTTCAAAGAAAATATAACTCTTATGGGACCCATAGTTTATCTGCCAAGTCTGAGAATCTGGTTGGAATTTAAAATATATATTTAAAGGTTTCTGAGAAGTAGAGGATTAGAAAGAACAGGCCAGGAAGGGCACTTGGGAAATTACTGCTTGAAGAGGAGATCGGTCCTTGGGGTCTGAGCTCTGCAGTGGGGTGCATGAGACACCAGAGAACCAATCCTTCTCTTGGCTGGACCAGGAGCAGGAAAAGGGGGTGACTGGGACAAATCCAAACACCACCCTAAACTGTTGTACCATAGTGAAGTGGTGAAACACATCCAAAAGTCCTCCATCTGTTGATGGGCTCACATCTTTTTGCAACACCTTGAATTCAAGCCCTTTCTCTTTTTCTCCCTCAGGGGAGATGGGTATGCTGGCACATTTGCTGTTTAATAGTTTAGGCCCATATCCTTTGTTTCCTTGAGTGTCCCAAGGTTTCCTGTTGTTCTATTGGAAGAAAAGAGTTTGTACCAGCCAGGTAAATTGGTTGGAAAGAGCACACTTAAGGAAAAAGGGGTGTCAAGGCAGCCAGAGACAGCAGCTTGGCATTTGTAACAGGCCTTTTTCATCCCTAAAACCCCTGATGTGTGTAAATCCTTACTCTGGGGAGAGGAGAATCAATCTGAGAAGCCTTTGGCTGATTTTTGGGAGAAAATTGTCCCCCAATGGGAGCACAGAGGCGCCCAATCTCCTTGCCCAGGACTTAGTGACATGTTTTGTGATCCAGGAGGATTGCAACTCAAGGGGTTTGTTCCTTCCCAGTCCTGTTTTTTCCTGGGGACAGCATTCTGTTTCCTAATCTGCATCAGACACCCATCCCTGGTGCTGCAGCAGAGCTGAGGTTCGCTTCCCTCAGGTGCCAAACAGGTTGAACATTCGTGTCTCCTTTGCATCTTGTACCTGGGGCTTTCTTGGACTCTCTATAAGCCCTGTTCAAGGGTTTGGGGTTTGTCTGCCTGTTCACATTACATGAAAAGAGATTTATTTTTTCACTCTTTGGGGACAGATCTTGTGAGTTTGGACAAGAACGAACAAGTGCAGGCCTGTGGAGAAAAAAACCAAAACACCAACAAACCAAACTTCTAGACTTGTGTGTTTACAGTCAAAGGCACACACATGTCCTGTATCCAGAGGTTCCTGTGCCAGCAGGATGGTCCCTGGCCAGAAACTTTGACAGATCATGTGCAAATCCCCTGTTTATTGATGATTCTGCTCTCACCTGGCACTGCTCCCTCTCTATTGCCCCTGTGCTTTCCATTCCCCCTGCAAGCAAAGTCCTGGTTTCAAAGTCAAGAGACAGGAGCACAAAGCTGTGCATTGACCCTCGTCTTGTTTAGAAAAATCAGCAATGCTAATTTGGAGTGAAGGCAATGCCTCTCCCTGGGTCGAAGGCCCTGAGGATGAAGGAGCACTCACAGAGTAAATCTGTCCAATCTCATGGCCCTGTCCCCAGCGAGAGGGTAACAACCAGCATGGAGTTTTCCTACACATTTGGGTTTTTTCCAGTGACTTCAGCCTAGGGGCTTTTTTGTGATGGTGCCTTTTTTATTTAACACCCATAGACAGATTTTTTCCAATTTCTTTCCAAGATATCCTGTAGTAATGGCTTGCACAGTTTAACTGCATGTTGAGTTTCAGTGAGGGGCTGCACCCTGCTCCCTCTGCATTTTGCCAGGGATACATCTGATTTTCAGACCTGTATTGATGCTATCAAGCTCTAGTTAGTCTGTGTACTGGATGTGATGCTTTAGTGGCATCAATAGCAGTTTAATGTGGTGGAAAGTATCCTGTGAATGTTGCCTGTGTTGAGCTCACAGCATTTCTTTCACATATTCTCTCTATTCTACCTATTCTGCCACCTTTTCACCTTTGCTGGGTACTGGCCAGGTGTCAAGGTTTAATGCAGTGGCTTTGTTGACATGTTACTGATAATCCTCTTTTCTTGTACCAGCTCAAGCCTCACTGTCAGCAGAACAAATCTGTATTTCTACCGCTGAGAGATTTGCAGGAAAATTCTGACTCTGACAACAAAACTCTTGGGGTTGAGTGAGACCTCTATGTCATGTTTCCATATGATCACAAAACTCTTATTTCAGTGAATTTAAATATAACTGCCTGGAGAACAGGATCAGGCTTACACAAAGTGTTTGACAGGCTTCAAATATAAATAACAGACTGGGGCTCCTGTTCTGCTGGCTTTGGTGAGGAGTTCTTAGCACAATCTGAAGTCTATCTCAAGTTCCCATCCTTCCTGACCTTCTCTTCACTGAAAAGCATCCTTGCTCTTTAGGTCACTGCAAGATCAAATATTGGTGTTTACAGAATAAAAATAACCCAAGGATTTTTGCTTCAGCATCAAATGAACAGAAAAGGCTTCCAAAGAAACAGAACTTGGAAATGAATAATAAAATTAGTGTGGGGAGGCTGCTCTCAGGAACAAGTTGACTGGGAGAAGTCAGGATTATTTTCTTTAAGGGCTAAAATAAACTTTGAAAACACCCACCCTGTTGAAGAAGAGGGTTTTTTGGTGGCTCTGGTGGCTGAAATGCCCAGAAAAGGGTGGATATTTTGGCATGTGGGACAAACAGTGGCTAACAGGAGCAGCAAGCTTGTAACTCTCTCCGTACATTCACTGGAGGTGATTCATCTTGGTTTTTATTTTAATAGCAAGGCCACCAAGCCAGCTGAAATCCATCTGAGTTGAGTGCCATGGAATAACAGGATCAGCTCAGGACAGAGGCCCTGCAGGTGGGTGCCAAGGGCCTGTGGTGGTACCAAGAGCAGAGGCTGCTCCTGATGGTGCCGGGCAAGGAGGAAAGAACAGGCAACTGCTGCTGCCTTGGCAGGGAGGGAACAAAAACAAGCATCAGACCCTGCAGCCCTTTGGACTTTCATCACTTTTGTGTGTGTGTGTTCTCTTAAGTTTCCACAGGCCTAAAAGCTGGAAAAAACCTGGGGGCCCTTTTCTCCTACACATCCCCAAACCCAACTGCTTTTATTATTTGGCTGGGCAGAAAAGAAGCCATTTCAGTAGGAAACTGTTATTTTAATGCAATCTGGAGAAGGCGATGGCTTTTAGCCAAATTAATAACATAATGCAGCTAAAATGATGCTTTTCATGTTCTGCTTCCAGTGCTAAGGCAATACCAGAGTGCAGTGGGTTTGTGGAGCTGCTGGTCACTACTCTGAGTGTAACTGTACTCCCTGCTCAGCTGCTCCATCCCTCCTGCACCCTCACCCCTCTCACAGCTCAGGATGTCAGGCTGGAGCAGAGTATTTGTTTCTCCATTGGCTTTAATTCTAGGAAAGGCAAGTGGATTTCTGCCTGAAGGGGTAACTTGAGGCTTTGGACCTGCTCAAAAGCAGCAGCTTACCCCTGGAAAACTTAGTGTGACCAAGAGTCTCAGGCAGAAAAAAGAATTCCTGATTTCTTAAAAATAATATTTTAAAAATTGTGTTTACTTTAGTGGACCTGTCTTTGCTGCCAACTGTTGATTTCAGTGCCCAGGCCATGTGGCATAGGGGGGGAAGGGTTATACCAAAGGCTCTGGCTGGCAGACAAATGGGTTCTGACAGCTGTGCTGATCCAAACTCCAACCAATGTTTGAGGGATCTCTTTTTCCTACTTTTTTGTGAAACCAAAGAACACAAGAATTTTGAGATAAAATTAATATTAAAGACTAGAGCTTAAAGCCAGGATCTGCCCAACTGTTCTGCCTGGGCTCCAGCTGATTTTTGTAAATAGCTAAATAAGATTTAAATTGCACTTTACTGGCTTTTTTTGCCTTTTATTTTTTTTTTTTAATTTAAATATACATAACTGAAGGTGTTTATGGCTGAAGGAAATGCAGTGAGAAGAACACAATTTTGTTTGGCTTGCTGTCTGGTCTCCACAACACAGAGACACTGTGAAGAACACAAATAAATCTTTATTTCTGGACTAACTACTCCAAGCCAGGAGCTTACAAGAAGCAGAGAATAATTTCATGCAAAATGCAGTTCTTTTCACACTCCTCATTTCTCCATACACCTCTATTCCCTCGTTCCTATTACTTCTTCCTGCCCAGGCTATTGGAACTTGTAGGCTCATCCAAAATCCAAGGAAAGACACAAAGCTTTCCTTTGACTTAATGAGCTTCAGGTACTTAGGGCCTAAACTAACACAGTTTTGCTCCCAGCCCATCTGTGGAAACAAACTGACAAAAATTCAAATGCTGATTTGGAAGTACTTTTGACCATTTATAGAATACTGTGAAATCCTCAGGATTCTGGTTTCATCCCTACTGCTACAGAAAGGTCTTCAGTAATAGAAGAAGATGGTGCCTAACTTGATTTGTTTTGGAAATCTACCTTTTGCCTGGGTGTTAACAGGCTGGAATTGCAGATGGTTCTGTTCCCACTGCAAGTGGAAGGTGGGTGCCACCACCATCCCCAAACTCCTGTTGCTGCCTTTAACTGGTTACACTGGAGGGGGAATAAGAAAAAGTGGTTTTTCTCCCTGCCAGAACCTTGCCTGCTGTATTTGGCCTCTCCATTCTGCCTTGCTTCAGACTTTCTCCTTCAGCTGAGCACAGCTTTTGCAAATGCTTCCACAGTCTGATCTATTCCATAAAAGAGCAGTGAATGTCCCTGCTTAACCTAGTGGAAGTGGTGGGATTAATAAGCAGTTTTCTTTTAAATGCATCTGTTTTGAGTCATTTGTGCATTAAGGATACTATCACGAGTTTAACAACAGAGGTGGAGACCCACATAAAATTTCAGATACAGATCAAGGATGAGGACAGATGGGAATTTTCCAAACAACCCCTGTAAATTTTCTTCTTGGCACAGAAGCAACCCTAAAGAAGGAGGACAGTCTTAATATTGGGTGTTATTTTGGTACATATTTAATCATTCAGGCACCACAGGAGGTAACAGGAATACCCCACTGTGATTCTGTTCCCTGGACTCTTCCTCCAGCCTCCTCCCAATCCATCCAGGAGCACTGGAAGCACCAAATGGGAGTTTGGGTTTGAAAATGAGATCTATGGCTTTTTGTTTTCCCTCTTTCTAAAGTCTGATCCTCTGCCAAATAATATCGATCTCCTTGAGTGCAGAGACTCAAGGCTGGAAATTGCTTTGTTTCAGAATCATTTTTCTAAATGATGCTTTAAGAGACTTTTTTTTCCCCCCTCTGCTTCTGCTCTATTAGTTTACTACATTAATTTGCCACTGAAGAGGTGGAGCCTGTAATATCCTGTTCCTGAGGAAGGAGGGCTGGGTAACACTGAGCCACTGTTCCGAGTACAGGCTTATTTACTTTAATTAGAAAGTGCACTTGTTAAGTACTCAATTAATTACGTAGAGCAGCACCTATTGAGAACAGATGAAAGAGTCACTGTGTGAGAAGGGAGGGGGAGCCGGGGAAGGATGAAAAGGGAAAGATAAAACCAGTGCTGGAAAGTAAATGCTGTTAGAGAAGCCAGAGAGAAATCACAGGTACAGCTCTGTTGGGCCCTAAATTATGGTCACTGTTCATAAATTGGCTTCAGGTGTGGTGGCTGGTGCAGATTTTGTGGGATTATTTGGGAGTCAGTCTGCAGCTTTAAAGCAGATCATTGACTAGGATTTTAAGATGATTTACTCCAAGGTCCTGCTCAACTTATCGCATTCTAGAGGCTGTAGGTCAATCAGGAATACCTCAACCCACAGCAAAATAAGTGCAGCAGTTTGTTTTAGAGAGGAAATAGTTCATTCTGCTTTAAAAAATATTTAAATGTTTGCTGCTGTTTCATTTCCCTTCCTCCCCTTTTGCATTCTCCTTTGCATTAATACATCCAGAATTTCAAAGCAAACAAGTTAAAGTCAGGGTTTTGAAAGAATATTTTCATGTAATGATTCCACAAACATACTATTAATACCAGATGTTTAAATAAAGTCATCAATACATTTCTCAAAACCAAGGACACTTAAATGATATGTTATGTATCATTCTTTCCTCTGGCTTCTGAAAGATAATTCTGCTAAACTCATGTCTCAGGTCTGAAGGACACTTACATGGAAGAGAGGTTTTGGGGCTTTCGAGTAGAAGTCGAATTTCTTGCACAGGATCCCAAGAGAAGGGATTTTAAGCAATATGCCAACACCATGAGACTTTTGATAAAATCAGGCAGGGTTGCCAATTCTAAACTGAAACCCATCTCCCCATCTAGAGGTTCACTTGAACTTCAGCCCAGAACCAGTGGAAGAATTTTGTAACGTTGGGCTGAGCCTTGGGACTGACCCTTTGCCTGGCAGCCCAGGGTTTGCTATAAAGGTTTCTGGTTGGTTTAAACAACGTGGCTAATCAAAAATCCATTTAGTGGGTGGCTGCAATCAAAAAGTTCTGTGTTGCCAGATGCACACTCTGATGCTGTAGATGGACAGGAGGTTTGCTGTGACCCTCTGTGCATACGAGGCTTTTTTTAAACTCCTGGAATCCATATGCAGGAATGTTTCAGAGGCTTCTGATGAAATTTTATGCTCTAGTGATGACTGCGCAGCAATTTCCAGGGAATTGTAATAACATAATAAGCCAGTCTTTTCAGAGTTTGAAGGAATTTTTCCTCAACATTTCTGAGGTTCGCCGTAATTCCCTGTCTTTTCCATGCAGGAGTGCAAACGTGGTTCCACCAGGGATAAAGGCAGTGCTCTTGGTGGGCACAGGAACACTGCAAACTCGTATGAGCCTTTTCCCAAGCCCTTGGAATATTGGTAACAAATATATTTGTGTAATGGCACAAGATTAGGTAATGGCAATGTTTGGAGCCTGACTCTGCTCAGGATTCATTTCACTCCCGTTCCATTCTGCTGGGAGCAGGAGCCTGGTGCAAAGCAGAAGCTTTTGGCAACAGAGCCAGAGAAATGATGACTGTGAAAACATGATTGTATGAGGGGGAGGAATGGGGCTTGTGTGTGTGTGTAAAATATGAGGTTAAGAGAAATCTTCGGAGATGCACTTTGTGTGCCTGAGTGTGAGAGAGGCTGGCTGCACTACTCCTGCTGCTGTTTCCTTTCTTTTTTGGCTCTGTGAACTTTAAACCAAAATCTGAGCACTGGGATCTGAGAAGTCTCTGCTCAGCTCAGTCCAGCTGTTTTTGTGCTCTTTGCTTTCTTAAGCCCATGTGCTGTTGATGCCTCAGCCCCTAAAATGCTGCACTCCCCTTTAGTGACTCTGCTCTGCCTGTCTGTCCTGAATCCTCTTCTTGTCTTCCCCCCCACCCCCCACATATGTAATTTAACCTTAGATAATAATTGTGACTTGAAATATAACTAACTTGTGTACAACTTTGTGAATCATCCTGCAAGATTTTCGTATGACAGAGGCAACTTCTGAGCCATAATGAGTGAGGTTTCTGAGGGAGCACTGGCATTTGAATACAAACCTTTCATTAATTTTAATGAGGACCAGGAATCCATGTGTACATCTCCAAAATTGCTTCAAAGTACTCAACTGTTAATGCATGAACAATCCTGTCATCCCTTTGATGCCCCAGTCCCTTCAGCTGATGTTGCTCTTCTGGGGAGTAAGGGCAAATATCAGAATATGGTTTGCTCCTTTGTGGAAGGAGAACTTGTGATGTGGTTCCATTGAGTGGCTTTGATGTCCTCACCAAATAGGAGAGATGCAAATAAATGTGAATTCTGGGTGCTTCAGGCCTCAGCTTTGCCTCGGGAATTGACCCTAACCTGAAGCCAAAGCACCAGGGAAATAAATGATGCTGCTGCTGATGCATGTCCATAACTCCCCACAGGTGCTGCTTCCTTGCTGCTTGTCCACCTGCACTCTGAAAAATCACTCTGGAGATGTGTAATTTCAGAACTGGGCAAGGAGTCCTAGATGAATTATTTACATGCTGAAAGTTTTTCACTGTAGCTCAACCAAAGGTATTTGTGAATCATGCCCAACTCTAAGTGCTTTTTAGCTGAAGAAGACCTTTGCACACTGAAGCATTACCTTTTTTCATTTCATATTTTTTCTGAAACAAATTTTGAAAATTGATCACAAGGTCTTGGTTCAACATGAAATATGTGGGCCTTTATGGTACCCAGAGAACTGTCTGTTCTCAGCACTGGTGTTGGCTACAAGAATTGCCCTCCTGTGCCACAAACCTGGTGCAAACCACTGGGAATCTTTACCATTGGCATTTCCACATTTCTGAAGGGGAAGCAGTTTATCCTGGACAGTGGCAGTATTGACTGACAGGATCTTGAAACTACTTTCCCAAAACTTCTCGTTGCACCTTTTGCACCAAAGCAATGAAGCCTGGCAAGGTTCTGCCAAGTCCTAAAGCAGCCAAAACCCTGTAAACATGCAGCAACTTTGGCAATGAGAGAGAAATAGCTGCATTTTAATATCTGTATTCAGCAGAGTTAACCTTTGTAGGTGATGCTTGAAAAAATATTGATTTTTTAGGAATGGCCTAAAAGAAGCCTGTTTGGTAAATATTGGATGAATTATAAAAACAACCTAAAGTTCCCTGACACTGTTTCCCTGATTTGTCTGTACTGGGGGATCCAAACACCAGGAGAATAGTTTTGGGGGGTTTAGAGTGTTTCTATATTTTTGGTGCCTTCATTGAAGTCCCAAAGCCAGACTTTTTGATTTGTGTAATTGTTCACAACTAAATTTAGCTTGGACTTCAAATGTTGAATCTGCATGTTGTGGGAGGGTTCCAGAGACAAAATATCCATTCATCTTTTCAAAGATGAAGGAACTGCCATGCCTTCCCAAAAGGATAAGCAAATTGAGAGGTTGGGAGCCATTTCAGATCCAGCTTTGCTCAACTCTCATGTACCAGACTGGGCTAAGAAGGAACTAAAATGAGGTTGTGTAGATTCAGCTATAGATTGTAGGGAGAGAAGCCTCACAAAGGTTATCTTGTTCTTTCTGCCCATTTTGGAATGCCAGAGGCAGTATCTGAAGATGTGCATTTTGATCAAAAGCTGGAAAATTAGGCCCATTAAAGTATTGATGGAGGCTCAGCAGTGAAGTGGCTGTTGTTGGATTCAGAGATACAGAGTGGCTCTGCCCCTTTCTGCCGTGAGATTCCGAGCTGAGCACATGAGGAGGGGTAGGACTGGCCTTCTGCAGCAGAAATAGCAGAAGAGAGATGAACAGCCCCCAGCAATGAGCTGCCAAGTGGTGGGGGCAGAAAAATCCACCTTTAACTGTGCCAAAATGCCAGGGAGCTTGAATGATGCTGCTGAGAGAGAAGTAGGAAGCACAGCCTTTGTGTAGTCCTGCCTCTGCCTGAGGGTGAGCACGGCTCATCTTCATCCGAGGAGGGCACCAGTCGTGGTGCAGCTGGATCACACAACTGGGGAATGGTTTGGACTGGGGGGACCTTAAAACTCACCCAGTTCCAACCGCCCTGCCTTGGGCAGGGGCACCTTTCACTATCCCAGGATGCTCCAACCCATCCAGCCTGGCCTTGGTCATGAAGTCCAACCCCCCTGAATATTGAGTTTTCCCTCTGAAGGGGAAATGAGATGAGCTTTACGGTCCATTCTAACCCAAACCATTCCTGGTCCTGTTTGACTCCCTCGGTTGTGCTGAATTACTCACCAAGGCACAAGGGGGCACCCATGGCTAAAGCTTGCATTATCCACGAGGACCTGGGAGCCTTTGTGTCCCTCTGGATGTGCCCTCGCCCCCCAGCAGGGCCCGAGCTGCCTCTGTCCTGGTGGGGAGTGGATGCAGATGGGAGCAAAGACAGAAAATCAGGTCTTGGCAAAGTGAGAGCTTTTCCCAGTTCCCTTTCATAGGGAATAGAGGAGGAATCCTAAAACACTTCCCTTTGTCTGAAGCCTTAACTAAAATCTGCTAAAGTATTGAAATATTAAGATAAGATCATAAAATAATCCTTTGGGACATTATGCCTTTTCTTCTTATTATTATTCCCCCCCCCC
>VZTR01004999.1:1396677-1411930 GCA_013400775.1 Chaetops frenatus
TTTTTTCTTTCCTTTTCTTTTTTTTCCCTCTCCAGACAATGTTTTAATCTTTTCTAGTTCATGGCAAGTTTAGGACCAACTGCTAACAAGAGACAGTCCTGTATAATTAAAGACAGGTTCATATTTTTGCAGTTTAAGGATGGAATTAAATTTCTGGGATAAGAGTGACGCTTTCTAGTGATTTTCTTAAGATGCTTATGGAGGAACCTAGAACTCCACAGAGTTTTTACAGCTAGCAGTGGAAGTGGATGCCTGGAAACTTCTGTACCTCTCCAACTCTACCTCTCTGCTTTCTACTCTTGTTCTCACCTGGCACACAAGAAGCAAAAGCAGAGGTTAATAATTGCCTTTTTTTTTTTTTTTTTTTTTAAAGCAAACCAGTCTAATTTCTGCTGAGTGAGCAGAAACTCCCTAATTTGGAACAGGGAGGGAAGAATGTGCAAAGGGCAAGGAGCCATGGATGAGCTCCATGCTTCTCTCCACAATCAGTGAACCTATGGCGAAGCCATGAGCTCCATCACAAGCTCTGCAGAAGGTGCAGAAGTGACTGCCTGCAGCTTTGTGGCTTTGTGGCATCCCTGCTGTCCCAGCACCAGAACTTCTGTGATGCTAGAATGAATTCTGGCTTTATATTTTAGTGGTTTTGTTTTCTTCTTTGTTGGTGTTCTTCAAATATTCTAGTTACTGTGAATAAGGTTTTCCCCAGGAGAGTGGGTCAAAGATAGAAGCTGATAGCTCTCTCAGGCCTTTTCCAAAAATAAATAGGCAGATTTGTGGGAACTTTTTCCCTTCAGCTCATGGCTGATGTGTGTAGAGCCTGCCATACTGATGTTAAAACACGGAATAATCACTGTGATGTGATACTTGGGTGGCCTGAAGAGGTCATAATGAGTGTTTCTTTTGCTCAGTGCACTAAAAACCTGCTGTGCAGGGCTTGCTCAGCTTGTCCAAGTCTTTGGTTGTTCCTAAGGTTGTTTCATCCATAAAGAAGGGAAATGAGGTGGGATGTGAAAGGTGTGGCTTATGTGAGGAGCTGGGGTTAGTGTCCCCTAAGGGATCCTTTCCCTCCTTTTCTTCAGGATTTCAGTTGTGGAGTTTTGAGTGCTGGGAACATTTTCTTTGCACTTGTCCAGCTCAAGCACAAAGAGGTCCCAGTTGGGTGCTTGGAGTTCCTATAAAATGTGGAATTAGCAGAAGGAGCTTGGATGAGATGAGGCTTCTTTTGGTGCAATACAGTAGGAATATACTTTGCTGTATGCACACGTGTCCTAAGGAAAGGAATAATTTCTGTTGGGGTGTGTGTGATATAAAAGCATGTTAATAAATAAATTTCTTGCAATTCAAAGGGCGTGGGGGAAAGATGTAAGTAATATGATAAAAGTTGACAAAACCATGCAGAAGTGAGGAAGAGGCATCTGTTAAAGCAACCATAGGTATTACAAGTTCAGGAAGGAGGTGCAAGGTCTATTTTGAGCCTCCCAAATCCATTGTGAACATCTCTTGCCATTGGATCTCTGAACTCTGATAAATCCCTGTCAGTGCTTGCTCTGAGATGCTCTAACCAGGGAGAATCTTGCAGGTCCTGCAACTGCCAAGCCTCATCCTGAGGAAACACCTGGGAAGTGTCAGGCTGAAATACAGACAGTGAGAGCACCTGGCAGTGAGAGTCTGAGGTGAGCCCCTGGATCTGTCCCAGGATGGAACACAGGGAAATGCTGCTCCTTTTGCCAGCAGGCTGTGTTTGGGAGGATCAGACACATCCTGCACAGGAGGTCCAGCAGGAGCACCACGGCCTGGCAGCCAGAGGCACAGACTGTAGGAAATTGAGCTGGATTTGCTGTTTTGTGTCAAAGTCTCGTTTCAGAGCCTGGGTTTGTCCCGTGGCTAAAGGGAGGGAGGAGAGTCAGGAGCAGGGATCTCCCAAACCCAACCAAGGCATTTTCAAGACAGTTGCTGTCATCATGCACCAGGCAAACCAGGGGAGCATCCAATTGTCTTGGGGGTAATTTGTAAGGAGGGAAGAGAGCATCACCTTGGCAACAATACTGGAAATGACAGTAACCTTATCTTGTGCTGAAGCACGACACTTTTGTGCCTGTTCTGTGTAAGAGAAAAAGGAGGAATCTCAAATCATAAGATTTATTGACAAACACTGTAAGTCATTTCATCAATGTTGTACAATCAGAAGGAAAAAATAAGGGGTAAATAGAGAAGATGGGGGCAACACCTTAGTGTATCTAAATATTAATTTTTGGTGTAGGAAACCCTTTCCTATGAATAGGATAATTTCTGGATGCAGATGAGAAGTGCTTTTGGAAACAGGGATTTTTTTTTTTTTTTTTTGGTGGGATCACAAGTAGAGTTACAAAAGTGGAAGCATCATGACCCAGTCATTTTTGAAGTTTTTGGCATTTGTTTATCTGCCTCCATCTGTGTTTACAAACTGAGATTAAGAGTTTAATTTCCCCTATTTTACCGAAAGCTGGGGTTTGGGGGCCTTACAACTAACCAAAGACCCAAAAGCCCTTTGCAAAATGCAGGTTTGAGTTCAACATGACTTTAGAGTGAGCTGCTGCTCTCCTTTCCCCCCCTGGCTTCCATCCCAATGCAAAATGGGGTTCTGGTTATCCAATGCCTTGCACCTATTTTTTTCTTTCTCATTTTCCTCAATATTTAAAAGCAAGTTGAGCAGGATTTAATGCGTTCCACGCCCTCAGTTGATTTAAAGCCCATCTTGCTCTCGTTTCAGTCAAGCTTTGCAGAAACTCATCCCTTGGAAATAGGATCGTGACATGCCAGCCTTGGGGGTTTCAGCTGAGATTTGCTTGTTTGACTTTTCCCTGGATTCAGTGACCCAGTTCCTCTGTACTCCCTCCCTGATGTGAGGAAAGTGAAGGCCACTTGAAAGAGAAAGCTTTGAACCTTGCCTGATTTCCAAAGGGTCCCTCCCAAACTGTTTGCATTGGCTTCTCCTTGTTTCTTACCTTCCTGTGCTCCTTGTGAGCCCACTCTGAGAATGGCCTGTGCAAACACAAAAATAGTAATATAAATTAATTTTTTTAAAGTGTCTTTTTATAGTTGAGCTGGAAGGATTAATGGCAAATTCCTGTAGAATCAGCCCTCTAACAGCTGTGGTTACTGAGCAACAAGCCTTGAGCTGGGCAGGCACCTTTCCCTGTCTGTCCTGGACACTGCAAGAGGCTCATCCAAATGCATCCTTCATTTCACATCACTGGGCAGCCTGTGGTACTCTAGAAACATAAAAGCTCCAGGAACCTAACATTTACAAATTATTCCCAAGGTCCTAATGTAACTTGAAGCATTAAATCATTTTGAAAAAGGTGTTCAAGGCAGTGAGCACAGCAAAGTTCTCAAACTTGACTTTCTCATTTTTCCTTTTAGAAATACAAATTATTGCCAACAACTTTTTTTCCTCTGAGTGAGAAAATGTTACACACAGTCCCCAGCTTTAGGAAGGAAAGGAAGCTCTATTCTTGCACACTTCTAACAATTAATAACAGAGAACAGATCCTGCACCACTGCTCTCCGACTGAGAAAATGCAAGGACTAAACCAAGCTGTTGATGCTCTGCATCACCACAGGCTGTTCCCAAACCCTGCATCCTGCTGGCTTTGGCACTTTGAGACATGTGACTCTATTAGGAATCTCCTTTTTCTTTTGTGTAGCTCCTTGAAGGCTCCCTAGTCCCCCCTTGCAGTGCTGAGACACACCTGCAGTCTTTAGAGACCTGTGGAGACACCTGGCCCTGTTTGTCACCAGCACATTTAGCATCTGGTGATCTTTTGTTAGAATCTCTCTTAGAGTCTTACAGCTATAGGAGACCTCAGTTCTTGGCTCATCTGGGTTCAAACAACCACAGCAGGCTGGATTTGCCTCCCCAGACTCCTCTTCGTTGCTTTTCTCCTCTGCCTGATGCCTGGAAATCCTCTTGTGCCTCCCTCAGACTGCGCTGGGAAATCTGAGATGCAGGGAAGGCAACCAGAGCTGGCAGAACTGGTTGGTTGTGGTTCCTGTAGTTGTGTTCTGGGGAGTGTTGCCAGCAGCAGCTCTCCCTGCCATATTATTTACATTTGTGCTCAATGTGTTCTTCCCTGGCTCCAAGAACAAAAGCCTGTTGGTATGGATGGGTGACAATGCATAGCTTTGTAAGTAAAATTGGGACTTTTCCTGCTTGGACTTTTGCATTGGAAATAGCATCCAGTGATTAATCTCCTGCTGGCTTTGTTCTTTTTATGACCAAGTGATTGGCTCATGGAGGACTTCCTGCTTTCTTGGAGGGGCTTTGCAAGGTTGATTAATCTGTAGTAATAGTGGCTGGAGTGACTGGAGTTTCTATAGTGACCAGATGGAGATAAGAAAATAGTTGCAAGTGGTAGTTGCTGAAGATGCTGGATGCCAGAACTGCAAACTGTTCTTAAACAGACCAGCCAAGCAAAAGAGATCTGTGGCTCCACAGTCAGCTTGGACCTGAACGTCCTCTTTGTTTGGCTGAACAAAACCCAGATAAACAAAACACTGAAGGCAATTAGCTTTGTTTGCTTGCCTTTGTCTCCTCTTCTTCCAAATCATTGTAAAATTAGGAATAATGCCAGTGAATTCTGCAGCTATTCAGTGGACAAAAGCTGGTGCAGAGGAGAGGAGAAACAAATAAGTATAATACTGCTGTTTTCAATAACCAGCCCACTCAGTTTTAGCTTCTACTCCATTTACTTTCTCTCTTCCAAATTTAAGGGGATTTATTTGATCACTCTTGTATGAGAGCACCAAGCATTTGCTGTGACCGTGGGATCTGGGTGTTGGTACCACACTTCTCCTGGGAAAGATCTCTGCTTCCAGTCTCCTTTCTCCAGAAGTTTTCCATCAGCCTCTTGGTTGTGTCAGGGGCTGCAGGTGCCACCTGTGACTCAGAGGGGCAGCGAGGGGATGGGATGGGGACAGGGCCATGCTGCTAAGTGACAAATCTCCTGGGTGCACATGCCGTGGGGTTCGCTACAGAAAGGGGTTCATTCCGACCTTCCCTTGTTACAAAAGCTTTCTGCCTGCCCTGTGGGGGCCGGCTGGGGAGCTGCTCCCATCAGAGCTGGTCCCAGGAGCACACCCCTGCAGGGAGCAGGGATGGAACCCCAGGGGCTGCTGGCAGGGGGACAGTGCCATGAGGGGCAGCTACAGCCCTGCTGTCCAGGGCCAGGCAAAGGCAACATCTCTCGATGGAGAAAGATACAAGTGCAGGGAATTTCAACCTGCCTGAACTTGCTTTTCCCCCATAGCCATGACCCTCATGCACCACACAGCCCCAGCCTTGGTCTCTCCATCTTCCCTTGGACTTTCTGATCCCTCCAGCCCCATGGAAAGGGGCAGGATGTGAGCGTGAAACAGGTTCCTGCAGTCAACAGTTTATTCCTACAGGTCCTAAAAGCTTCCCTGTTGGTTTTGCATGAACCCCCTTGCTCTGGTCTAAATGGGAGTTTGTGGCCCAGCCTGTTGTTATTTGTAGTGCTGGAACCACTGCCCTGACTGACTGCAGAGAAGGTGATGGTGTGCAGTGCCCTGGGGCAATGGCAGCCCAGGTGGAACAACCCTCCCCATCCCCTTAAAAAACACCCTGTCATTTGTGGGGACTTCCCCTGCTGAGGCAAGGAAAATGAAAGAGGAGGTTGGGCTGTGTTGTTGATGGGGCTCTGTGCTTTGCCTCCCAAGCTCTGGATCAGTCTCTGCCTGTGACAGTGACCCAGGTCCTTGCTGCTGCCTCCTCCTGGGGCTCCTCCCTGGCTTTCCCAGGCTGTCACAAGGTCGTGCTGTGGGTTTGAGGGGCTCTGTGTGAGCAGTGCAGCAGGACAGCCCATAAATCACCAGGGTCCTGCTCACCACGTGGACACATACAGGATCCCTCAGAGGGAAAGATGCTCAGGAAGCTCCCTGGGATTCACCCCAGAGATGCTTCACCTTTTCTAACCCTTTTAGCACCTCTGTGGACACACAGCCCATGATGTGACTGCAGCTGTCGGGGTGTGAAGTCTGCTGCCCACCAGCACCATTCTTTTGGGGTCTGTGAGCAGACAGGGATGGGGGGGGAGCAGTAGAGGCATTTGCTGATTCCAAGGAGTGTCACACCTCTCTCTGAAAAGCCTTCTTTCTGTCCAGCACCTTTGTCAGGTGTCCCCAGGAGGGTGGGGTGCACCCATGTGGTCTGGGAGCAGCACAAACGCATTAAAAATGCAGAACACAGGGATTGAATCCCACAGCAGAGACAGGAGCTCCTTCAGGTCCTTCCTTGGAGAAAGGAGTAACTTGTGCAGCTCTGCTTTATGAGGGATAAATCCCCCTAAGGAAACCAGTGGGATGAGAGCATCAGCCCCATCAGTGTCCCCTCCAGGCAGGGACAGGAGGGGACCAGGGCACCTCTCTGGGCCCCACTGCAGTAACCAGCTGTCCCTGGCTGAGGTGCTTTGATGTCAGTTTTCTACCTTCACTTTGTGTGGTTATTTCTGGCCAGGGGAAGATTAGGCCTTCAGTGGGTGTTTGGAATGTCAATAACTATAATTAAGCCTTTGTGGTCTCTTGCAAACTCTGGAATCTATAATTTTCAGCAGAGTCCCCTCCTAGCATTGCTACAGGGAAAGGGGGTCTTTGTTGGACTAAAAATATAGAAATAATTTTAAAAATCAAAGCTGTAAAATAAAATGCTAATCAGTGGCATTTACAAATATTTAAATATAATGTTATTTCCCCTTTAAAGAAGGAGGAAAATAGAAATCTTGGCATTTCTTGCTGTCTTTCAACTCCTTTGGGGGAAGTTTTACCCAGGAGTTAGTTTGTTCCTGTTGTTTAATAATTGCATGTCACAGAAAAAAAGTAAAAATCAGCTCAGGATGAAGCAGTGAAGGATACAGAGAAACTTTATTTTCTGCACAAGGTCCCTTTGCTGAAAATGTCCATAGGACAGGAGAGTTTTCCAATACCTCCCCAGAGCAATGGTGTGGAGGGGAGGGAGGGCACAGATTCCTGGGCTCTCCTTGCTTTGCTTCTCACGGGGATCAGAATGGGACAAGTCACAAACGGTCTGGTTTTACTTTCTGAAGTTGGGGTGATAAATGCAGCTCCCAGAGAACATTCTGGTTCAGAATTACCCCTTTCTGTATCTGCAGCTTTCTGTGCCTCCAGCTGGGGATTAAGGGAAGCTGCTTGGGTGGGTGATGGTTTGAGGATCACAGAAATCATTGCAGAGAGCTTGTAGGATGTGATGATGAGAAGCACCTTAGGGATATCAGAGGGAGGAGGGTTTGTGCTGATGTTCCCCAGAGGATTTGTGTTTGGTGTTCTGTGGTGTTTGGAGGAAGGCAGAGATGAGAGCCTCATTACCCACATCAATTAATGAACTGGGGTCGTGCTGGCCTTTTAATAATGAGGTGTCAGGTGCAAATACTGAACCCACTCCCTGCCTGGGGCACAGCCACTGACAAGAATATTAACAGAGCATTTTTGCTTATTCCAGGCTTTTGAAGATGTAAAATACTAAATAATCTCATTTATCCCATTCTGCTGATTAATGCAAGTTTTGGTCTGGTCTGTGTGCTAAAAATGTGGGGTGTGATGGGAAAAGAGTCAGAGCTGTTCAGAGAAGAGCATCTCAAGACACACTGAGCAGTAGAATGAGATTAAAAATTACCCTTTTTAAGCTAAGGAAGAAATAGTTTAAGCTTGGCTCATAATGAAGAAAAGTCAGAGAAAAGCAATATAACAGAAGCAGGGCAGGTGTTCAGGCTGGCTATGAAGGGAGATTACACTGATAAAGCATAAACTTTGTTTACCTATGGTGAGTTTGCCAGTGGAAAAGTTTGCTGATGACACAAACAAGACGTTCCATGTGAAGAGGGATTTGACTGTTTTCTAAGAAATTGGAGAGTAAACAGCATTTTTTTCCTTGTTTTTTGGAGTGTAAAACTTGACCCTGAGCTAACTCTGGTCGGTGACAAGGCTCTTCAATGTCACAGACTCTGGGAGAATGGGAAATAGGAATAAAAATGTCCTGACCTGGCTTCTCTACAGTGATGCCACTGGATGCTGCAAATGAGGACTTACCCCCTTGGCTACATTTGTAAAATATCACAGAATGGTCTGGGGTTGGACCTTTAAAGATCATCTCACTGCACCTCCTTTTTTTCCTTTGATCCTCCCACTGCAAAGCTGCTCTGATGGGCTCTGTACAGTACAATTGCATTCCAATTACAATAATTTTTTTTTTAAAAATCCCAAACATATCCCAAACTTTGAAAGCAAATAAGGAAACAAAATCCCCTTCCATGAAATCCTGATTGAATCACTTCATTTTATTTTCTTCCTCTTAGGGAGGGTGGGATTTATTTCACCAGTGGGTGTATAAATATTGACTTATTGACTTGATTTTTTTTTTTTTCTTTGAGGAACAGAGACACAACCAGGTCTCTTATTAGTTCTTACCCAAACATCAGTAAATACAGCCTTTCTGCAGTTGGTCCTGTTTGGAGAGCTTTACCAAATACTGTTGCTGTTGAAGTAGAGAGAGAGTGTGCAGGAGTGTGTTTGCAGGAAGGAAAAAAAAGCCTATTAGCTTTGAAGCAGATTTGTATACTCTGGGTTAACACACTGAGTATGTCAGAAGAGACCTTCTCTGTGGAAATGGTCTGTGTTTCTGCTTTATGTGTTCACAATTTGAGTGAAGTATGAAGAAATCGAGCATTGTTCTGCTCTAAGTGGCACAGATTGCATTTCAGCGGGTGCAGATAAAGCACCAGGAATTGTCTGCTCTGCTCCAGGAGATGGATTTGAATTGCATGTTTAATCAGCAGGGTTTGGTGGGGTTTTATTTAACGTGGGCCTTTACAGCCAGCTAAAACCCAGCAGTCTCTAATGAGCTGTGCATCTGGGGGGTGGCAGGTTGTGCTGAATATAAAACTGGTTGGGAAATAGATTTACACTTGTTCCTGCATGAGGGGCTGCTGCCAACTGCACAGTGAAGTAATAACAGCCACTGGCAGCACTTTATGTCTGAAGGTCTTAAACCTCTTTACACATAAGATGATCTATATCACAAGCTTCACTTTAGAGACAAGAAAATAATGGCACAAAAGCAATGGTTTAAGTTGCTTCAGGTCACCCTGCAGGTCACTGGAGCACTGAAAGCCAAACCTGAGCCCTGCTGGGATCCAGATTAGTGTGTGAGCCCCAGCATAGTGCTGCTTTCAGGCAGAGCAAAGCTGCCTGGCTCAGGCCAGGGCACCCAGCACCAAACAGCCTGGAGGGAAGGAAGTGACCCCTCTCTCCAGCCTCTGCACTTCTCATCAGAGCAGAGGTGAGCAGCTGGTCACAGAAATACCTGAGCACAATTGCAAAAGGAAATGGTGTTGTAGCAGCGTGTTGTGGCTTAGATTAGGTTCAGCAATTCCTTGTTATGGTTGGGTCATATCTTAAAATTACTCTGATTGCACAAACCAAATTGTAGTTGATGTTTGGTGTTGATAGCTCAGGATGTAGCAGAGTACAGGCTTTTGCTTAATATACACCTGTGTGTTTGTGCAAGGGCTGCCTCATCCTTGGCACTGCTAAAGGAGATTTCTGTTGTCAATAGTGAACCCAGTGCAGGGTGGAGCCCAAGAAATTTTCATCTCAAATCTGTCTAGACTCACCCCTCCTTTGCTTTGCCCTGGACTTATTATTTCCACTTCAGCTTCTTCCTGATTTCCCTTTGCACAGCTCCTTGTGTGCAGCAGTCCAGTGGGCATTTAATGGTAAATTATTTTTTCCCTCCATGGTAAAAGGGGGAAACGGATCTTGGTATTCTTCTGTTCAAATGTAGCCTCACCACACTATGCCACAGGCAGCAGAGCAGCCTGGTCTGGTGTTTAGACTGGAGAACACAACTCCAAATTGGCTGGTGGTGTGGATTCTCTTGTGTTTTCCACTAGCACCAGTGACTGAATAGGTCCTAAACCAGTAGAACAGATGGACAAACAGGGAAATAAAGGGATGTCCACAAAACCAGGCAGTCTTTGCCTGACACCTTAAAGGCAGTCAGGATTTAGGAACTGTAATATCTTCCTGTCAAAGCATGGTGATGCATTGTGCTGTGGGAGCTGACCTGTCAGCTGAACAATCACTCCACAGCCATCCTGTAAAGCTGTAGCTCTCCAAATACCTAAATGGAAGGGTAGGACAGAGCTGTAATCAGCAGGCAGCCTTTCCTGGGGACGGCTGGGTTTGGACTTGTATCACTGCATTGTGTTCCCTTTCATTCCGAGGGAAAACGGCTCCATTTAATGATTAACAGCCATTCCCACCTCTCGGCTGGCTGGGCAGCCCGATGTGATATGGTGCAGTTGGAAAGCACAGAGAGATCAGTCTCTGCCAGACGTGGCATCCCCACGGCACCGGCCAGGAGACAAAAGCCTTTAGTGTTCCCAAAAAGAATTTAAAACATTTTACATCAAAACGCTGCAGAAGTTCAAACGTGTCACCGGCAGCCTGTGGCACAGGACAGCAATGGCTTTGCCAGGACGGCTGTGGACAGGGGGAGAAGAACACTGATGAGCAGCATTTCTGTTACATACATGATTTTTGAGCTTTCTGTACATCTCCTCTATAATTAATACCTTCCACAGTGCACTGGGAACAAGAAACACAACCCACAGCAGCTCTTGGATCATGAATAGCTGTCAAACAGCAAACCCTAAAACCAGGAGTGTGCTGCATGTTCTGCTCCTCTGCAGAAACCTCCTAATCTTGCAGTGATGGCTGGAGCCAGAGAGACCAAACTGGGAGCATCCATTGACCAGATCCCAGCTGGGCCACCTTCTGCCTTCCTTGAGATCTCGGCTCTGCCATGGATGGTGAGACTTCTCAGCAGGCAAATGAAGCTCTTCAGCAGGTTTCTGCTTGTGACCAGGTCCCTACAGGGTAGGGGAGACTTTAATCCAGGGCTTGAACTAGTGCCAGTCATTTGAGTATAGCTCGTGGATGTGAAAAGTGCTGGTACAGTCATGTTAGATGCAAGATCTGAATAGGAAAGTCGTGTAGGGATTAGGAAATCCTGTACAGGGAATTACATACCTGAGAGAGCACTGCAGCCAAGCATGGAAAAAAGGGATAGAAATGGTTGCTTTGGCAGAACCATCTCAGTGCCACCGCAGCAGGGAGGGATCAGTCCCAGCCCCCGGGGGCTCTGGCTGCCGAGGCTGCCGATGTTTGCACTGCAGGTGCTGAGTCAGCAGACGTTCCCCAGAGCTGGGAACGGGCACAGCCAGTCCCTCCTGTGCCACTGCCTGCAGTGCCGTGGCTGTGCGTGGGCTGGGGATGAGCCCCACTCCTGGGCATGGTTCATCTCCTGCTCCTGCCAGGCTTACAGGTGTGGATGCAGCCCTCCCCTGCAGCCCTGCTCCATGGGATGGGTGTTGTGGGGCTGCAGAGCTGTGCCCTCCCACCATCGCTGGGACCATCACCCCTTCACCCTGCTTCCCACGGGCTGGGTTCCCTTCTACTGTGGCTCCAGCAACTCTTAGCCAGGTACCAAGTTCAGATACTCCTGCTTCAGGCCGGGTGTGGATCCTCAGCCCAGCAGGGAGTGAAAGGCTCTTTATCCCATCTTTCCTTCATGTGTTTGTTTGATCCCTCCCACAAGTTTTTTCCGGTGCCGTGGTTTTCACTTCTGCCCGGTTATGCCACAGTTTTAAACCTGAATGAAGTATTTATCTAAATATATCCAAACACATCCCTGTAATTCCTTGTGAGTTCTGGGGGCGGTGAGTGATCCAGGATCCTTTGCAGACTTGGGCAAAGGGAAAAATGATTGAACTGTAATTCAGAGTTGTCCCCCAGGCCAAGCCCAGGTGGGATGGCAGGCCCAGGTTAGTCTGGGATTCCTCTGCTCCGTGGGGCCTGGCAGTGTGGGTCACACAGGGCAGCTGTGGCACCACTTGCTGTGGCTCCAAGATGCCTCCACACTCGGTTTGCCAAGAGGAGCAAAGAGAACTAATTACATTAATGAGAGCCTTGATGCTTAACTGAGCTACAGCTCCTCAGGAGAGGTGGGTACTGGTTCCTCTGGAAAGTGGCTAAATACGGGTGAATATTTAAGTTGCTGTATTTATTCAGGCTGTAATGATATGCTGCTTTTTTTGAGAGAGTGTGTTCTGTCAAAAGCAAGTGTTCTGTTCCCTGTTCCCCATGTTGTGTAGTGGCATTTCCTCCTCCCCTGGACTTTTTACTTTTTTTTTTTTTTTGTTTCACTGCTGTGCTGTTTTACTTCAGTTTATTTAATGTTTTAAAATGGCTTCTATTTAAATTTAGAAGGGAAGAAAAATAAATCTGCTAGATATATTTCTATTCAGATCATATGTTGTGGCTTTTCTGTTTTTGAAGAATGAGGTCTAATTTTTGAACCTGAATTCACTTGGCACTAGTCTTGGCTTCAGCAATGTTGGGTTTCTTTTTGTTTTAAACTAATTCCCTTTTTCCTACTGCTGGGATACATTTATGTCTTTGTGCTAGCAAAGCATTTAGGCATGTGTTTGGCTTGAAAATGTTCATCTGAGCAAATATGTGCAGAGGATTTGAGGATGAGGCTGACAGTGAGTGTTATGGTGGTCCTTGGTGAGATGCTGTGGATCTGAAGCATCATCAGTCCTTTCCCAACTACCTGTGCACATCTAACTTGGATAAGTCTTTGCAGAAAGATGCAGCAGATCATCTTGCTTTCCTTTTTGTCCCTCTCTCTGAAAAGCCAGGCCTTGTTCCTTTCTGGATAGGGTGAGGTTTGGGTTTTTTTGAGGGAAAGGGAGTTTACTAAATATTTGCTGCATTCAGAAGAGAGAGAAGGTAGGAAATAAGCAGGAGAATCCAAGGTGTATTCAACAGCAGAGGGATTAAGCCACAATTATTTGCAAAGTTGGGGAGGGGTTTAATTGATTAAAGCTTTATCTTAAACATCTCAGCATGGCTAGAATGTGTTTCTCAGTGAGGAAAGTGTGACTGAGAAACACGGAAAGAACAGCTGGGGGAAAAAGTAGCTAAGAAAAATAGAGATTTTATGGTGCTTCGGACAAGCTGTGTCACTGCCTGTTGTCCCTAAAGTCACAGTCCTCAAAGCTGGTCTGTTTGGGTCATCTGAGTTCCTGGGCTTTCAGAGGGGTTTGAGACACATTTTTCTGTGAATAGGAATTTCTCACAAGTATCTGGATGTGTAACTTACCTGCACCCTTCTGAGAAGGTTTTCTGGAGGACAAGGGGGACTGTGAGGCTGTTAGTTAACCCCAGTCCCAAAGCTGCTTGTTTCACTTTTTTTTTTCTTTTTTTTTTCTTTTTTTTTCTTTTCTGTTGCTACTTAAAACTTCATCTGCTATAGCAAGAAAGGAAGCAAAATGAAGATGCTTCAGAGCAAAGGTATGAATAAAATCTTCTGGCTATAGAGACTGGGAGATGCAAAACTACAGCCCCAGCAAGCAACCACAATTAAGCCAAATATATGCATTAAGGGAGAGAAGCCCTTGGCGTGCATGGTAGCAGATGTCATATAGGAGGTCTGATTTACGGTGGAAACCTCAACTTTTTGGCCACGCTCTGAGGTCAGGTTTTTGAGTAAAGCCTGCATTGCTGAGTCAGGCCAGCGGGTCCTTGAATTTTTCTGGGCTGAACATGATATAACATCACTCCCCTCTAGCCTCAAGTTCAGGTACTTGGTGGGTCGATGTGGGGTCCTGTTTGTGGCTGTGTATTTCTCACGGGGAGTGTGTCAGTTTAGTGCCCATGCCCAGCTTTGAGGTGCTTCAGCCCTTCCCCATCTCAGGGGACAATGTAGTGAGATAGAGGGGACGCCTTTGTGGAGACGGAGCCCCCGGGGTGGCTCAGCTTTGACGGCAGACCCTCGCTGGTGTCTCGGATCTGTGCTGGGTGCTCAGCACCTCGCAGGACCCTGCCCTGAGCCCTGCAGCCCCGTCCCCTTGCCCGGGGGGTCCTGTAGCCCCTGCAGCCCCGTCCCCTTGCCCGGGGGGTCCTGTAGCCCCTGCAGCCCCGTCCCCTGTCCTGCCAGTGACCAGGCAGCCCCCTCCCCCCTTGGTGGGGTGCCCGGGGTGCCCCCCTGCCCGCCGGCAGCGCTGATCCTGCCCCTCGGAGGCTGGATCTCTGCTCATTAGCTGCTGTTTGCTGAAACCGGATACCTGGGGCACCCCCGCCAGCCCGGAGTCCCCGGGCTGCAGCTATTTAAAAGGACAAGGGCAGCCTTAGAACTTCCACCTCTTTCACATCCATGTCCCTCCCAGCGCCCGATCCCAGCCGCCCTTCTCTCCTGGATCCCTGCAGCATCCATGACCCACGAGTGGAGCGACGGCCCGAGGGGAACGTGCCCGCGCCAGCCCCGGGGAAGGATTATCTGCTGAATTTGGGGGGACCCCAGAGAGCCCCGGCTGGCTCCGGGCCCCTCACCCCGGCCGCCTCTCCTGGGCTCTCAGTGCAGGAGACACCTTGAAGGGGAAGGAGGGAGGAAGGGGCTTTGTTTGAGTTTTCCTTTTTTCCTCCTTTAAATTTTTTTTTTTAATATATAAAGTTATTATTATTTTTTAAGAAATAGCAATTGCCGTGAGCTGCCGGGACAAATGAATGCCAAATGGGGAGATGCTGCACAGCTTCTCGCCTCGCTGCAGAGTAAGTGCCCAAGGCAGAGGTGCTGAGAGGGGGAGAGAGCAGCGCAGGGGCACCCAGGGGTGCAGGGAGGAGGTGGGAATCCCATGGAGCTGCGGGGTTTGCGGTGGACAAGAGGGGCCTGCCGGTCGCCCTGGGGCTGCAGGCTTGGCTGGGTGGGATTTGGGATGAGGACGGGAAACAGGGATGAAGATTTTGTCCGCATGTGGGAGTCCACTCTCTTGGCAGAGCTGGCCAAGTGGACTTGAGATCCAACTTGTTCTGATGGACCTTGCGTAGGAAAACCCATTCCCCTCTCCCTGCCCTCCAGGATGCGCATTCCATCCTTTGGTGCTGGGAGGAGAGGGGCTCTGGAGATGTCCTGGGGAAGCAGAGCAGGGCAACGAGGGGAACAGGGGCATGGGGGGGCTTTTCTCCTCCAAGCCCGAGTCCCATCCACAGGCTCCCAATTGCCTGCACCAAGCGCTGATCCCAAGGGAAAAGCCATGTCAGGTGCTTTATAAGGTGGCCCTGGACAGGTGAGTGCCGGGGGCTGCAATTTCCATCAGCAGCCTCCCCAAAGAAGGGC
>VZTR01004999.1:1411988-1456882 GCA_013400775.1 Chaetops frenatus
CCATTATTTATTTATTTTGTACAATTTCTCGTAAATGCTTCGCTATTACAGAGGAGGGCAGCAGAGAGAGGCAGTAAGGACATCCTTAAATAATTTTCATTTCTCAAAATCTGCCTTTTCCTCTTCTCTCTAAGTCCAGAGGAGAGATCCTTGGGGGGTGGGAGGCACATCTGCATTGCAAATAAAAATAATAATTACAACCACCAACCAACCAACAACAAAAAAAGTAACAGCTAAGAAAAAGCACTTGAAATCAAGGACTTTGGGAACCAGAGATCACAGAAATTGCACTATTTATAAGGAGAGGAAAAAGAGAGGCAAGAAATCCAGCGACCATGGGCCAGCCTGGCTTCCTAGAGTGTACTTTGTGTTCTCTCTCCTTTTTCCAAGGTAATTGCAGTCTGCCGAGAGGGAGTTAAATGGGATTAAAAGATCTGTGTAAGCAAAAGGACCCAGAAGAGAAGGAGGAAGGAGTGAGCCGTCCGGGCCAGGGGTGTCTGTGACACAGCCGAACCCCTTAGCGAGGCAGAGAGCCGAGCTCCTGGGAAGGATGTACCCACAAACCGGCTTATCCCCCGATTTCTGATGGATTGCCGCAAAAATTGCCCGAAAGAGACAATGCACTAAACGTGATGGAGCCGGAATCAGAGCCGGTCTCCAGACTCAGAGCTACAGCGGCAGGCAGGGGGTGAGTACAAACTCCGCTGCTCCCGGCGCTGGGGAAGGGAATCCCGGGCGGGCTGGGGGTGCCGGGGAGCCGCGGGATCCCGGGATTTGGGAACGGGGTGGGGGAAGACATTCCTCTGCCAGGGGATGATGTGAAAACTCCTGGTCTGGAGACGAGAATGAGCTGGGAGCCAGGGAGGCCACGCTGCGGAGCGGGAGAGGGGGAAATGGGGCTGCGGTGTGTGGGGGATCGGCGCCGGGACGGGCAGGAGGACCCCCTCCCCCCCAGTTCCCCCCAATTCTCACGCACCGCGAAAGGGGCTCCCAGCCCCGGGAGCCTCTCCGGGAGGTGGGCGCCGGAGTAGCCCCCAGGCAGATGCAGGAACGGGCGATCCGCTGCCCCTCGCACCCCTCACCCTGCCTGGGCACGGGGGTGAGGGGGGTCCCAGCCCCTCCTGGGAGCAGGGGGCTGCTGCTCCTCACCCTGTCCCTCGGGGACACGGGTCCCTGGGTCTGACCGCGGTGCTGAGGGAGAGCCCAGAGGGCTGAGGCACGGCGGAGGTGCGCGGTGGCAGCTCTTCATGTGCTCGGCACACACAAAATGCTGCTTCCTCTCCATCCGTGTGTGTGTGAAAAGATTCCGGCACACACCCTGCCCGTCCCCCTTCTCCCACAGCTGGAACCAGATTTTACTCTTTTCATTGTTAAATGCGGCGTTGTTGTTATTATTATTTTCCTGGGGACCCGCAAAGGGTTAATCGCGCTGGCTGCGTTGTCGGATGTACTGATGATTTACCGACACTCCCTTGGAAAGGCTGGGATTCTTCTGCCTGGCAGTTTGAAAAAGTTGTGTACAGGATCCCTCTGCTCGGCTGGGCTGGGAGATGGGGGAAACGGGGGAAACGGGGTGAGGGGATTTGGGGGCAGAGCCCTCCACCCCCGGGGTCATTCTGCTCCCGCCCCTTTCCTAGAGCCGGGAGGGGGATGAATGTGCAGTTCCCTTTGGAGACTCAGTCTGTGTGTGGAGTTACACGGAAAGCCCAGACCCAGGGACTGCAACTGCTCTCCTTGACAAGTTTTCTGTGTGCCTATATACTCATGAGGACTGAATCTTTGCTTTAGGGTTGTTGTTGTTTTGTTTTTGTGGGGGTNCTGGAGATGCTGGTAACTACAGTACCATCCCAGTTACACCTTTTTAGTGCTGGGAATGGTCTGGGAGAACTGCCTGGGATCGTGCAAGGGTGGCTGGCAGCAGAAAGGGGGAAGTCCGAAGGGGAACAGGCAGATAAAGGTTCCTTTGAAAGAGCACGAGCAGCGTGTCAGAGCGAGGGGACGGGCTCCGCTGCTGGAGGGACACTTGGCACGAGGTACAAGCCACTGACACAGCACCAGCTGCTCAGCCTGCCGGAGGAGTTGGCCGTGACCACGCTACAGATGAGGACAGGGAGATCCTGCTCAGGTCCCAGGTCCTGCTTGAGGACAAATGGGACCCATATGAACACAGGTTTAGGAAGGAGGGACCCAGGAGTGGCAGCGTGGCTCCTGGCCTGCCGGAGATCCTGCTTCTGCATCAGGCTGTCCCAGGCTATCAGAGCACGGCTGCACGGGCTTTGAGCCTTGCAGTGCCGTGGGAAATCTGGCTTTGGTCTGTCCTGGAGCCTCAGAACGAGCGCCTTTTGTTCCAGGGTCTTCCCTGGCCTGTCCCCCTCCCATGTGCTGCTCCAATCTCTCCTCAGCAGAGGTCGCTTGTTGCCCTTCACATTATCTCCCGAAGGGGTTTTGGTGCCGGGTTTTGATTTGCTTGGCAGAGCCCCGTGCTTCCCACCATCCCCACAGCTCCATGGTCCCATTGAGGCCTCTGGTCCTGGAGAGAGTGCTCGGAGCCCGGGGCTGGCACGTCTCTGGGTGAGGGCTGTGCTGCCTGAAGACAGCTTGTGCTGGGAATGATGTGGTGCATTCCTGTGTGGCTCTGGGGGTCCCTCTTGTAGCAGCACTCCTGCAGCATCATCTGGAGCAGGGCTGGTGGTTGGGGAGCTGGTGGATGTGCAGGAGCTCTGTGGGTGGCAGTGGGAGGGCTCCCCAGGGAAGGAGCAGCAGTTGCACAGTATGCTTGCAAGACTTGAGCTGCCAAAGTTTGTAAAACCAGAAGAACACAAAGTTTTGCAAGCTCTTCAAGCTTAATGTGCTCCTCTTGGTCTTTTCTGCTGAGGCGTTTTTGGTGAGCACAGGCTCCCAAAAACACAGGGTAGGGTTTGCATTCCACTGCACAGCGAGCACACGTCCAGGCTGTATCACTGGTGCTGTTCCACTGTGGTTATGCTATTCAGGCCCGTTCCAGCCCCAGTGCCACATGCTGGCCATGGAGGAGGCTCCTGGAGACTCTGGTGGGTGACAGCCTGCTGTCACAGTCCTGGGGTGCTGGCACAGTGCTGCTCTGGGGCTGCCTGGCCCATCTGTGTGCTGGGTGAGACAGCTGCACACATGGTACTACAGCATCCATGTGGGCACCATCGAGGTGGGTCAGCACCTGGGAAGGCCTAAAAGGGTTGGAGGGAGGTATGGATCCTTTTTAAGAGGAAAAGAGGATTGCTTGCAAGCTGGGCAGGTGGTTTGGGGGCAGATTATGGCACTGCTGGACAAATTCAGCAATAGGGTGGCAAATGATGTGGGTACCTGAGTGCTTGGGGGTAGAGAGGAGGCAACTGCACCTGGAGATGTGTTCCAGGAGGAATAGTCCAGGTCTACCCTCTCCTGCTATTTCCATGTGTCTCTCTGAGCATGTGCTTTATTAAAATAAAGCTCCAGCTTCATTCCTTTCCAGCAATGGGTTGAGGGGTTAAAATCTACCCTGCTTAATATCTCTGCTCATGGAGATTCTGTCACTGACTGAAGGTTACCCAGGTTTGTGGTGAGACGGTTGTCTCAATCAAATCTCTGCCCAAGGACAGACACAGAGTTTGTGGGGTTTTTTTCCCCTTCCCTTTCTTTGCCAATTTGTTGGGGGCATAAGTGGAAATGATGGACGCTTTTACTGAAGTGCAAGTGGAAACAATGGGGAATTCTATACAGCTCTGCCAAACCCCATTCACAAAATGAAGGAATGCAAAGGCGTTTGTTGGAAGGACAAAAAAGGAGTTAGATGACAGATCACGCTTAGCACTTCTGTTTGTCAAGGTCTCCAGTTACTGGAGAACACAAAGGCCAGGGCCAGCACTGAGTGTTGTCACTTCACACAGCAGCAAAGTCAATATCCCAGACAGACAGGGATGGGGAGCAAAGGGGAGGCCGAGGAATGGGTTCCCAGGAAAGACTGCCTGCTGTGGAGAGCTGCTGGGAGCTGCCTGGGAGGGTGTTGGAGTCATATCAGTCTGGCATCTCGCAGGTGAGGGAGCAGTTTGGCACCAGGAGGAGCTCAGCTCTGGGACAGCTCTGTGCAGTGAATACTCAGGCTCTAGTCCCAGTTAGGAGGACAAGGACCAGCAGTTTGGAGCCCTTCAGCCCTCGGTCTGCAGGTGCCACCCTAAACCCCTGAGAGGACAAGGTGTGAGGTGTCTGCAGGAGGTCACCCTGGCTATGCTGGTGCTTCATCCCCACCTTCTGTGCACTGCAGGTCAGGATGGCCCTTCTGGAGAAGTGCTAAGAGGAGCTACAGGTGCCAGATGAACAAATGTCAGGCCTTCATGGATCCAGCTCTCCTGCTGTGGGCTGGGACACCTTCCAGTAGACCTGGTCGATCCCTATCCAACCTGGCCTTGAACACTTCCAGGAATAGGAAATTCATTTTTCCTTACTTAATATTGACATTTTCTAGATCACTATGTTTCCTTAGTATTTTTAAATTACCATAAGGATGGATTTATGTGGGCCACATCTGTTTGTCTGCTCAATACTTTTCCTTAGAAATGTAGCTGCTGAATGGGGATTAAAAATTAATAGTATTTCAGTTGTTTCAGAAACTCTTCCCTTATCACGCTGGGGTTTGCAGCAGTGCCTGTGTGCAAAATCTTTGCCTGGAGGTGTAAGTCAATACCTCATTTATACTGCAAGAGAGGTCCAGCAAAGGACTGGGCAGGGTCAATAAGGGGACACCTCCATAGTTGTGTGTTTCCACTGCTCTTGCCAGAAATTTAGAAGGAGTGGAGAAACACCATAATTTCCAGAAGCTCCACAAAGGAGGTTACTGGTACAAAATAAGATTTCTACCCCAAAAAGGTGTGATGGAATTGATGCACAGTACAATTTAAAGCCTCAGTTTATAGATTGTGATTTACTTCCTGTTGTCTGTCAAAACTGCTTGGGAGTCTTATAAAATATCACCTCCAGTCATGTGCAAATCATCTTAAGCCACATGTGCATTTTCTCCTTTTTAAGATACACTGTCTAATCTACAGCTAGAAATGCAGATTTGCTTTTCCTGAAAAGCAATTTTCAGCCTACAGCTGGTTTTGTGGTCTTTTGAACAGGAAGAAAATTCACCTGAATGGAGAAAAGTGGTGGGGAATTGTTTTTCCACCTTGCAGTAATGTTTGCATTTTCAAAGCCATTTCCCCACTGTAAATGGGGGAGAAAACAAAAATTAAAAAATTATATGCAGCTGTGGACCTTTGAAATATTTCCTTCAGCTTCAACCCATCATGTAGACAAACAAGATGTCAAAATAATTTGGACTTCTTATTTTAAGGCAGGGCAAACCTTGCAATTAAAAAAAAAGCTCAAAATGTTCCAAACCAATTCCAGAAATAGTGCAGAATTAGCTGATCACAATTATTTTGCAGGTAGCCTCAACTTTGTCAAATTGGCACTTTCTTGAGGATAATGTGTGACCGAGTTTACACTGAAGGCTGTTGTGTTCCTGTTGTCCTTAATTCAGTGTAGGGCTTTATTCCAGCCCTTGTCTGGTGAGAAGGGAATAAGGGTGTTTGTGCTTCTCTGTCCCTCTCAGTTGTGCTTTACCTTGGACTTCTGGCACTGCTCAGTTCCCATGGACTGATCCACAGGAGTTTACCAAAAGCAGGGGAGTAAAATTAAGCCGTAGTCAGTAACTTCAGTTTGCCATAAAGGGAGTTTGCATGGGAAAGCTTTCAGGGCTCATGTGAGCTTACATCACGTGTGCTGTGGGGCACCTCTACACCCAGTGACTGCAGCAGTGCTTCGGGTTGGAAGGGACCTTAAAATTTCATTTCGTTCCACCCCCTGCCATGGGCAGAGACACCTCACTCTAAACCAGGTTGCTGCAAGCCCTGTCCAGCCTGGCCTTGGACATTTCCAGGAATGGGGCAGCCACAGCTTCTCTGGGCACCCTGTGCCAGGGCCTTCCCCACTCTCACAGGGAAGAATTTCTTCCTAATATCGATTCTAAATCTGCCCATCTTCAGTTTAAAGCCTTCCTCTTTTCCTGTCCCTCCGTACCCTTGTCCAAAGTCACTCTCCATCTCTCTTGGAGCCCCTTTATGCACTTGGAAGGTGCTCTGAGTTCTCTCTTGAGCATTCTCTTCTCCTGGCGAACAGCCCCAGGATCCTCATTGTGGTTTCCATAGACCCTGTGAATAAAAGAAATAAACGCCTTTAGTGGTAGCTCTTCACAGAGTCTCAGTGGCAATCACTGCTTACAGGAAGAAGCTGAGATAAATGCAAGGTGGGTTTGATAGCTCTATATAAGGAGAAAAATCTTCTTTACTCTTGCTACTCAAGCTGCTTATGCAGCTCTGTCGCTGCCGAGCTGTAACGGAAAAAGAACCTGCATTAAAAATCCTGGGATAATTAACAGCCCCATCACTCACACGGCTGCCATTTGGGAGCTGCTTTTGCTTTTTCCATTAAGTTGGTAAATTTTGCCAAAGTGTTTTTCTTCAGTGTTTTGGCACCCGGCCCCGCTCTCAGCTCTTACGGTGTTGGCCACACGAGGGGTCCAGGAGCAGGGCTGGGGCCAGCTGGATTCCACACTGTGCATTCATCTCCTTTATAGCCCAGGAGTGTCACTGGAATGAAATTACGTGCTGGATTTCCCCCCAAGACTTGTTCTCCTCATTATGTCAATCAACAGGGAGTTTGGTTTGTGAAGGTACTCCTCAAAAAAAAAACCAAAAAATGGACTTCAGTGTCGTACAAATCTGATCCTCACCAGATCACAGGTTTGTAACACCTGGCACTGCTGCTGGTGACCCCCTTCCCTGTCTTCCTGTGCTCTCATCAAGCAATCAAGCCCAGTTGATGATACCCAGTCAGGTCTTTTCTCCATGCACACATGGAATTGTGTCCATATCTTACACTCTATTGGAGGTGAGCACAGGAATTCAGGTTATCTTGTGGAGTGGATTTTAGCCTTTCTCATGCCAAAAAAAAAAATTACTGCCAGAGGTGGCTGTGAAGAATCATCCTATTCTGCTCCCCTTCCTCCACTCCCTGAAGGTACTGGGACAGCAGCTCTGCTTGGACTTGGCAGTGTCTTCAGCCCAACAGTTGTGTCCCAAGGGATGAAGTTGTCAGAAAAGAACCAAGGCTCTGCAGCTGGAGATCTCTGGAGCATGGGGAGAGTTTCCTGGTTAGGATATGGCTGGTTGTAGGATATGGCAAAAGAACTCCAGGATTGGGCTATTCCTGGCTGTTCTTTCATAAACTAAAGCAGTCCCAGAGCTCCTGAAATGTGCAGGCCAGTGTCAGGGTGATGGAAGCAGCAAAGGAGGACATGGAATGCTTCAGCTCATTTGTTTCACAGTTGATGTGGGACCACTCCAGAATTTTATCCCTTCAAGCCTTAAAATATTAGTTAGTTGCTGGATTCCTGGATGGATTTTTACATTCAAGTCCAGGTTTCCCCACTGATGTAAATCACCGTGGCTTTGTTTTAGATGTGGAAAAGGGTCTCCTGCACCGGGTGAGGATTGGCCCAGGGTAATACATTGTCTCAGAGGGTGCTTTTTTGGGCTAAAGCTGAGGCTTGATGGCAGGAGAAGAGTGGTTTGATGTATGATTTGTGTGTCAGATGTGGAAAGGTGAGGAAGCTGCACTTTGGCATGGCTTTGCACAGCCCAGTGTTCACAGCTGGGCTGAAGTGATGAACAACCTGTGGATGTCCCACACTGCTGTCTCCTGGCTGAGGACTTTCTGTAGTTTACATTTCTGTCTGTTCCTCCAGCAGCCTTTGCTGATGAAGCTGTTAAATATCCTCTCTAGAAGATGAGGGAATTCAATCTTCAAACTTTCCACTGACAGCTTTAAGTCAGCCTAACCAAGGAGTTCCCATGTTCATTAGTTGGCTACAAATCAAGAAGCTGATGGGGGAAAGTGGAGGGCTTTAGCTACCTTTCTGGTAAAAAGTTTTTTCTCTGAGCTGGTGTTTTCAATGGCACTTGAAGCTTAAAGCTGAGCTAACAGGGAGGTTTGTCAAATTCCCTCTCGGGCGTGAAAGGATCAGTGAGAGCACAGGGTTGGAAGTCTGTGGATCTCCCACTTTCTGAACTTTCCTGCCATACCAGGCTTCTGAGAAGATCCTCAGTGGCTCAGCACAGGATGCTGAGTGGTTAGAAGCTGCCCTCATCTTTGCATCTGGGTGTAAAATGAGAAATAGATCCATGTAGGTATTTTGCACGTTTAGGATATTGTTAAGCACATAGTAAATCATTAGGACTCAGGATTTGTTTGCTGAGGTGCCAGGGCACTGTGTGTCAGGCCATTTCCTACCCATGGCCCCACAGCCTTGCACCTGCACTCCTGGCAGGGCTTTAGGCCTCCCATCTTGGAATGATTTCTCCATCCTCTTGCATTTCTGGTGGTCTGGCTGAGGTGGGGTGAGTGCCCAAGAGTAGCAGGAGCAAAGGCACTGATGACCCTGCCTCTCAAAACACTGCACTGGTTCTTGTTCAAGGCTCCTAATACCATTGGGAAAACTTTCCACTAAGTTGAGTGGGCTTTAGATGACTTTTAAGCAAAAAAATAAAGTCTCAGCCTGAATCTACTTCCTGGAGTCACGCTGGCACTGTCACTGCCTTTGCTAGACTCAGGATCAAGGAGAAGACCTTTAACAATGGTTTTGTTACTGCTGTTGTAGAAATGCATTATTTTTTTCTTCTCTTCCAATTTTAGGGGATTCTGCTTTCTCTGGACTATATTGTGTTTTACCTGGTTCCTGGGATTCACACAGGGAAATTCTGAAGGTAAATTACACTCTTTTTTTCTCTCCTCTTTCAACAAAAGTAAAAGCCAAGTGCTTTGATACCGGTGTAGGATTATAACTTAACAATCCATGTCTGAGCCCAGTGCACAGTTGGATGCATTTGTTGCTGGTGGTTGCAGTAGGGATGATGTAGATGGTGCAGCTAACAGCTGGCAAAAGAACCAGGTTTTGTACAGGTGGCTACGTGCCCCACAGGATTTTCAGAGTCTGTCTGTCTGCTGGAACTGGTGGGAATGAAGCACTTTGTGTCTAAAATGTCACTGGCATCAGCCTGCACTTGCCAGGACTTAACTGCTTTTAGAAACTGCCCCTTGAGACTGGGGCTTTAAGGAATTAGATGTCTCTGGCAGACAGATTTTTCCTTGACTTTGGTGCACCCCAGGCATGTCTCTGCCAGCACAGGGTATGTCATGCATACAGAAACGCTGTGAGTCCTAAAGGTAAAAGCAAATTTAAGGGAGGAAAATCCCACAGGGTTGGTTGATAATAGAATGGCTATATCTAGTTCAATCCCCCTGCTGTAAGGGAATATTTTATAGGGGAGTGACTCCTTCAGCCTGTCCTTACACCCCTTCTCCAGGCATCACCTCCCTGGTGCTGCCAGGGGCAGGACTAGGCTGGGGTACGATAATCAGTGACCCTACAAGAGGAGATGAAAAGCTTCAAACTCAACAAAAACACAAAAAAATTAATTCATCTTTTACAGTTGATAGTGGGCGCTGAGCATCTCTGCAATATCTGTTTGTAAAGGAGCCTTCTCCTCTTAGAATAGCAACACCTTTCCCACATGGATGCTTTACATAGGTATTTGCTGGAAGTGAACAGCTTCCCCTGCCATCAGCAGACAACACTAAGTGGACTAGCAGGCTCCAGGGCTCTCCTCTCAGTCTCTAAAACATGAAGGAAAAATAGAAATTTGGTCAACACTCAGCTGTCAGCCAGCCCATGGACCACTTTTTACGGGGGAGGAGGGGAGAATAGATCCCTGCCATCAACAATTTTGAAAAATGTAATATTTTCCAAATTCTGCCTCTGTACAAAGGAGGTGAACATCTGGCTGAATTACTTAGTCAAGCAGTTTTCAGACCAAGTTTTATGTCAGCTCGTAAAGAGGCAGAACAAATACTGTCTTGGCATCTCTCTTTCAAGTAGATTATAATATGCTGTGTAGATTCACCTCTGTCCATCACTTTAGTCCTATGATAATTATGGGATGGTGCCATATCTTTTGTTGCCATCAATCTGAAGCAAACTCTTTAATTTCAGTCTTACTGTGTTTATCTTGGTGTAGTCAATAACTCCCCTCTGAGACACTTCCTCTGTGATAAAAGAATTTTTAAAACTTCCCTGGTTTCCACACAATGAGAGAGAGCATTTCCTTCTGGGTACCAGAACAAACCTTCAAAGGAAGTAAGAAAACATTGGTGACTTGAGGATTTTCAAACATCAGATTCAGAGGTAGTGAGAACTTGTTCCTAGGTCTGTGTGAGGATGGAATTAAGCCAATGCTGTGGGCTTTTGAAAACAGTGTGGCTGTTACTCTGAGGGTTGGGAGTCTTCCTGTGTGTTGGAAAATCAGGGGACACAGAGGTTGATCTTTCCATGAGTGTTACAAATCCAAAAGATTGTGAGGTGAGTTCATTTGCTGTGCACTCACTAAGGGTCTAGGCAGTAACTTTTGGAAATGCTGCACTTATTCAACCCAGTTTTAGCTGTGGGCATCACATCTTGGCTGGTGGAATCTGGGAAGCTGCAAGTTATTTCTCTCCTACCTCTTGGCTTGTTTTTCTTATACAGTTTTTTGTGTGGGGAAAGGGGGAAGGAAAGAAAGAGATGGGAAAGAGAACAATAAAGTATTTTTTCCCCTTTTTCAGAGATGATCATGTGGTTGTTCAGGAATCTCTGTGTATCTCACTTCATGCACAGAGTCTGATAGAAGAGTTTTTCCCAGTTGCTCAAATGTTGCTATAGGAATGTTGTTACTAGCTTTGAGGCACCTAGGATCAGGCAGCTCTAAGTGAATGCTCTTTTTAAATAATGTGTTTTGATGGAAAAATCTGCAGAGGAAAAAATTTCAAGGGGAAAAAATCCTCTGCTAAACTTGGAGCTGTGTCAGGAAGTCATAATTACCTTGCATTTTACGTTAGTTGATGACATCCTGTGTCCCAGGAGATGTGCCCCAACAGCCTGGGACAGTTGGATGGGATGGAGAGGGGATGGGATGGAGAGGCAGATGGGCTGGGTGCACAGGAGTCCTGAGCTCTGTGCCTGGACCTAGTGCTGGAAAGTCCACATACGTGTCCTGCATGAGGACTCTTTAATCAGGTTTTGTGTAGGCATCCAGAGTTTGGCTCCACCTTAGTGGGTTTTGAGGGAGAGGAGTGTTTGGGTTGTGCTTTTTTTCCTTAAGCACTCCTGGATGCTGTTGCTAACGAGGCACTTGGATTGGGATTGCAAACAGCAGTGGCATCCTCTGAGCAGGGAAACATCCTTAGGTCTTTGCGGAGCAGCTACCAAATAAATAACTCCTAGAATGTGCAGCATCTCTAGCAGAGACAACCCCTGTCTGTCTCTGAAGGAGAACCTAAAAATACCCATAGAAATTGGAAGCTGGAGACTAGCTCCTCACTTAAGTGGTAAATTTATTTCCTTAGGGATAAATCCTGATCCCTTTGAAGTCTGTGGCAAGGGTCCCACTTCACTTCACTAAAGCCAGGCCTTGGCCTTTGCTGTTTCATGGGCTCTGGAGATTATCCAGAATGAAGACACTGCCATGATTGCTGTGTTCAGAGCAGAGAGGGGAAGGCTATGCTGAGAGAGAGCCCTGTTGGACAATGTGGAATAAAAACAGTGGGGGAGCAAGGATTTCAGACTATGGGAGAAGTAATGTCATTAACACTTGAACATGCTGTGCAGTAAATTACCCCTCTATGCAGAGTGGGAATGTTTCCATCCTTTTCTACATCTGACGCACCTTCTCCAGGGTAGTGTCTGCTAGAAAATGAGTCAAGCTGCTTTAAAAAAGGAAGGTGGGAATGAAGCTAAACTCAGGCAAAGTAAATATTGATCGACCTGGTCTTACATACAAAAATGGCTGAGGATTTTGCCAAAGTCAAGGAACAGAGGTTTTTTCATCATTCTCCTCCCTTCCTGGCCAGCAGCATTACAGGTCTCAGACTGCTGGAGTCTACAACCCTTGTGGCCAACACCAAGGGGCTCTGTAAGTGCCAGTTCTCCAAATACTGTGTTCTGTGCTGAACACTTAATGGTTAAGGGTGAAAGTAGCCAAATACCAAGGCCCCTTTAGAACAGGAGCTAGGTTTTGGGGGGGTTTTTTCCCTTTGGAGAACTGCTGATTTAATCTAGGAAAGTTGCAATCCCATGGTGTTAGCCATGACTGGCACCACCACCTTTCTGAGTGTTAAATTCTTGCCTTGCAACACCAGCATTTGGGTTGTACAGCCCTGACTGGCTTCCCCAAAGAGCACTGAAATGGGAGAGTTGGCTGGTCAAGGAGCAATGGGGATTGCATTTGGGCAGGAAAAGGAGAGGAAGTGCAGTTATCCTAGCTCACTGTCAGCAGTGGTAGTGTCACAGGAGTCATGATCACCTCCATTTGGGTTGGAAAACCCTTACAATCATCAAATCCAGCTGTTAACCCAGGACTGCAAAGCCCACCACTAAACCATTAGATGTCCCCAAGTGCCACATCTAATGTCTTTTGAATACTTACACAGATAGTGACTCCACCACTTCCCTGGGCAGCTTGTTCCAAAGCTTTACAAGCCTTGTGGTGAAGAAGCCTTTCCTACTCTTCATTCTAACACCCCTTCCCCCCACCCCTAGCACAACTTGAGGTCCTTTCCTCTCATTCTATTGCTTGTTACTTGGGAGCAGAGCCTGACCCCCACCTGACTACAACCTCCTGTCAGGGAGTTGGAGAGAGTGAGAAGTTCTCCTCTGAGCCTCCTTTTCCTCCAGGCTGAGCTCTTTTAGCTGCTCAACATAGGGCCTTTTTCAGGTCTGGGCACATTTACCTTTGCAGCTGTGCTCACATAGACCTCGGCATCTTCTCCAGTTAAGTTATTCAGCTGAGGCTGCTGCCAGCTGGCCCCAGTTTGTGTTGCTGTTGCCTGCTAATCTGAGCTGTGACTTCTGATAGACCTCAGGGGCAGAAAGCAGGAGATTCTGCTTGTCTGCCTATTGCAGATTCCTCCTGGAGTTGGTGGAGAAAGGTCCTCTGGGCATTAATCCCTCTCCTGTCTTGAGCAACGCACCTGGCTCCCTGGTGACATTATACAGGAGGCAAATCTTACCTCCACTACTCAGTGGCAGCCTTAACCAACTTCTGATCTTTTCACAAACCAAGTCTGGCTCCAACCTATTAAAATAATTTAATGCTGTAAGATGATCTGCTGGGAGAAAAAGTACTGCTGCTGAGAACCTTGAGCAGTTCACTGAAATCTAGGTGCAATTTTTTCATGCTGGGAGGCACCTGCACTTCCCTACACTCTCCAAAGATCAAAAGCTGCTCCTTGCTAGCTTGGAGAGAGACAGATACAAGCCTTTTGCTCCCTTTGGAAGTTTTGTTACTTGCCCTCTGAGGATATAAAATTTTGCAATCCCAGCTCAATCTGTTGTTCAAATTCCTTTCCAGCTATGTGGTCAGTACTCAGAATTAAATCCCAGGAAGAGAATTAGTAGTGCCCAGTGGGAAATTTCCTTGTAGTGAGGTCAGCTCCCTCCAGAACATCTTAGCTGGTCCCTGGTGGGCCAGGAGAGCTCACCAGATGCACCATGGAGCTGACACATTCTGGCCATTACTACTAATCATGTTGAGCATGCACTTGCTCCTCACACGATGTGAGAAGAGCTGTGAGTTCTCTATGCTGGTTATTGGAAAATATATGTGAGAGGGTGGGATTAGATATGTGAGTTGGGATTTCCTGTATACTGTTGCTTGTGTGCATAGATTGGTTTGACCTCCCTCCACGTCCATCCAGCCCTTGGGTTGCCCAGCACCTCACATAATCTTTGTGCTTTCCTTTCAGATGTGGATGTTCTTCAAAGACTGGGCCTGTCAGGGAAAAGGCCATCAAGTGGATGGTCCTCCTCACGTGCAGTTCCTCAAGGAGTCATTCCTTTCAAATCAGGGGTCATCTTCACTCAGCGAGCCCGTGTCGAGGCACCACTCAGCACCTTCCTCCCTGCAGGCTCCAGCTCTGACCTGCTCCTGGTGCTGAGCCTCTGCTCCCACCGCATCAACAACGCTTTTCTCTTTGCTGTCAGGAGCAAAAAGAAAAAACTGCAACTGGGGGTCCAGTTTGTGCCTGGGAAGATCATCGTGTATGTGGGCCACAAGCGCTCTGTATATTTTGATTACAATGTCCATGATGGCCAGTGGCACAATATGGCCATCAACATTCATGGCCAGACAGTCACTTTATTTACTTCTTGTGGGAAGCACAGAGTACATGCAGATTTGCATTTTAAAAAGGACGTGGCACTGGATCCACACGGATCTTTCCTCTTCGGGAAGATAAGCCAGCACTCTGTGCAGTTTGAAGGAGCCATCTGCCAGTTTGATATTTATCCTTCCGCCAAGGCAGCTCATCATTACTGTAAATACCTGAAAAAGCAGTGCAGGCAGGCAGATACCTACCGGCCAAACTTGCCCCCACTCATCCCCCTCCTGCCCAGGGATCCCAGTGCCTCCCCCAGTAACCCACAGCGTACAGGGCCCTCGCTGCAGGGTCTGAAAAACCTGACCACTGCTGCCCCAAACTTGGAGTTTGGCAGGGTCACTGCACCCCTCAAGACGAGGGGTTCAGGTGCAACAACCCTCACATTGCTGTCAACCCCACCATCACTGCCGAGGCTGACTACCAAAGCCACCAAGGTCACAGTGGCCCCCCCTGTTCCATCAAGTACCACGTTACAGGTACCCACCCTGTCCTCGCTCCCTTGGGGCACAAGGACAACCCTCAGGGTGTCTCAGCCCACTCCCAGCACACGCAGGGAGAAAACTCCCCTTCCCACTGCCAGAAGAGCCCCACCAACGAGCCAGAGCCTGGTCACGGCCAGCAGGAAGGAGTCCAAGCAAGAGACCAAAAAGAAGATCAACGAAAAACCAACCGCTGAGCCCCCCGAAGCCCCCAGTACTGTAAAGCCAGTGAGGAGGGTGGCTGAAAACACAACAAGCAGTGTCCACCTTGTTACCCTAAAGCAAACCCCGCAGCACCCAAGCCATGGGTCCATTCCAAAGAAGCACATGCCGTCCCTCAGCGGGAGAGTGGATCCCAGTATCATCCCTCTGGTGTACACCAAGCCAGCCCTGGGGTCTGCCCGGCCCAGCTCCAGAGCCAGGGCACAGGCCTTCAACCTCACAACCCCGGCTGCCACAGATGGCTATCAAATCTTTGACCCCTTGGGACCCACTCCGTTTCCATTTTTACTGGGATATCCAGGAGTGAAAGGAGAGAGAGGACCTCAGGTATGTTCAGGCTCTTTGTGTTGGCTATTCCCAGTCATAGCTTGGCTCAAGGGCTGGCAGACCACAACCTCCAAGGGTTTCTGTGAAGCTTATCCAAGTGTGGCAGCTGCATTCCAGATCATCACAATTTTAGCATAAATCTCAGTTTGAACCCGAGTTTTCAGTGATGGTGGATGCCATGAAACATTTGTGGTTAAGGTTGCTTAATATTAGATTTAAAAAGAAAAAGAGAAGTCCCACTTTCTTTTCCTTTAAATTGCTGGCTAAAATTTTAATGGCCAGGTTGGGGCTATCTTCCACATTCTTGGTTTATCTCTGGTCCTCTTCCATAGAAAACCCAGATGCCTTAAAAACATGCCTCAAGTTAACATTTTCTTGACGGTAGTCATTAATTTGTTTTGTATCTGATATTCACAAATCCAGAAAAGTGCTCTGTTTCAGCAAATGCAAGTGTAGAAATGGCTTCAGGATTTATTTTTTTAAACAAACTCTCATCTGTTTTTATGGTATAAGTTTTCCTTGGGTGTTTTGTTCTGTTTTTTATTTCTCATAGCCTGCACTTAAAACATGCAAAAAGTTTCCTTTATAAATTTAACTACTGCATTCCACATTAAAAAAAAACCCTTTCAGGTTGTATATATTGGCCATTGTAAAAGCATACACACATTTTGTAATGCTAAAAGCACTCAGGCCCCACTAATTATCTGCTGGCTGTTCTTTTTATTTTTTCAAATTTGAGAATGCAAACATGATCTTTAAACTGGCCAACTTTTAGGGGGATTTGGTGTTCCAACCCAAACTGTCAATAGGAGAGAGGGGTTGTACATGTAAAATAAGTTTCTCCCAGACAGAGCCTTTGGTTGCCAAGATCCAGCCTAGAGGGAATTTTTACAGCTGACTTCTTAAAATAGTGAAAGAAGAGTTTACAATGGAAATATTGAGGCTGGCATAAGGAATGACCAGCACTGGTGTCTGCAGAGCTGCTCCTTGGTGCAAGTAACACCTAAAGTGGAATGGTTGGGTCTCCTCAAGTCCTCAGTGGGAGCTCAACAGTTTGTGTTTCCTGCTGTCCCGTCTCAGAGCTGGGTGATTTCTCTCCCTGTGCTTTGGGTATGGAGTCACCCAGGGTGGTGTTTTGCTCCCAGGTTCCTGCCCCTGGGAGAGGTGGAGGTGATGCCTGGGCAGGGGTTGAGTGTGGGCTACAGTCACCCATCCCTCATGAAGTCTTGGTGCTTGGAGAAGTTTTGCTAAATCCCTGAGTAGACAGAACAAGCTCTGGCAACTTGATCTTTAGGCAGGCTTCTTTGTTTTGTGGGGGTGTCATTTCAGGCATGTTTCCAAGAGAAGAAATTCAGCAGTTGTGCATTTCCTTTAAAACATCACTTAGCTGTAAGGGGTGAATCTGGGTGCCTGCTGCAAACTCACCAAAATCATGACCTCTGCCACCTTCTTGCTCTTCAGGTGTCATGAGGTTGACGCAGCTCTAAGCCCCTGCAATGTAAAGAGCTTATTATTGAACTGGAGTGGAAAATCTCTCTCAGGCTTGTGAATCATAGCAAAGAAATGGATTCAGGCTGTGGAGGGCTGAGGGAAGAGATGGCAGGATTTTTCCATCCTGTCTGAGAACAACTGGAGTCCTGAAGCAAGGGAAAGGAGAACTTTCTGAGGCTCTGTCTGGCCTTATTCTCTTTGACTGCTGGAAACAAAATCAGGGCTTGGGGAGGGAAAGGTTATGGCTTGGCTGGAGCTGGCTGCCACACGGTGCTCAACAGCTCCTGTGACTCACTCGGAGATCTCTGTACCACGCTTCCTTCTCTGACGTGGGAAGGGAAAGAGGAGAAAAGACCAGAATGGGGATGACATGTGGAGAAATTAATGCAGCACGTCCGTGGCCAGACAAGCATGTTTCAGAACAAGTGCTGATAAATGTTCTGTGCTTGAGTAATTACCTGGCGCCGTCCTCGTGCCGCCCGGCAGGCGTTTCTGGTGAGGTCAGTGATATCCCAGCCCGGCGCTTGGCCTGGCCAGGGCAGGTTGTGGGCTGGGAATCTCATCTGCTGTCTGGCACACGGAGGGAAGGATAAGGTGATTAATTGATTTTCCCAGTTGTTGCCTGATACAAGGTCTCTTCAAGAAGATTGTCACCCTGGGCAGGGAGGTGAGTGGGGTGAGCTGCCTTCTGCCTGTTCAGCAAGGATTTGGGAGAAATCACCTTGGCTGTGATTTCTGGGCAGACTGGCAGCCACAGAACCCTTCCACCTAGATAGAGAGGACTGTTGTTCATCCTGATCATCCCAATGGCAGCCGAGGGCCGAGGCAATGATGACTCAGGCTCTGTGGTGTCTGCAGTTGTGGCTTTCTGAATTTTACTAAAATAACCAATGGAATAATCTTAGCAGTGCAGAAGGGCCCCATCCAACAACAGAGGAAGGGTTTAATGGTTAGAGGAGTGTGAGCAAAGGACTGTAAGGATTTATTTAGGAATAAAATTCAGCACCTTCCATGTATTAATCTGTCCTGAAGGACCACCTGGATGCTGTGCAAAAGGAAACAGAGACGCTGCATCCTACATGCAACTCATGGCAGAGCATTAATTCTTCAGGAATGTTGTGTTTGCTGAGCAGCTAGAGGAGGGAGGGCAATATGTTCTTAAAAAAGAAAAACTTCTTGGGAACCATTAATAACCACAAGCATTTGGGAATTCAGCTCTATGGTTTTTTTGGAGGGCAGAAATAACAAAAGGAACACCCAGATATCGTGCGAAGTCAGTAACGCAGCACTGACTCAGTAGCTGGCAAAGGTCTCTCTGAATCATCCCCAGTGCCCAAAGCACCTCAGCCAGCCTTGCTCCAGAGCTCCAGGCCCTGCACATGACTCCAGCACATGGCTGGAAGTAGCCTAAAACCCCTCCTCAAAAGAAAAACCCATGCTGAAAAATAGTTATCTGTTGTGAGCACGTCAAACTCTTGAACTGAGGCTGTGATGGGTATTTGAATCCTCCAGTGGATGGGGTATCATTTGCTTGTCTAGACCAGCAGCAGGTTTGGCAGGGAGATTTTGTGGGGCCACTATAACCTCTCCCCTGCCCACCAGCACCACCTGCCAGGTGAAGCTGTGGCAAACCCCTTGCCCTGGCGTGGCTGGGGTCTAGCACAGTGTACCCGAGGTCAGACCTTTCTCCTCCTACATGAATTCTGCCATCCTGTAGCTTTTTGGTCCCTACAGACAAGCCTCTTGACAAGACTAAGGGTTATTTTTAGAGCAGGAAAACCATCCCTTAAGCTGAATATGCAGAGAAGCAGGCTGAGATCACTGAGAGGCTGTGGAAGCACCGAGTAACAGAAGAGGAAATGGGAAGGGAATGTGTTTCAAGGACAGCCCCAACATCCCGGTCAGAGGACAGGGGGGCTCACAGCCTTCAGTTCCATCCACAGGGCCAGGAGCCCTGACCAGGTCAGAGCCAGTGGTGGTGCCTGGCAGGCAGCTCCCTCTCCCTCCCTCTTTGCCTTCTGCCTCTCTCACATGCAAGGCACATGTGTTTCCAAGCGTGTCCCCAGTCTAGACTGCTCCAGCTGCCATCCTCCACACGAGCAGTTTGTCTTGGAGCCCGGCTCTTTCCCTAAAGGAGCAATCCCAGCCAATGCAATCAGTGGGCAGGGAAGAGGGGTGACTGGAAACACCGATAAAATATATGAAGTACCTATTTCCAGTTCTCCTCGCACCAGAAAAGGCTGTTTGAGCTGCCAGTCCATGATAAATTAAGGAACACACAATATGTTTGAATATGTATTAATGAATGAGTCATATTAATAATATTTTTTTTAAAAAGGGAGACTGTATGCTTTGTATAATGCATGGGGAAAGTTTTATCCTTGCTCACATAATTGGATCAAATTTTTTGGTGATCTAACCAGGAACATCCCTGAAGGGGAAGCCTTGCAGGCAAATGACCAAGCATCAGAGAGGTCTATTTGTGTAAAATAAGGTTAATTTTGAAGAGAGGCAGTTGATAGTGTGTTTGAGATAAATGTGCTGCAAAGGATCTAGGATTGTACAAATACATACAAGTATTTTTATAAATCTTTAAAAATAGAAAGTTAGTAATAGAGTAGGTGATCCCTCTGTTCCTTCCCAGCCTTTCAGGCTGCCTTCCAAGGTCTGGGATTGCTCCAGTGTCTGAAGTACCCCCTGCAGAGCCTGTTCCTGAAATGTCTCCGTAGAAAAGTTGCTTTTATCAAGCTGGGACACTCATATTTTTTTTGTGTATTGTGCTGCTACTCTGTGAGGAACCCAGTTGTGGACAAGGACCTTTGTGTGATAGGTGTTGCACAGACCCAGAACAAACATCTGTGCCTAGTGCGGAAATCGTGTTACAAGGCTGGCTCTCCACCAGCAGCTCAGCTCCTGCCAGAATTATGAGGGCTTTTTTGTTTTTAGACTGGTTGAAACCCAGACGTGTCCAAATTTTAATACGATAAGCCTGCCTGGGAGAATAAAGTAACCAAAGTGTTGGGGGGTTTTCCCCCTAAAATTCTAGCTTTGTTTTAGGCAGTTCTTGAAGCCGTGCAGTGCCTAGTAATGACAGGGAGTTGAGGAGGGGTTGGCAGGCTGTTGAAGATGAGGGTTTTTTCTCTTCCTCTTCTATTCTCCTAAGCAGGGAATTTTGAATTCTAGTGCTGTCCCTGTAGCTGCTCAGTCCTTCCTTGCTGGTGCTTCCCAGATGTACAAGACTAAAGGGTAGGTTTGTGGCAGTGGCCTTTTTTCCTGTAGGAATATTCTTCTCTTCTTGGAAGAAAACAGTTCAGGTCCTTTATCTGCATGGGTAACGTCACTCACTGCTCAGAACCTGGTGCCAATGTGGGCAGAAGCTTTTGATGTGTTTTCTGAACTCCTTTTTTAAGTTGGCTTTTACCACAGGGCATTAGCACCTGAGAAAGAAAAATGTTCTCTCTTCTCTGCTCAGTCCTAGCAGTGTTTTACATTCCTGAAACAGACTTTTCTGGGAGGCAGGAGAACTCTGCCACTAGTGGCTGGGCAGAAAAACACTGGGAAGACCCTAAAGTAAATATGTCCATCTGTCAGCATGCACTAGAATATGAGCTTAATAGTTTCCTGGGAAATCTCAGCTCTTTGCTGCCAGGCTGAGTACCTGCCCTTGGGAAAACGACTACAGGAATCATTTGCTATCTGACCAAGTTGGTTCAGGAGTCATTTCCCAGTTTCCACCACCAATTCCTGTACTCAGTGTGCTTTAGTTCAAGCCTTCCACAGCAGGTTTGGCCTTGCTGAGTTTGGAGCTCAGAAGGCACCTTGCTCCCTGCAGCACTGCTGTGGGCAGAAGAAGCAGTGCAAGGGGGGTCACAGTGTGGGAGAAGCAGAGGTATAAATTAGCAGCAAGAGGAAATGGCAAGATTTCCCTTATCCTCAGGGTCCAATGTATTTTCCTTTCAGACAACTTAGTTTAATATTCCATTTGCAATTTGAAACTCAGAGAGCTAAGGTAAAAAAAAAAAAAGAAGTCTCTGTTGCAACAGAAAGTTTCCCAGCAGCAGCTTAGAATAAATCCTATAATCATTTGGTGGGATCGGTCATCGTTGCTAATGCTACCGTGGGAAACTGAGAAGGGTTAAACTTTATTGTGGCTGCCATGAGCTGCTTCAGGAGCTGTTCAGGCTGGTTAACAGCTCAGCTGTTTGGCTTGAGAAGAGAGAATCTGCTGCTGCTGAGTTTCTCCTTGATCTCTGATTTTGCTTTGTGTGATAACAGGGTGGGTGTTCTCTGCCATCAGTTTGCAGAAGGAGCAGGCAAGGAGCCAGAGAGACAAGAGCTGCAGTGCCAGGAGCAGTAGCTCACCACAGGAGGCCTCAGCTTTGCCGATCCCTGCGATGGGAGGGCAGGGGCAGAGCACTGATATCCTCCTCCCAATGCCAGGAGCAGGAAATCTTCCTGCCCCTTGGAGCATTCCCCTCTGCTCCTGATGAAATTCCCCAGGGTGCCCTAAACAGTACAGTGAAGAGATCCCCACAGGCCCTGTATGATCTGAGCTGGGCGTGAGGGCAGGGGCTGTGTGGGCATCACCCCCAAGCAGGCTCTGGGCACTGTGCTGATGGACATCTCCTGCTCTCCTCGTGGAGCCCTGTGCCTGAATCCATTATTTGTCAGTAGCTGGGCCCTGATCCAGGCCCGTTCTCCTCTGGCTGCCTCTCCAGATGCACATTTTCCTTGAGTGTATTTCAGCATTGCTCTCCCCAGGCAAAGCCACTTGTGGGCCTCTTGTCCAAGAGCTTGGGCCTCTTGTCTGAGAGCTTGGGCCTCTTGTCTGGGATCACGGGCTGGGTGATACAGAGGCAGAGAGGAAACAAGTCACTAGGAAGGCACAGTCCACATCCCATCCAACCCAGCTACCAAGGAACTGAGAAATGTGAGAAGTACAAAGTGGCCTCCCAGTGTGTCACTTATCACCACTACCTGTGTCTTTCCACTGCCCCGGTCCTCTTCCACTTTGACTGGCTTCAGGTTTCTAAGAGGTCACATTCTTACCTTCTGCAGTTACTGTAGTGGCTGGCACCTTTTAGCCAGTCCTCCCACTGTCACCTTATCCCTCGTACTGCTCAAGAAAGGAAAGAAGTCTAAAGGGATGACAAATCAATGCGAAGTGACAGGGACTCCTCAACTGTGTACTGCTCTGTGCTTTTCCAGCTAGAAACCTTTCTCTCAATTCTCTATTCCCACTCCAGTGCCGGTGTTAACTCTCTCCTTATTTTTGTGATAGCTTCAGTCTGTTCTGAGCAGCCCACATTTTTGGAGAAGGTTTTTGCTCAAGTGGCCAAGTACAATTGCAGCTGCTGTTTGCAGGAAGGTGGAAAAGGTCACCTCAATTCTGGTACATGGGGAACGCTGTGCTCAGACAGTTGCATCTCTTCTTTTACTTCTTCTAAGGGTGTAAATAGGGGTGGATTTTGGTGGAGGAGAGATTAAGGACTTGGATTAATCTCTGGTAAACTCTAGTAAAACAGTTACGGCCTCGGTTGCACTGGATTCGTGGTTTGATAGTTATCATCCCAACTTAAAAGGGCAGGGGGATATTTTTAATAAAAGCTGGGATTCTGGAGCACAATTATACATGAGGCTTAAAAAACCCCTACAATTACGTGTCTATTTGCACAGCTGTATAATTGCATTATGCACGGGGCCCTGAGCTGGCACAATGGCAGGTTAAAACACTGGGATATTGCTAAAATGAGGGTCAGCTGTATCAATGAGGGTTGTTAATACAAAGACCAGTAATACTGTGTTAGCCAGCAACAAGCAACTGGCAGAGGGGTCAGATGAAGTGTCCCACGCTATAGAGACTGGATATGTCCAGGGCAGGCAGGGCTGGGCAGTAGCAGTGGTTCATATGGTGTCAGAAGTCCATCCCTGTGTGTCTCAGTGAGGGGCATTAGCTGTTCTGTGCTAAAACAAGCTTTTTCTTGTTTTTACTACAGCTAGAACTAACTACAGGGATTAAAAGCTACCATTTATTTGTTGTGCTGATACATTAATAGCACAGAGGACACTGGGCTCTGCTTATGCCTTCCTTGATTTTTTTTTTTCTACTGTGACAAGTTTGGCCCTTAAAATAGATCACTTTTATACAACTTAATGTGCTGTTTACTTGTGGGAGGTAATTTTAGGGGGGTATTTATCCATCAGTTACCTGTATGGTTCAGGCAAGTTTTCTCTTTCCAAAATCTTTTCCTGGGCATGAGAATTTAGGGTAGGGATCTCCTGGGTCTAATTTTTTTCTTACTGAATCATGCCCTTGATGACTCCTGGGAACTGCACTAGAGATCATGGGGTTTTTTGCTCCTGCTCACGGGCAGTACCAGCCTGAGCAGCTCTGAGCAGCAGGACCAGCCTGGCAGTGGGCTTTGCACAGGGAGGAGATCCCACAGGGATGACCCAGTGGGAAGGGAGCAAGGCCAGAGTGTGGCCATGGGGCTCATCCTGCACCTGCTCCATGCACTGCACCTTCATCCCTATGGAATGTTGTTCCTGGGACCTGCTCTCCCACCCGCCATGCAGTCAGAGAGCTCAGGCTGCCTTCCAAATATCCTGCAGTTGGCTGCTCTGGATGTCTCTCCCCACTGAATGCAATGGAAACTCGTCTTTTGTAGCAAGCTACCAGAATATAAATCCTCTGGGAGACGCTTTAATTAACAGTTATTCTTGTCAGGCATGTTTGGCTTGGGGGAAGAAGAAGTTTTGAGGAGTTACTAGGAGTTGCAGATGGCTCTCCAGAAATCTGAATTCTCCAACCCATTGAAAAAAAAGAATAAATAGATTAATAAATTCAAAGGAGTTTAAACCTCATTGGTTAAGTATTTTTTCCTAACCTATTTCAGATCAGTGCACAGCTGGGCTCCTGATATCTCCACTTTGTTCCTGTCCTCTTCCAAGAGCCCCCACTACTCTGACGCATATGGCTCAACCTTTCCTTTGCTACAGAACCGTATTTAAGAATTTCCAACATTGACACCAATTTTATTACATTTTATAACCTGCTGCTCTCAAATATGAAGTGCTGGAGTTACACATAATCACAGATTATGTTGTAACTCATGTGGGAACCTACAATACCAAGAGCTGCACGTGTCCAGCTGATACAGATTAGAACACACAATGCGCTTCCCTTGCCAAGGTGCAGACACAGAGCAGGAAAATCCAAAGCTGGGAGACAGTTGTGTTACCCCTATGATACAGCACAGGTCCAGGAGAGGGGAAGCATGAGGCACAGCTGTGATCCTGGGAATGCAGGCTGCAGCAGAAAGATGGGGATGCTCTGTCTCTACTCGATGGAAATACGTGCTGCTGCAGATGTTTTTGTGCGTGGCTTTTTATCCTTTATAGTAACAGCATGCGTTGAAGGGACAATTTGGCTGTGGTGCTATAATTGGCCCTTCTCCCTAGGTCTTCTCCAAATGATTGTGTTATGGGTCTCTGTGAAGCACTGTCAGGAGCACCGTCCTGTTATAGAACCATCACTAATGCCTATGTTTGTTTTTCTAGGGCCCACCAGGTCTGCCGGGCTTACCAGGACCCCCTGGCAAGAGAGGTTCTCGAGTAAGTGCTTTAAAAACTTCTATCCATTTGTATTAGGGTCTGCCTGTCCCTGTTGTTCCTAGGCTGTTGTAGTTCCTGTGGCTCAGTAATGATTTTTTCAGGCCCCTCTCTGTTGAGATCTGGTCTCCTTCTCTCTCGTTCTCTGTTGGAGGTTTTCAGGAGGCCACACTGGTGATTTGCAGCCTCCCTGAGCTAAGGTTCGGCACTGGCAAAGGCTGGGGCTGGATGTTCCCAAATGGCTATCAGAAGAATGAGATTTGTCTGTCTCATTTTGTTTCCAGTATCTGTTCCTTCCTGTAAACCCATTGCTGAGTATTAGCTTTGGCTGCTTTTTGTAGCCCCCTTCACTCTCCCCAGCTTCACCTATTGTTTAGTTCAAGGTCCTTCATTAAGTGGGACCACAGTCCAGGAGCAAGGACTCAACACACACAGAGATTAGGTTTTTTGTTCCCCAGACTGAGACCTGCTCTCTGACTTCTTTTCAATTCTAAAGCAGAATGCCTTATCTGTTCAGGAATTTGCAATGGCTCTCGCAGAATTTCTTCCTCCCCAAATGAAGTTCTGATGCAGATCTTTGAAGATTGAGTGCTGTGCTGAGGAAACATCTGGAGCTGAGTGCTGCAGCTAGCTGTGAGAAAAGCCTTCTGCGCTGGCCTGGCTCTCCCAGGGCTGGGCAGTGTGCCTGACCTGGATACAGGGGAGTGCTGGCACTGTTCTCCTGGTAGCACAGGGCTGTTTTCCTGGGAGCACAGGGCTGTCCCACAGGGTACAGCCATGGAGCCCCTTTCCTGAGCACTGCACTGCTGTGGGTTGGGACTCCAAAGGTGCGAGTGTCTGAGGCTGGAAGAAGGGAATATTTGGATCCATGATCCAGGCAGCGTCCTGGCCTGGCAGCAGAGGGAGATTTCCTCACACATACTTGGCTAAAACTCAACCCTGTGTAATGTCTTTAAAGAACAAGCAAGAGGCTGAGAGCTGGGAGGCTCGGCATTCCCCCAGGACACTTGTTACACTCCTGTGAGATCTCACAGTAACCAGCAAAAATAAACTCATCTGCTTTCTCCAACAGTAAAATGCAGGAGGTCTGCAGGACCCCTGGAACCTGGGTCTATGTGAACAGCCCTAAAAGCTGATTTGGGCTGTAAGTGAGTGGGGTTTGGCAGCACCAGGCTCATGTTTATGGATGGGACAATCTGTTCCATGTTAGAGAAGTTTTTAGTGAAGCATCAGCCCTGATATCTTCTGTCACAAGTGCCCAAGGAGCCCCCACATCAGTAGATTGCCCAGAATTTGCATTTCTTGGCATCCCCATTAAAGCTGGAAGTTGGTTCCTACCCCAGCTCATTGCTTATGAGGGGTGTTTGGTGTTACTTCTGGCATTCCTGTGGTTTGCAAACTAAACTCCAGGTCTGGAGTCCCCAGCTGCATCCCCTGCCTGCTGTATGAGTGACCAGATTTCAGCTCTACATCCCAACTTCACTTGAGTTTTTTCTGGAGGAAATAGCATCATGGAAGCTGTGTCATAATTGTCTGTTATTTCCCAGCTGTGGCATGCTCCATCCTATGTTTAAGATGATCCTCTGAAAGACAATAAGCAACAGAGGGTTTCTGAGCTCAGTCCCTGCCAGAGGTGCTGAGAATGGGTCCAGAAAAGAGTTCCCAGTTAGGAAGTGCTCAGCACAGCTGAGCCTGGCTTGGCTCAGATCTCTGCAAAGAGGCTGTGCTAATTTTGGGAGGGGGCAGAAGGGTCACTCTATGAATGTCTGGCCTGGAGCATTGGAGACAGGACTGCTCTGTGCCTCAATTGTTTTGATTTTGGGATGTGTTTCTCCTAGTAATTTTTTCTTGTGTCTCTTTGGGGTTTAGGGGTTTCATTGGAAAGTGGAGCTGCCAGGAACTAAGACAGGCTTAGGGGAATTCTTGCATCTTTTGCTTTTGTTGTGCTTGAACAACTTAAAAATAAACGTGCAACGTTGCTGGGGTCATGTTCTACCTCTCCTAACCTGATCCTCCAAAAAAGCAGCTGCAGAGTTCTTGCACAAGCCCATTGATAAGCCATGAGATGTCCCATCAGGCTCCAGCCCAAGTTTGGAGCTCCAGAGGAGAGGTGAACATTGCAGGCAACTTTGCAGTGCTCAATGCAGAGGAAAGGAAGGATCTTTTTGTTACCAATGCAATTTATGGCCTAATGCATGAGATTTAATTGCCCTTATTGTAACTTGCATAATCTCTATGTTATTAATGCTTATACAGTTGCCTGGCACAATTGAAAATCCAGTATCAGCATTTGACTTGTGACTTTCTGTGGCTGTGAAGTTGCCTCATGCTGATGTGTGGTGCAGAATTTCCACCCCATATTGTCTCCTCCCTTTGTTCCCCCCATATTGGTCAGGGTAAAATGAAATCTCTGATTGGGCTTTGCCCTGAGAGTGGGGCTGTGGTGTCTTACAAGTCTGTAAGAAAACCTGGCTGATCCCATGGATCTGTCTCCAGGTTTTCAGCAGATGAGTATCAGCAGACCTGCCTGTGTAGTCTGAGGGTGGTTCTTCCATGTAGGCAATGCCACCAGCTTTGCAAAAACACATCCCAGACTCTGTAACAGCATGGAAGAGGTTCTGATCAGGACATATCTCAGCATTCAAGAGCAATTCAAGGCAGGGTAGCAAAGTGGATAGTGGTAGTCTTGTTGAAAATTACATTTTCTTCATTTTTAAAAGCCAATCCCCATTTCAGGAGCATGGAATTAATTGTACACCCTATCATTCCAGCAGCAGGGGCCCACTGAGACAGATTCAGGCTATTCCTGTGCTCTGGTCTCTCCAGCTAGGAAGACAGTTTTCATTCTCATAACAAGTGAAAACTGAGGGTTTCTTCTTCTCATTATTTCCTGAGGGACTCCAAGAGAAAGGAGTTAAAAGTTGCAATAGGAATGGCTAATAACATTATTTTAGAAGCTCTCCAGTCTGTAGAGATATTGCTGTACTCCTATGTGTGCTGTCCAGGAAGGGTTTCTCTGTCTATATCCAGCTAGGATGGTTTTCAGCTTTCATGTCTGCATTAAAGAATTTGAGGCATAAGAAGGGGTCTGTCCACACTGCTTGTTCTTGGATAAATGTGCTGTGTGCCTGATCAAGTGTCTGTGTAAGATCTAATGGAGTGGCAGTGTTAGCGATGAAGGATTTGCCCATCTTTATATGATGTGGAATGCCAGGCAGGTCACGGGGTGGCTTTTCCACAGTGGCGAGCGTGAGTGGTGGCACTGGGAGTGCACTGGGTGACACCCCCAGTTCTGTGCCAGCCACGTGTATTGAGATTTTATTCCTGACCTTGGCATTTCTTCAAACACCAGGGTCTGTCAGGCAGGCAGAGACTGGGGCTGGGATTTGCTCTCAGGGATGTGCCAACAAGCTCTACAAGGAGCTGTCAACAAGGGGTTCCCACTGGAGCAATAATTCCTTCACCATGGCTTGTTCCTGCCTCACCCCAGGCTCTGTGAGCTGCATCCATGCTGTCTGTATGGACAGTACATCCACCACAAATTGTGACTCATTCCAGCCCTCACTGGTGTGGTTTGACCAGCAAAGTACCCACGGTTTGAGCAGGTCTGTGGGGAGTGACACTTGGTCCTAAACTCTGCCTTGCAGGTGAGGCTGTGGAAATCCCACTTAGCTGTTTTGCCCCTACATGAAGGAAACAGCAAGTCTCAGATACATGCCGGACAGGAGTCCAATTCATGGAATGATTTGGGTTGAACCTTAAAAATCATCTTGTTCCAACCTGACACCATGGGCAGGGAACCTTCCACTAGACCAGGTTGCTCCAAGCCCTGTCCAACCTGGCCTTGGTTGTTTGCTCAGGCCCCAGGACAGCAAGAAAAGAGCAACAGTCAACCTTTCCAAAACACTTAAATAATTCAGGAAGCCAGGTTCTACTGGAAGTCACTCCTCTGACAGGTGAGCAAATGCAGGTACAAGAAGTGTTTTATCCCTGTCCACACAACAGGTCAGAGGCAGAATCAGCAATAAGAAGCCTGACATGCTGTAATTGCTATTGGTTTATTTAAACTCTGAGACAACATGGGAGAAATCCAAATGGATGGGTGAAGGGAATACATGTGCACTCCCTGATGCTTCAGGATGCACTTGCCATCCTCCTGTGAAACACAGCAGCTTGAAAGGCTGGGAGGTCCCAGTGTAACACGTCCCTGTTACATTTGGTCTGTGGTTGGAAAAAATCTCCCTTTCCTTCAAAATGCAGGGCTTCCCTCCTGAAACAAGCAACTCAGTCAGCTGTGGAGATTTCCCAGTATCCTCATTCCATTAGGAAGATTTTCCAATTTCTGAAAAGTGTTTAAAGAAACAGTTTGCTTGGCTTCTCTTCAAATATTTAGCTCCTTTTCAGCAAGCCAGAGGTCACAGTGGGATCTGTAGGTCAGAAGCAGAAAAAGTTGCTTTACACAGTGAAACCCCAAGACATAATGAGTTTCAAATGAGCTGCCATTCCTCTGACTGGAGCTCTCTAGCATTTAGCAGGAGTTGGGAGGATTTTTTTTTTCCCTTCCATGTGAATGCTGGAGGGTTGGAGGGAGCTATGCACAGTTACACTTTTGTTAATTTTTTGTGGGCTGTGAACCATTAGGCATAAAAGCGCTTCTGTGAGCAGGGTCCCATCTCCAGGCATCCCCAAGCTGAACTGGGTGGCTCAGTGTCCTTTTCAAGTGGCATCATTCACATAGAGACATTCCAGGGAGATGGGAAACCTCTCCTTGCTTGGAGAACACATTCAGGGATTGTTCTGGCCTCCGTGCCACAGAGTAGCCTTGGGCTGCTGCTGTCCCATGGTAAAATTTTCCATGGAGTTTCTGGTACAGGCTTGGAAGGTTTCAGATTCAAGTTTGCCTGCTGCTAGATTGGATTGTTTCAGCAGATATAGGAAGCCAAAGTGGGTGGAAAAATGAACACCCAAGCAAATAGGGACACATGCAGTGAGATTTTTTCAGTCATGGTTTCAGCATTGTCCTACCTTGTGTGCAGATAAGAGGAGCAAAACTGATATATCGATGATAAATATATTTAGGAGAATCCAAATTTCTAGGTGGGAGTGGTAAATTGAATTAATCCAGGATCAAAGGAATAAAATATGGCAACTAACTGTTGCTGACAGCTCCTGAGGCAGCTGCTATCCTGCACCTTTTGTTACTCAGCCCATCTAACTGTACCACACAGCATCTTCCTCCTCTGCCAAGAATGTGGGTGGAATCATAGATTGAGGACTCACCATGTTGGAACACATCAAGATCAATTATTTTTTACAATTTTTAGGACTGCTGGCAGACTACACCCTTTTCTCTCCACAGCTGCCAGAGCAGTTTCAGATGTCTAGCACAAGCCCCAGAACTGGTCACAGCAGTTTCCTTCATGCCAGACTGGACTTCCTACTGTCACTTCATCACCAGGATGTGGCCACTTCCACTAGGATAAGACCACATCGGTTTTTAGGGACAGGATGAGTCTCTGACCTTCCTTTGCCTGGGTTACACTGGATGCACTCTGTCAGACTCGTTGAACTCAGTGGTGAAGGCTCTGTTTTATCTCAGGAGGCTCTGTTTTCATAATCACACTTTTAATCACTAGAAACGGTGACTGGGTTCTTCCTCCCTTCTCCCCTCCTCCTGGTTAAGGCTTTTTAGGATTTTGTTGCCATGCCTTGGTTTACTCTGGAAGAACCTGCACCAGGTTTTGCTGGGGGTGTGATTAGTGTCTTATCCAGGAGCTCTGGATTGGCAGCTAAGCTTCCCACGTTCCAGATTTCCTCCTGGAAACCATCACTTTCATCTGGGACTCACACCACACCAAGCTGCTCCCTCCAGCCTGACACTGTTGTAAGCCTGCCCTGGGCTATGGTGGAGCACAAACTTCAAATGACTGCACTGATGTGGGCTCTGGGCCAAGCTGCCTCACTCCAAAGTTGAATTACAGCTGAATTCCCTCCTCAAATCCAGCAGCAGGCTGCATTTATGAACCCTGTTCAGAGCTACCTTGATTACTGCTTACGTGTAAAAGCTTTTCACCCATCTCCTCTTTTATAGAGACTTTGCTGATCTGATTTCTGTCACTTATTAATAATTTTCCTACATATCTGAGACTTGAAAGACTTGGGTCAAAGCTTTTTTGCTACCACAGGCTTGTTGAATTAAGCAGCACATTCAGTCTCTGTTTCAGTGTCCCATGCAATAAGGTGGGCAGGTGATTCCACAGTTTGCTGGGAAAATTAAATTATTTAAGACTCCTCAGTGTCCAGGTACTCTGGCTACAGCAGCTGTATGGGTTTTCAAGTGAGAAGCTGATACTCAAGTACCTTAATTTTAATTAAAGTAGTTTCAGTTTCATTGGAAATTCACAGTCAGGCTAAACAGGAGAATTTCAGATGAAAATTTTGAAAGAAATTAAGAATGGGGGAATAAATGTATTTGGGTTCAGGCTGAAAATCTGGAAGGAAATTAAGAATGGGACATTAATTTAGGTAAAAACTGCCACTTGGAAAGTTCAGTCTCAGTCTTTTTATTAAACAGCCTCTTGCAGCAGAGCAGCATGTTCTGAAATTGCACAGAGCATTCAGCAACTGTCTGTACCACAAGATGCAATTTAAAAAGGCATTATTCTCTATTAAAATGCAGAAAAATAAAACTGAATAGAGATCAGTGCACTGATGCTCTCTCAGAAGACAGCAAAGGCAGTGAACTTGGCTGGCAGTGGCATGTTTAACTGCAGTGACTTTCCTTGGAAAGCAGATCCTGAAGATTTTGGCCCCAAAATGCTCATTGGAAATCCTGCAGCTTGCTGAGAAAGTGCCTGAGTGGTTTTTTATCCCCTTGCCTGTACTCCCCTCACTTGCAGGTACATAAAGACCTCCTCGTGGTAGTGTAGAGCTCTCACACGTTCTTGGCAGAATTCTTGGAGTTGAATTTTCAGGTTGTTTCATCTCCCAGGAACGTGTTCAAGAGGACTTAGAATTGTTATTACTTCTGTCTGAAAGGTTAGGAGATCTTCCGTGCTGTGTATAATCCAGGCATAAACTATTCTTAGCTGCTTATTCCAGATAACTCCTTAAATAGTCTTCGGAAAATATGCAGGGTGCTTTTAAAATATGATGTAAAAGGAGATACTAGTGTATATGATTTGAGGTAGGTACTCTGACAGTGTCACTAGCTTTGGAGAGCTAAGGAAAAATATAGATTTAGCTATGTGAAATACGGATTTAAAGGGTTTACATGCTATTCCCACTGACTTACTGTTTTTCCCACTGTTTTGCTGTCTGATTATCTGTTTTCTTTCCAATCTCTAAAGGCAAAAATCTGGTTGGCTTGTAGGGAAAATGAGTTCATCCCAAAGAGCTGACCAATTTTCCTTTAGTAATTACTTCTGTTCCCTTGAATTCTGACCAAAAAAAGAGTTGTTAACACCCCCACACACTTCCGCTCCCCTCTGCCTGCTCCATTCCCTTCTGCTGGGGCTCCTCCCAGAGCTTGGACTCCCCTGACCCGTGGAATGTTTGGTTTACCCAAATTATCTCAATGTCATGACATGTCCTGTGGTGACAGATACACATCCCCTTCCGTAGAGGCCAGTGGGAACCCGCAGCTGAGTCTCCCCCTCCATGGGTGCCAGGGAGGGCCCCGGTGCCACCATCCCCCTGTCAGGGCACCCTGGGGCTCTGGGCCTGTGGCTTAGGTCTGGCACAGCACAGCCAGAGGTTTTTGGATGCTCCAGGATTAATGCAGATTCCCACTGCCTCCTTTTTGACTCTGTTTTGTGTTTGTTGTGTATTTTAGGGTCCCCCAGGTCCTCATGGAAACCCCGGCTCACCTGGGCCCCCAGGACTGAAAGTAAGTATGAACTGGTGCAAGGAGCTTGCAGCTTCCCATCCCACAGGACATCCTTGGGGAAGGACAGCTTCCTCTTCCCCTGCTCTGTACAAAAAGGCAGTAGCTGAAGCTGAAGCCTCCCTCCTGTTCTCACAGGGGCTCTCCAGCAGCACAGCTGAGGCCTTTTCCTGTGCCCAGAGAGACCCTGCTCTGTGCCTCCATCCTTGGTTCTCCTGAATTTCAAAGACTGCCAAATTAGGATCATGCTTAGGCTATGCCTGTGTTAGGGCGCAAGCTGCTGTGTCAGACTTGTGTCAGACAAGGGCAGTGGAGTCATCCCACTCCAGAGCTCCACCAGCTCTGAATTTCTTTGCTTTCTCATTTCTCTCCTCTGGATTTTGCAGCCTGTTCCTCCACCTTTGAGTCTGGGCAGTGGCAGGAGTGTCTGGCAGCACCCAGCGTCCTCCTCTGCTTTCCTCCGCCTGAAACTCCTTCTCTCTTTCCCTCTCCAGAGTTTCTGGGAACTCTGAGCTCCATCAGTCCTCCCAAACTGATCTCATGGCTTCCTTCTGGATGCCCTCACCTCTCCCACGAGGCCTTACAGGCCTCCTGCAGTGCCAGGGGCCCTGTGTTTTGTCCTTTTCTCCTGCACACGCGTTCCCTCCGGGTGGCAGCTGGAGCATAGCGAGGTGGGAATCACCCCCTGCAGCTGGACCCTCTCCCTTTGCCTGGGATTGAGCACAGATGTGGCCCTGGAGGGGTCCTAACCCAGCGTGCAGCAAAACCCTTCCAAAAGGTGTTTAAATTCCCAGCTCGTTCCCTGTATAAGGCTTTGTGTTACCTAAAGACTGAAGTTCCTGGAAAATTGGTTTGGATTGCTTTGGTGTGATTGTTTACAAAGGAATAGGTTTATATTTTGTAACATCTGTGTTGGACTAAAGAACAATGGAGTTTGGAGAGGCAACACTCGACAGAGATTTTCAGTACCAGGGACGCTGTAGGACGTCTTAGCCAAACACAGAAAGGTGCAAGCAATAGTTCTGTCTTTTCATGATCTCATCAGTAGGCAAAGACGTTATGAGCACTATTGATGCTCTGGGAAAAAGACTCTGGAAACTTGGCATGCTGCCTCTACATGATTAAAAATTAGGCACTGGAGACATGCTGGTGAACAGCAGCTGGTTTAAATTCCACATACAGCCTGAAAAGTGAGCCTGTAAAAGTTCTACATCTTAGGGTTCTGCATTTATTCTCCATCAATGACTTCCAGATCACACTTGTTGAGTTTTATAAGTCAAATCAAATGTCATTTATCTAACTTCCAGCCCTGCAAACCCAGCCTGGTCCAAGCTGTAGAGTCAAAGCTATGTTTCTATGCTACAGGATTTTTTTTAAACACTTTTAGCCTAATGACTTGTCAGAAGTCATCATTTGGCTGTAAAGCTATATTCAGTTCGTCACCTAATAGAAATTAAGTCTTAGCATAAGCATTTTTCCTCCATCTCAATGCACAGTCTGGCAGCAGGAAGTCTCAATGGATGGAGAGCTGTTAAGTGTGCAGCAGAGATCTGGTGTCATCAGGCTCTGTGATATATTTCTGTTTTATCCAGCCACCATTTGCAGGATTGGTCTGTTCATGGTGCTTTGTCAAAAGAAGTATTAGGTTTGCAATGGGCTGTGAGAGCTGGAGCTCAGCCCAGGCCAAGGTGAAGGTTCACCTCAAGCAGGGAGAGCCTGGTGAGCCCTGATCACATCATCTCTGCCTCAGAAATGCCCTTTGGAAGGTGTGGATCAGATGCCAGAGTTTTGACTCCCTTCCTTCCCTTCAATTCTCTGGTGTCCCATCAGTCCCAGAAGGTGGACTTTGCCCCAAAAAGTGGTTTTCACCCCCTTTTGTTTTAACTGCCTGTAAGCCTGCACCTGGGGCCTGGTGTCTTCATTGTAAAATCATCAAAGAATGGTTTGGGTTGGAACCTTAAAGCTCATCTCATTCCAAACCCCTGCCGTGGGCAGAGACCAGCTCACTCAGAGCTCCATCCAGCCTGGCCTTGGACACTTTCAGAGATGGGAGTCTTCTTAACAGACCCAGCACATGGCAGAAATAATGTGCTTGTGAAAGCTCAGCCTGGACAACAGGGCAGAGCAGCTCCAAGTGGAACTTCTCTTGCTGAGAGCTGCTGGACTTCATCTCACTTACACAGCAATTAATCCCACAGAAGAAACAAGCAATCTAAGAAAGGAAATTGAAGTTTCCCAGATAGATACAGCTTGGAAACCATTACTAATTCCGAGTCATTAAGTAATTAATTAATTAACTCTGAGTAATTAAGTCATTACTTAAGAAGGAACCCAGGAACACAGTTTTTATCAGCTGAATGGCCAGAGCCCTTGTAAGGTCAGGCAGCTGTGTGCAAGGGCTGTGGTGTGGCACTGCAGGCTCTGGATGGTTTTATGTGTCTCCTGTCTGGTTATAGTGCTTTAATTGTGTTCCTGCATTTCACAGGCAACCCTGTGCAGAGCCCACTTTGTTCTCACCACTGGAGCCGAGCACATGTAATTCCTTGGGCTTAGGAAGCTGATCTTTTTGCACACAGCTGTTTGTAGCTGTTGAGCCAAAATTGTGCTGATCTGCTTGGGCAAGGTTCCACTGACTCCAGTGGCATTACACCTGCTTGTGCCACCTGGGAATTTAGTCCGTGGTACTTGGCTCAGCAATTCATGATGTGAAACTGCTTAAAGGGGGATTCTTGCCGCTTTCTGCTTTCTGCTTGTTGTCCTCGGCAGTTGTAGAATTGCTGTTGCATCTGGTTAGCAGAGACTGATTCCTGCAGATATCCTCTGAAATAGCTGTAGCCACAGGCTGGGCTGGGGTTGTGACTGGGTCTGTCACCTGAAAGCTGCTGGGGGGACAGGAGGGGTGTTTTTGCTAATGACTGGATGTAGCTCTCAGGATGCCCTAACAGAGTTTGGGATTGGGAAGATGGTCAGACAAGGTGTGTTTTCAAAAGCCATTGCAAGAGTTCAGTTTGCACCTCTCACCTGGAGGTTTTTGGCATCAGGTATTAGGATGATTTTCTGCTCCTGATAAATCTCTTCTTTAAGCACTTGAAAAACATTGAATTTTCACTTTAGGGAATGCTTTTCTCTCCAGGGTAGCTCATCAGTTTGACTCACTGATCTTTAAAATAGTGTTAGTGGGATTGCAAAACTAAGATGTTTAAACTGAACAGCTCTGGACTTCTCCCAGGTAGGAAAAAAACGCAGAAGAAAACAATTTCTTCCTTTACAAGAGGAAGAAGTGTTCTCAGTAAGTTAGGATGGGAAAGAGAGAAGCTTGTGGGAAAGGTGCTATGGCTTGGTGATGGACAAGACTTAGGTTAATTCCCATGTTGTCATTGCCATGTAAGGAGACTCAAGCAATTAATCCACAATTTCACCCCTCACATCCAGACACCCACTGCTGCTGGTCCCATTGCTGATTGATCTTGGGGACATGTGATCCTGCTCGTGCCTGAGTTCTCCACCTGTGTGATGGTCTCAGCAGTGCTGAACACAGAACCAGTGCCAAGCAGAGACTTTGCTAATGTGATCTGGAGCTTCTCAGGGGAAAACACAAGAGGCTTGTGTTTTTTTCCATGTCTCAAAGTCATTGCATGGAGCACGTGGGAAGATTCATGGGAAGTGGTGGGTGTCTACCTGCTGCAGTGAATTAATTTTGCAGAGTAGGAATGAACACCCAGTGATCCCAAGGACTGCTCTAATCTGTTCCCAGCAGTGGCAGCACCCACTGACTGCTCTGAAGCTCAAGGAGTGGGAGAATTGCCCTGATAACAGCTGCATGCAAAGCAAGATTATCTGCATGACTTCATTTACTGTTTGGAAACCGGGCAGCCTTCATTCAGAATTTGTGCAGATACATCTGCCTTGAATCAGCAGTGCTCCCTACAGTCCAGAGCCAGGCAGTCTCACTCCTGAGTCTCAAAGCTTGTGGTGGATGCTGGAGGAGGAGAAGGGGAGATTTACACTCTGTGCAAGGTGGGAAGTACACGTGGAATGTACCCACAGTGAGGCTGTGTGGAAAAGCAGCCCAGCTGGCTGTGACCAGAGCTCTGTGCTGCTCATGAGAAATGCCAGTTAATAACCAGTATTGCTCCTTTCTGGGTCTCCCTTCCCTCCAAGCACTTCAGCCATTGATTAATGACTTGACAGCCATTAATTAACCTTCCCAGCTGTCCTATGCTGATGTGACACACAGAGGTTGTGGCTTGTGTATGATTCATGGGGTGTTAAACAGTGACTGATCCTGGGCTACCCATCCTGGCTGTGCCAGAAGAGATGTTACATCTGCTAAGCTTTGCCTCTCCCCTACCCAAAGAACCTGGCACACTTCAATCTCTTCTAGATTTTCCTACTTGCATCTCCCCCTCTGTTAGGTGCTCGCATTCCCTTTCCACCTTTTGAGAATTTGAAGTGGGATTTCCAAAGGAATCTGCCAGAATTAGATGATCAAATGCTGCTGAAATTCCAGCTTGTGTTTGTCAGAAGATCACAGCCTCAAACTGTAATTTCCCTCGTCACAGTTGTTAAGGAGGAAAATAGAGAATACTGCCACTTAAGGTCAAGTGTGCCTCTTTCTGCCAGCCTGGGAGGCTCGCAATTGCTCTGCCTGTTGGGTGTGTCTAATTAGTGCAACTTTCTCTGCAGTCTCATCTGTTCCTCACAGTTAAAAAAGCAACAGCATTTAGTGAGTAGTCGAGAAGGATGGTTTAGCCCCAGTAATAGGCTTGGTAATTATTTTTGTGATGGTAGTTGTAGACAAGGAAGGAATCACAGCTGTCCGGTCTAATAAGTATCAAAAGTCCTGACATTGCTTTCTTCCAGTTATCCTTTCTTTAGCCAATTTAATACTGTCAACTACTATTTAAAACTCAACTCTTTAGCAGCAGCAATCACTCAACAAATCCATCCCCAGCAAAACAGCTAGTCCAGGCCACTTTAATACATTTGGGATGTTAGGGAAGACTGGGATAAAAAAATGTTTTTCTAATTTGGAGGCTTGGTGGAAGCAGAACCACATCTGGGGGTTGGGCCCTCAGATTATGTCACTAATGTAAGTTTTTCTTTTCAGGGTCAGAAAGGTGATCCTGGGCTGTCACCTGGAAAAGCTCGCAATGGGCAGAAGGTGAGATGTCACCCCGAGGCCATGGTGGGCTTTGAGAACTGTGCACACACACAGGGAGTCTGTGCTGCAGCCTCAAGCATCACAGCTGCTCGAGTAGGCTTAAGACCGGGAAATAAGGCTTAGCTCTTGGATTCAGGACTAAAGAGGGGTAGCTCTCAGTGATCATAGTGCACTGAGGTGCCACTTGCCGCAGTGTTGTCTGAGTGTTTATCCAATTTGTCCACAATCTGCAGCCCAACTGAAGTCCCTGCTGCCTCAGGCACGTGACTGCTGCTCCAGGCAAGTGTTTCAAGTAGCACATCTGAGGTACAGCCACACTCTGGGCATGCAGCTGCAGCAAGAGGCAATCCCAGTGTAAGGAATAAAAACCTTGAAGGCTGAGGAAAGGATGTTCTTGCTGAGGAACAGGAGTTTGCCTCATGCTGCAGCCCCATCAGGGTAGAGATTTCTTGGTGGAGGTTTCTAAGGCATGGACCTCACTGAGGGGTTTCCACCAAGGGCTGCTCAAACCAACACAAACCACCCAGCTGGGAAGGAAAGCTGCTTTCTGGGTTTAGCAGTTGTTGAGGGTCAGAGTTTTGCTAATTCTTTTCAGTAAGTTACAATTCCCATTTTTGCTGTTTCACAGCTGAGTGATTTGTACTGAGGCAACAAGCCCTCACTGAATTCTAGAAATGAACAGTAGGGCAATCAGGGCTCTAGATCACCTGCCTCAATTAGCTCTTTCAGTGGTGCCACACAATCCTTGGCAACTCATGTCCAGGGCAGAAGCCTGGTTCTCTTACTTTTACCATAAATCTTGCTATAAATGCACAGCTCATAGACAGCACCAGCCATAAGGAGCTTGGGCCCTTCATTTGACACCAGATGCCTCCATAAAGCACAGCGAGGCCATTCAACTGCAAGATGGAAGGTGATGCTAGAAAGCACTCAGAAGGCTAAGTCTGAAATGATGCTTTTAACTTAACAGCATGAGATGTCTTTTGAAATTTCTGGTACGCTGTATTGGAGTGGCATCACATGGAAATCATCCACCTGCAGGGTCTGGAACTCTTTTCTTGAAGACAATGCTTGGTATAAAAAAGGGACAGATCCACATCACCTTTAGCTTGTGTTAACAAGGCTTTATTCCTGTTAGCAGTAATAGGAATAAGGAGTTTCCAGCAGGAGTTTGGAGTGATGCCTAATTTTCAAGCTAGATACTGGAAATTTGTTGAATTTCAGTAAGAAGGCACTCCAAGGTGTTTTGATCCTGGTCAGAGGAGGCCAAGTGGGCTCACACAGCCGGGTTGGGTGTTGGAGAGGTCTCACAGCAATGTGCTCATCCATTCTGTGATGGTTTGGCTTTGCCAGCTGGGATGTGATGCAATCCCTTTTCAGAAGTACAGGCCACTGAACAAACCCTCCCACTAGCAGCCTGCAAAGGTTCACCCCATGTCAGACGGGCAGGTTAAATAATTACACCCCCAGCACCACCCAAACAGGAGCCATGGGCTGAGCCAGTGCAGTAGCAGAGTGTGAGAGCAAATCACAGGATTTGGCAGGAGGTACCTGTTGTTCTTATTGCATTTAAAATCTAAAATTTCCTTGCCTTGGCGATTTCAATGCCTATTGAAAGGCGAATGAAGCATGTGACTGAATGAGATCATTGAGGGGAAAAAAAGCGCATTCATTCTGCTTGCAAAAAGCTGGACTCCAGCAGCAGCTGCCATTAATTAACTGGGGTTATTATTTATATGAGCCAGTTAATAGAGATGTTGTTTAAATCTACTCTTCTTATCCAGTCAGGTTTTGAAGAGTTGTGATTAGAACCAGGAAGATCAATAGCTGGGGGCTGGTGACAGCAAAATAATTGCAGTAATTGCAGTAGGCATAGGGAAAATGTTGCTGAAAACTAATTGAACTTTTTTGCTTCCTACAGGGAGAGGTGGGCTTACCTGGTTTAACTGGGTTCCCTGGACCACCTGGTAGAAAGGTAAGAGTGAATTTTCTAGTGAATTAGATCCATAATTTTATTTTTAAATTTTCCTCTTTAACTCTGCCTAAAAGATGTAATTAAAAGTCCCAGTACCCACCCAAAGAGCCTTATGCATGTTTTACAGATGTATAACTTAGGGAGATAGGCTGAAGCAACTGCCTAAAGACTATGTAAGAGTATGAAATGAAATTCTGGATACAGAATTCTGCTCCTTCTTTGTCTTCCACATCCCTCTGCACCCTGACACTGGGCATTCCTCAGCAAGCTCAGTTTAGGCCTGGTGCAGCCAGTGCATCAACTTAAAGGGATCTCCAACCAACAGCAATGCTCAAAGGTTGGGTTCAGAACAGTACTAGCATTCCAAGGAAACCATGCCTGTCTATCCTGGTAAAGCACATTTCAAGAAAGTATCTGGGTGCCTTCCCTCTTTGTTTTGCTTGGAGACTGTCAGCACTGGTCAGGTTTTATTTTATTTGCTTCCATATATTGATGCTTCAACAGCATTAACATCACAAACAGCACATTTATGCCTAGAAAGAGGGGATGTAAGGATAGAACACGAGATTCATCCTTGTTTTCCTGAGGCAGCAGGGTGTGTGTCTGTATCCATGCATTCAAGCCTGCACAGCAGCACCTCAGCCATCCATACCTGGAGCTCAGACCTTTCACATATCAAGGACATTTCAGCTGAGTTTCCAGTTCCAGGCTGTGCTGGTAGGTTGGTTTCTTCTTTTGGAAGCTGGTCCTGTTGCAGGGAGCTGTTGGAGTGGGGCTCAGTGGCCATGACTCCCCTTCCCGGCGAGCCCAATATTGCCACAGCTAAACTGAGCAGTTACAATTAGCATCTTGTTTCAATCACCTCATCAGTCAATGGGCCATTGACTATTCACTGTTCCTCAGGTCAATTAGCGGCACACAAACACCTCCTCGGGTATGTTTTAAGACTCCAAGGAGAGAAAGAAGGTGTGGAGGAGGCTGAAAGGAACCCTCCCTCTCCACGACTGTTTGTTGTATGCTTTATACTGGAACCAAATTGCCAAGAGGAGGGGCTGAATTTATTTTTCTGCTCCAAGGCTGGTCACGCTTGGGGTGCTGTGTGGAGTAGGAGCAATTGAGTGATTAATTACGGATCTTTTGCTGTCACAAACAAGTTCTAACTAATAGGGTGCAAAGAATACCATTTTCCTGGTATAACAGCTCATAAAACAAAACCTTGTGGTTACGATCAGCAAAATGCAATGTCAGAAGTGCAAGGACTCACAGTGGAAAAAGCAGAGAAGGAATAGGAGATTGAACAAACATTCCCAAGTCTAGCACATGGCCTTCACATCTGATCTTAACTCCCACAGGACAGGGTAAAGGCAGGGGTATGCTTCTGTTTCTTCAAATAATGAGCAAGTTGGATGTTGAAATTTTTCCTTTGGTGCAGCTTAAAAACACCTCCCAGTAGCACTAGTCTGGCAGTGGGTTTGGTGTAACCTGGCTTTTATTAGTATCTTGCATTAAGAAAAAAATTACAGCTGTTGGAAAAATGTTTGGAAAAATTTTTTTTTTTTTTTTAAATCTGGATTCCCTGCTGGCATTCCCCCAGTGAAAAAATACACTGGTGCTTGGCTGAAGGTGGGCAACATATCTTGGCTACTGGAAAACAGCAATGCCTTGGAAATGGACATCCCTCCTCTTACGCCATGGAGGTGCTGCAAAAAGGGCTCTCAGGGCTTTGATCTGAGAACGCCGTGTAGAAACCTTCAAAGGGGCAAAATATTTCACCAGGAGAAACAAAATACTTTTCCCACTAAATGAAAACACTGTCTCAGCAGCCTAAGCTGGAGCCACAACCAGCAGCATATGGTTTTGGGTAGTGTGGCTCACTCCTCAGTGCCTGCCTTGGGAATGCTGACAGACTTGGATTGGACTTTTGTAGGATTGGACAGGCTGATCTCAGAGCACCCCTGAAGTTGTTTTAGCTCCACACATCTACGAGTACACGAAACTGCCTTAGAAGCAGCAGGTGTATTTCTCATCCTCTCCACACAAAGTAAACGGTGCTTTTGTAGACAAGTTCTCAGGAAGGGTGGCAGGACTTGGATGTTCCCTCTGCCTGTCCCTCTTGTGCCTCTCAGGGATCTGTGGGCTTTAGCTTTTGGTTTGGGGCTGCACACCCAAGCTGCCTTGGAGATAGGTCTCAGCAGAGCAGCATCATTACTCCAGAGGAGAAAATCGCAGCAGTGAGAGAGGCACAGCTTCATTAGAATCAGAGAGAAAGACAGAGCTGGGAAGTGGTCAGTGCTTCAAAACCTCCTGTATGCAGGTCTCATTCCCTGGCCCTTTTATTCTTCACATTTCCTACCAAAGTGCAGGATGAAGCCTTTAGCTAGGAGAGAGTGGATTATAAATATCATCCCAGATGAGTAAATCCTTCACTGGAGTGCAATTTCCTTTCTAAATCACAGCCCTTTGTGTTGAGTACCCTGTAATAATCAGGAAGTGTTCAGATAAAAGAGCAAATGCAGTTGTTTTCATACCCTCTGCCCTGTCATTTTAGTGCTATTTGAAGAGGATTTTAGCAGGTAAATACTTTCACACTGCAGCGAGCTTTAACATACACAAGCTTTGTTGGTTTTCCCTCACTGTAATTAACCTGAGGCAGAAATAACTGTGGTATACTGTGAAGAAATACATGTTTGAAACTCTCCAGAGCCCAGAATATGTAGTGAGGAGGATATTTAATAGAACACATCAGTAGTAGACTATCTACCTATTTAACCTAAGTACTGTTCACTTACCACTACAGAAATAGCCATTTGGTGCTTGGTGCAGAATTTAGTTCAGGACGTGCTTTGAGTATCTCAAGGGACCATCATGCAACCACCTGCTTTGGGTGGACATTGCAGGCTAAAACACCCACCCTGCAGAAGCCCAGCTGGAGCAGACTGGTTCAGAGCAGCCAAGCCAGCCACATCCTTCTTATCAGTGGAAAAGTAAGATATTTCTAAGTTTGGTGCTCCAGCTGTCTAGAGACAAAGGTAGCTCCTGCTCCAGACTGGAAGAACTGGGCAGAGGTCCCAGGAGAAAACCCCATGGAAATCTAAATTCCAGGGAATGACTGGAGATGCTGAACCCAGGGATGTTTCTGTTGGCAGCTCTCACCTTCAGGCCAGACACCCAACCAGGGTGGAGCATCCTCCCTCCTTTCTGCCAAGCCTCTGTCGAGGAGCCAGGGAGAGGATGAGCAGAAGAAGATTTCATGGGGCAGATTCCTGGAGAGGGGCAGAAAATCCTGGGTGCTGGCTCTACTCCAAGAGCTGCTGAGGTACTTCCAATGAGGAGTCTCTGACTGAAATGTTCTCACAGCATTTGGAGAAGGGACCCTCAAGGTGGTTCAAACCAGGGTTTTTCAGGTCAGCCTTGTCAGGAGGCGCAGCTCTGTCCAGAGCCATGGTACATGAGCAAGGCCAAGCAGGAGAGAACTGGTGAGAAGGGAATCAACATCTTTCCAGGCCAGACTGTCTGAAATAACAAGGCAGGAGGAATGCAAAGGGGAGTGGGTAGTGGCCAGGATGGCTGAGAGTGTTGTACACCCTGCCAGCAAAGGCTCAGGCTGCAGGTCTGGAATAGCCTGTGGGAAGAATAAAAAAGCTGTTAAGCAGAGGTGTGGACCTGGGAACAGAAACAGTCCTAGGTTCATGTGGTGAGTGGAGCCAAAGGCCAAGAGCTGGGTCACCCCTGTGTCTGGTGATGGCTTCCAGAGCAGGTCCACTCCCTGTGGGGTTCACAGACAGATGAGGTGCACTGGAGCCCTGGCCAGGATAGGATGAGTAGCAGGGACTGAGGTACAATTAGTTGTAATCCACCTTTGAAAGCAATTTGTTATTTCTCTAGTATTTGTGCAAGGGATTGTTCCATGTTTATTTTTATTCTCTCCCCATTTGTTTCAAGTTAAATTTTCTGATCTCTTTTTTTTTTTTTTTTTAATCTTGCTGGTAGCCCAGCTAAACAGTCATCTCTGAGTTTAATCTCTTCTTGATCTACTTCTCTTGATGGAAATGAGTTTGTTTTAAACAGCTGAAGCAAGATAATTTAGAAGATAATAAATAAGAAAGATGTGAAGTTTCCATCACATACAGAATTTACTCTGTTTGAAGGGAGCTCTAGGTAAATCCAGGAGAAAGCAAACTCCCTTAAAAGACACACAGTGTTCAGTCTGCAGTCTAAACAGGCTGCCCTTGTCCTGCTCCAATGTCTGCATCCCCCCAAAGAATGAAATACTGGAAAACTGTAGCAGGATTATGAAAGACCTGGAAGAATGATTTGAAGTCTGAAACACTTGCTAGTGAGCAAAGGTGGATTAAGAAACTCTTTCTAATTAATTCAGTGGAGAGAGCAGGTTGAGAGGCAGCTTGCTCACCATTGTTAGTAGCTTCATAATGAAGGACTCAGGATCTTGTAATAATTAAATTAGAAAAGCTGGAAGCTGGACAAATTCAAGGTAGAAAAATTGGAAGTTTCCTGTGACAGTAAATGGTTGTTTTGGTGTTGTTTTGGTGTTTCTTGTGGTTTTTCAAATTCTAAAGCAAAAGTAAGAGCTCTAAAACACAAGTGACCCATGTTGCTGTAGTTCCCAAAGTGCCCAAAGCCAACATTTCATTCTACAGGCCTGTGGTTTCCTGAGGATTAAGGGCAGCCTTGCTCAAGGTGTAGGTTACAAATAGATCTGAGCATGGAGACCACTCTAAATGTGTTCATGGAGCATTTCCTCCTGGAGTATGTACCACCCCAGACCACAGCAGGGCACACCAGCAGGTTTGGGTGGTGCAAGCACAAAGCAGCTCCATAAAAGTTTTCATGATTGGGTAATGGTGTCTAAAATCCTGCCTCTTCTCAGAACTCATCCCACCTGCAAAGAAAAATTAAAACCAAACCTAGATTATTTTCCTATATTTTTGTTTCTTAGTATTCATCTCTTCCATCCTATTTTGACAGGGATATAAAGGCTACCCTGGACCACTAGGTCACCCTGGAGACCAGGTGAGTTTTCCCACTTCCCAAGAGGGGAGCTTTAAGGAGGGATGGATTTGCTGGCTGTGATGCTGGTTTGGCTCTGGTACAGCCAGCTCCTTCCAGGGCAGCTCAGCACACACTGGGACCTGAGCTCACACACAGACCCAGCATCAACAGGATGGTGGGAGGAGACTGCCTTGAGTTGCTAAATTTGATTTCTAATTTTTACTGCTAAGCCACGCTAAGTTTACTTGGGGAAAGAAATCTGATTGTCCTCCCCCTTTATTTGTCTTTTTACATTAATTTCCCCTGGACTTTGCTAACCACACCACGTTGAGTATATGTAATTCCCTTCCCAAAGCCCATTCCCCCCCTCCTCTTTTCTCCCCCCTCTTTATTTGGTTAAGTTTGATGTTTGCAATGCAGTAAAAA
>VZTR01004999.1:1456969-1554251 GCA_013400775.1 Chaetops frenatus
AGATAAAAAAAAAAAAAAAAAAAAAAAAAGGCAATGAATAGCAGGCCCTGTTAGCAGTGATGTTAAAGGATATTATACATGAATCTATTTAGTTTTGAAGAATTTTGGCAGTGCTTTCCCACCAGCAAAACGGTTCCATATGCCAGATACAGATGCAGCCTCACACCTTCTCTTAGTGTCTTTGTTCCAGACTCTGCTGCTTTCCCCACAAATGAAGGGAGGAGAAACAGCAGCACTTGCTTTGTGCATGGATCCTGTTGACTTGGCTTCTGTGTGTTTTCCCCCCTTGTTAATTAACTTCATTGTCTACCCTTAATATTGTTTTCCTCTCGATAAATATGCACGAGGTTAATCCATTCCACAGTGATGCAGCTAAAAACACTTCCTAAGTGGGACATTCACCTGACCTTTTGTGCCTTTTCTTTTTTTTCTCTCCAAAGGGCGAACGAGGACCAGCTGGAAGTCCAGGTGCCAAAGGTTATCCTGGCAGGCAGGTGCAGTAAATCTCATCCTACTGTGCACAGAGTAGGGATTTGGGTGTGCAGATAGCTAAAGACATGCCCCAGTAAGGACAGTGTAGTCCTCTAGAAAGTGCTGGTATATTTGACCTCTGAATATTTCCCTTCTTTCCTCCTCAAGATGTTGTACCAATAGCACAGTCTTTCAACTCTGAAATGTTGTTAGAAAGTATTTTGTGCCTATGATAGATAAAACCTGAATTTCTGTAGCAATTTGTGACAGGTTTTTCTTCAGTATAACATCAGGGAAAGAACAGAACAGCAGAGCAGAGAAAGACACGTGCAAGCTGCTAACCCTTCTCTTCTAGGCATATTTTGCATCTACTGTTGGACAAGTTAGAAACCTGGGATGGAAAAAGGTGTATTTACTATTGGAGGAGGAGATTTAGATGAACCCTCACTAGCAAAATGCACTGGCATAATGATGTGTATACACACACAATATTATGCATGAACTGTAAATATATATATATATATATGTAAAATAAATATTTGCAGCTGCATAAAAGATGATGAAACACAAGTCATTCTCATGCTATAAAAAATTACACAAAGACAACTTTAGGAATGGAGGAGTGTGCATTGGGTAACGGATCAAGACTGGACATCTTGTTGTCCTACTGATGCAAGATGCTGAGTAGTGTAAAGGAAAGAGGAGAATTCATAAGACCCTAAAAAATGGAATCTCTTGGAGGACAGAACATCCAGCCCTATAACATTTTGTGGTGAAGTGAGTTTCTTGGGACAAACTAAATGGACACATTTAATGTTGGATTCTGCCACGTTTATCTATAAGCCAAGAGACCAGGAAGATGTCAGAGATCCCCAATGCTCTGTCCTGAATCTTTCAGACTTATCATGAATTTGGATGTGATTTTTTTATGCAGATGTGTAGGTTATTTGATTTAATGTGAACTAGACCTGCAGAACAAGTCTCCATCTCTCTGCCTCAGACTGTCAATAATGCATGACCCATTTTAAATTGAAAATTAAACTGATACCTTGCTTAGCACACTGGAGAGTGCAGATGGCAGAACTGGATGGGAGCTTTATGCACCTGACTAAATGCTCCATTCATATTCTGAAAGGCTCTTAGAGCTGAGCATGCCAAAGAGTCTGCTAGGTGTGAATGTGTGTTAGATGTCTAATAAGAAGAGGTCCTAGAGATTTTGGACATACAAGGCTAATGAATGCTGTTCAGCAATTCAGCCCATCAGATAAGCAGGATGAAATCTGTGCCCTGACATTCAAAGAATAAAACTGCCTTCTTAAAAACGTGGTTTGGGTCAGGAAAGTGACTTTTTTATTTTTTTAAGGCAGCTTTTTTCAGCCTGTCTGAATGCTGTGTGTATCCTGCATCAGAGCTGTTTACTTTACTGAGATTTTACTACTTGTTACTCCTGTCAGCTGTGCTGGCTCTGCAGCGATGGGAGAGAGTGCTTGGCTCGGGTTTGGTTTGTGCATCACAGGCAGGATTGTAACTTCACCCTGATGCCTGAAATCTTTGGCAATGGTGCAGGAGCCAGGAAAGAGCACAACCTGACTTCTACATCCCAGGCTGAGCCTGCAGTGCTGCCAGCTGAAAAAAATATGGACTTAGCCATTTTTTTCTTTTTTTTCCCCCAGAAAATCTCATCAACATTTGGAACTAGAAAAAAAATTGATCTGGAAACTTGCTAGAAGGCAATAAACGTGAAAATTTATTTTGCATTTTTGCAATTTTCTTCTTTGCAGTCCTTTAAGTGAACAGCATTAAGCATAGAATTAGAATGGGGAATGACTTATCAATTCTTTCCATAGCTGCTGCTGCAAAGGGTTAGAGATAGCACAGTACCTGCACTGCTGAGTGACTTTCTAAGCTGTAGAAATTAGACTTTCTCATTGCATCAGTGTTCCCTAAGCAGGTATTGGAATCCATTTGCTATGCATGTGTTTGCTTAGGCAGGAAGATGAACAGCGAGCTGTTGGGCACAGAACATCACTGTGCCTCATATCCAAAGTGTAACACAACCTCTGGGCACCCCACTGCATCAGCCCTTGTGGTCTTTATCATCACAGATCTCTACTTCAGCCCCAGGGATGGCTCACTATGTGCAGCAGTCTCAGGTTCTGCCGAGTCCCAGCTCCTCAACAATGGGAGATCTGTTATTTGTATCATTTTGTCTTTTTTTTCTCCCTTGTTGTTACTCCTTGGACTCTTAAAGCAAAACCCTAAAGCAGAACCATGCAGCTCTTAAAGCTTTAAGAGCTTTAAGAATCACTTAAAGCAGAACCATGCAGGGGTGGTGCTTGGGGGGTTGGCACTGCTCATTATTTTAAGTTAAAGCTTGTCCACATTTGTCTTTGTTTTTTTCCCTTCTGTTCTAGGGTTTACCTGGCCCCATAGGGGAATCTGGCCCAAAAGGCACTCGGGTAAGCAACCTTTCATTTGTCTTTTCTCTGCTTGTTTTTATCAAAGGCTTCTCAAGAAACTTTAGGCTTGATTTTGCAGTTCTGAAGCTAGTTGCTTTAATTTGTTGGGTTTGGGGGATTTGAACTGTGCACCGCTTGTTTATTGAGGCACTGTTAAGTTTTTTAAATTAAACATGGAATGTACCATGGTCGAAGTTCCCCAATGGTGCTGATGATAAAGTCAGCCCCTTCAGAGCTCACATTGCAGGAGAGGAAAGAATGGCTTGCAAATTGCTATCAAAGCCTGCAAGCCCCACGTCCCAAAGGCCTCTTTAGTTTCAATCAGTGTGGTTCAGCAGTCTTTGACCACGTTGAATATGGGCTCATTTGGGTACAGGCCTGGTTTGGGAGTGATTTATATCATCATGCACAACAGCAAGCCAGCATCTTGAAGCCATGTGCAAATACAAACAATATCTCCGTCCAGTCCAGTTTTGCTCACTAAAAATAATTGCTGGGGTTTTATTCACTGCAAAGGATTCTTTTTTTATTACTACTTAAGACTCTTGTTAATCACATTTTGTTCTTTTCCTGCAATTATAAATTCACAATGCGATTCTAAGCCAATAAATCCCCATTTCTCTAGCATGTGATACTTTCTCTATATGCAGTAAACTCAAGCAGCTGGCTTTCATCACTAGGAAAACTGCAAGGAATAAACAAATGCTGACCCTGTAACTAGCAGTATTCCTGAGCTGGGAAGGGAGAGGGCACATCCAGTTCCTGCAGGAGAGAGGAAAATCTGAAAGCACAGCTTGCTCACCCCACTTCTGCAAGGGCTGATGTTTTTCCTGGGGCATCCCTTTCCCTGCTCTAACCAGGACCTTGTGTAATTATTGGGTGGTAGATGTGCAGAATGTAAGATCTGAAAGTTATTTTCCACTATGCACCCCAGAGTGCTCAGGACTGAAATATTCATAAGTACCCAATCAATCACAGTCAATCAGAATTGGGTGCTAAGGTAAGATACGTGCATTTTGTTGTTTAAGAGAGCCAGCTCTGGACTCTTCTTCATCCTCCACCTCTACTTTTTCCTTCTCCAGGAAAAGTTGGGGAGTTTTGTGGTTTCTTTTAGGATTTAGGAGGCAAAGGCAGACAGGATCATTTTAATGTAGCACTATTTCCCAGCTAGGTGTTGTCCCTAAAGGAAGCACGACCCACAGGGAGCGATGGACTGGTTGTAAAAGTTTGGTGGAGTTGGCAGGTAGAGATTTAGTGATGATGGAGAAAGAAAGCTGAGAGAAAAGCAGTGTTAGCACTTGGCTCCTGTAACAGTGAGGTGCCACAGAGGGGGCTCCCTGCTGAAATTCACTTCCTCTGGATTCAGCATGTTTGGCACCAGTCAGGCCTTTGCAGAGGCCCAGCACACAAGGTAACTTTGTCCAGGCTGCTGAGCAAAGGGATTAAACACAAGGCTGCCATTGTGGCAAGGGAAGGGAAACACAGTGTTTTATGCAGCATGTCTTGTCTCAACAGGACCCCAAGGCCATAGAGAAACCTGGAAACACAATTTTTCTGATGAGTGTGGAAGCAGCAGGTTTTACGTGAGATGTGTTGGTGCAAAGGTGGTTTCCCTATAGTTTGGATTTGAGTGGATGTACAAGTTGAGCCTCACATCAGTCCCCCGAGCCTGGAATGTCAGGTTCAGCCTCTTCCAGCCCATGCAGGGCCTTCAGTGCTTGGGATGACGAAGGTTTGCACAAGGTCTTGGTGGTGCAGGGACAGATTTTGGGCAGAGCCAGGACTGACTGCAGGGTGGTGGCAGCCCTGGTGCCGGGGGGGGGTTGCCTCAGAAGGGGCTGCAGTGTGTGACCATCAGGTGACAGAAGACAGAAAGGCCTTGGTACAACAGGACAGTTGGAAACGAGTGTCACAAAGCAAAGAAAGAGATTGTAGGAGGTGTAGGTCTGTGGATTACTTTTGCTATCGCTCTTGCTAACCTCGAACCAAGCTCCATTTCCTTCAGGTACACTTAGAGCCAGCCCAGGTAAGGTTTCTTCTGGCTGTCCTCTTCCTGCCTGGAGTCCTCCTGATCCCTGGCGTGAGGGTATGTGCCCTTGGACTACATCGTGGAAGCCAGCACCATGCAGTCCATGGGCATATACACTTGCCTCAAGGTTTATTTCATCATGGCTGCCACTGACCAACGCTGGAGGTTGCTCTGCTCTTCAGGAAGCACAGACTGACTGGATGCTAAATGAGAAACATACTTGACTGCTTGTTTCCTCTTTTCTTCAGGGGTATATTGGTCTCCCAGGATTATTTGGGCTACCAGGGGCTGATGGAGAACGAGTGAGTATTTTGTGAAAAAACCCTTGGTGTGTTGGTTGAATGCAGTTCTTCAGATTCTGATGTAAGCTTCTCTATCCCTAGTTCCTGAGGAAGGAGGCAAGCATGCCTAATGCTTAACAATCCCTTCCTTAGTCTCTTCCTACCCTTGAATGAAGACCTGTGTCCCTGTATAATGCTAATGTTCAGCTGAGGGGAACCCAGGCTTCAGGCAGGGCCATCAGACCTTGCTGTTGTCTACAGAGGAGTTTTTCTATATTCTCCTTCACTTAAAAACCTGTCTTCCCTCTCCCCTTTGCCAGTTCATCTTAGTGAGGTGGAGCAGGGTGAGGAGAATGTACGTGGAGATTCCCTTATCCCACAGGAATGCCCTCCCAGCCACACTGTCTCAGTATTTTGTGTGTCTGGCTGGAGATGTTTGGAAAGGGCCTGGCTCTTGGAAGGGACAGTGCTGGGCTTTCTGCAAATGGCTTTATTTCCAGTTGCATTGAGTTGGGCAGTCAAGAATGGGGCTGTGAGTGGGCAGCTGTGGCTGTGTCCTCCCTTCCTCCCATCCTTTTCATCGTGCCTTCCCCCAACCCAAGCTTTCAGAGCTTTCCAGGTCATCCCTTGCTTTTCCTTTCTCCATCTCCACATCCTCCCACCTGCCTGATCTCTTCCCAGCCAAGGACCCCTTTCTCCCCACTACAAGAGCTCCTAAAAAGGTCACTGGAAGATGAACACTGTTTGATTCCAGCCTTTCCTCCCTCAAATGCAAGCTCCAGAAACCAGAGAGGCCCCGGGACCATGTGGGAGTGAGCGTGTGTGTGCCTGCCTGGGAGGGGCCTGCCCTGCGCTCTGGCGATGCTGGTTTAATGCTTGTGTAACTAAATAAGAAACATAAACAGAAGCTCTGCAGCGAGTGCCTCGGCAGTGGCCTTCATTCGGTTCCAGACCAGTAGCTTAATGACTGCTCCTGCTAAGCACAGCCCCAGCCTGGGGATGCTGCCTGCACGTGTCCTCGGGAGACCGTAGTTAATGGGTGAAGGTTAATTGTCTTCTGCTCTCGCAGCCGACTGCAAGTAGCTGACATTTTGATTCCCAGACAATGCCACAGTCATTAGCCTGTTTTGCATTCTCCTTTCTCTTCTCATTTTGCTTTGTACTGTTGGTGGGCTGTTTGATTTCTCAACCAGAACATTTTTTTTTTTTTCTCTCTGTGTTTTTTCCTTGCAGGGGATCCCTGGAGTTCCTGGGAAGAGGGGCAAGATGGGTAGGCCGGTAAAGTTTTTCCTCGTCTATTATGCAGACTTTGTTGAATGAAACTGGAAACAAGACATTTGGCTTTTGGCTGGGTCCCTTCATATCTTCAAGCAAACCTTTCCATGTCTGTCCTCTCAAGCAGGAAGAATACCAAAGATAGAGATATTGCTCTCTTCCTTTCTTCCATGCTCTGTTCAATTCACAGGCATTAGTGCTTTTTTTTTTCCATTCTCCCTTGGATCTTACACTTCCCAGATTTTCTTCTGCAACATCTTTTTTCCTGTCCTGCCTCTGGCCAATTGCTTCCCTAGATGCACTTTTTAACTCCCAGCCATGACTGCAGCATCCCAGGTGTCTGTACTGCTCTGTTCCATCTCCTGCTTTGTGGTCCCACCAGTTCCATCACATTATCCTCTTCTTGCTATGAGTCTCTCCAACCCTTGTCCCATCCTAGTTTAATGTAATTTGTGTAATGCAAGTGTAGTTTGTATAGAAACCTTTCTGACCTTGGTGGTGTAACAGATCAGGGAAGGTGTGTTTGAGGAGCAGGGAGACCAGGTAGATGAGAGAGCTTGGCCAGGAGGAAGAGATATTTGCAAGCAGGGCTGAAGACAACTGTGACATATGTGTAGAAGAACAAGGGGGGCTCTGCTGACTGTAGTAAAAAGCAAGAGGGAAAATTACTGAAATGAGCAGAGGAAACAGGGAAAGGACAGAAAGAAAAGACTTTATCCCGTCAACCTTCTTCCAAGCAGTTCTGTATGCCTCCTTTAGGAAGTTGGATAAAGCCTTTTACTCCAGGAATCAGCAGACAGCTCAGGCATATTGGAGCTCTGTTGTGTCTCATTGCCTTTGCACCTTGTCCTGCATGCTAGCCTGAGATTCCCCTGACCTCTGGGGCATCATTGCACTCACAGGCTTCTTGCAAAATGTCCATTCACCCACACACAGAAAAATCCAGTGCTTTCACCTTGCCCCCAGGGCCTGGAGTCTCACACCCACCACTCGCTGATGTTCTCACTGCAAAAGCTGTGCAAACACCTCAGCAGTGCCAACCCGCCTGTCCTTCGCCTGGGATGGGGAGCAGTCAAGCAGATTTTTTGGAGAGGTACTGGAAACCTATACCAGATCTTTTGCAAGCTGCTAGTTGCACCAGAAACCCCTGTGATGAGTAAGTGCAGAGCCCGTGGTGTAACCATGACTCGCTGGCCAGGGCAAAACAAACACAGCAGTTGTCGTTAGGAGCAGGGGCTCTGCTCTCTCTGCACAGAGCATCTCTGCAAGGCTCAAAGCCTTCCAGCTGTTGGTTGGCCAGGATTTGTAATCTTCCAGGCAAGGGTTTCGGTCTGGCGGTCACTGCTACAAGCAAAGGGCTCCCCTGAGATCAGCAGGGAATCTCTCAGCTGGGGAGGCATTTAGGCTGGGATCTAGGGAAGGGATTAAATGGCTATGCATGAGCACCTTTGTTCTGCTTGGCTCCTTCTGAGAGTTTTGGCTCCATCCCTGTTTTATGATATCAGGTTTAATAAGAAATCTTGAATGGACTGATGCTGACGATTTGAACTTGTGGGCGTGAACAGAAAGATTAAGTGACATTCAGGAAGTCTCTGGGAGAAATGGACAGCAGGAACCAGTTGACCTGATTCTCTTCCCAACACTTATCTCTGGGCCAGTGCTGCCTCCCAGCTGCTTTGGGGTTTTTGTGACCATTCTGGGATTTCTCTGGCCTCTCCCATCCCCGCACCCTTAGGTTTGCCGGTCTGGCTGCTGTTCCTCTGCTCTCTCAGTGTTGTCATTGTGGGGGGGAGCTCTTGGAAGCCCTTATTAGCTGCCGTCAAAGCTGGTGAATGCTCTGGAGAGGAGGAAGGGAGGTGGGATCACACATATTTCTGTCCCTAGCTTTGTTTGGGATGAGGGCTGGCAGTGGATCAGTGCTCAGCCGAGGAGGAAGGGGGCTGGGGGAGGCTGCATGTGACACCGTGGGCCTCCGAGAGTGATGTAAGAGGGAATGATTAAAATAGAGGAACTGGACGTGAGTCAGATCTTGAAACCCTTCCAGGGAAGTTAAGCTTTGCAGAGCTGTGAGGGACATGGTGAGTCTGTCGTGGAAACAGCTGGCTCCACCTCCTGCTCGGCTCTCCCTGCCCAACATCAGCGATGCAGGAGGCCAGTGCATCCCAACATATGGGCCCTGGAGAAAGGAGAGGGCTGGGGGTGGGCTGGGGGGAGAGTTATGATTGGAGTCCAGTGCACGAAAGGGGCTCAAATAACATGAGTCTGTATGTCTCTGGGTCTGCTTGCTTTAGAGGTGAGCTGGGGGGGCTGGAGCTGATGCAGCTGCTTGCCTAAACCTTCAGTCTTGCCAGTGCAGTGGCTGAAAAAATTGTCTTTTTATGGTGTTTTTTGTGGATTTTTATGGTGTTCAGTTGAGCAGCTGGGGAAAAAAAAAATTATAAAAACAAGACCCCGTCAGGAGTGCTGGGGAGTGAGAGAAGGTGTTGATACTGTGTCTTGCCATGCAGAGGCAATGTGTCAGTCCTGGTTCATTTTTAGGAAGGAGTTGTGCTACCACTCTAGGAAATGACTCATAGGAAGAGAAGGAGATAGAACTAGCTCAAGGAACACCAAGCTGTTCTTATGCTGTGGGAGATGGGTGGCCACAATCAAAAGTGTCTGCACTACAGATTGTATTAAACTTCAAATAGAGTGGAATATTTTCTGAAGTTCTTAAGCTCTGCTAGAGGAAAAGACTTAAAGGCAAAATTTCAATAAATATATCCAAAGAGCTTTGAGCTCTTTTTTGGTTCATCTTTGGTTTTGATGTGTGCTTATATCTGTCTTTTTCACATAGAGTGTCAGTACTGCACCAGCTGTGCTATTTTCTATCTGTAATTTTTTGCTTGTTTTTATAGTAGTATTATTTTAAAAGAGATAGAAAAGAGGGAGAAATTTAATTTAAAGACATACTTAGTAAGTTTGAGGTTCATCTGAGGTCTGTTCACTAGTCAGTTAAACACAACTGAGGTTTCCTTATGTTTTTCTAAGAACCTGGTGGTTCTGCTGGTCGTGTGCTCAGAGCCTCACTGTGTCAGGTGCCATGCAAAGACCTCATGAAAGAAAAGCCCTGGTCCAAAGGGTCCAAAAAACAGCACAGGATCTGATCATCCCCAGGGCTGGAAGGATTTGGTAACAGAAGCACGAGCAAGCCATTAACACCACAAGTGGATATTTGTGCTTCCTTGTCCATCTCTGCTCGTTGTTCTGGTTTCTCTCCATGACAGGCAGTGTCACAGGAGCTGCTTGGCTCTTCCAGCACTGTGCAAAGCACAGATAACAAACACACTGTCTTTGGAGAGGTCTCCTTTGAGCTCAGCAGCTGAAGTTTAGCATGGAAATGCCAAAGGTTACAGCTCACATGTCGAGGAAGAGGTGCCATAAAATAGCCCATGGATTTGAAGTATTAGGGATCAGCATGTGAGTGAGTGCAGCAGGGTCCCTCCCCTCTGCCACCCACAGCGTGGGGGCTGTGAGAGCCAGCAGTGACCTGGCAGCCACTGGAACCAAGCTCAGGGTTTGCTGGGAGCACCAGTGCAGTGCCAGGCTGCTGGAGCTGGCATCCACTTCCCAGGAGCTGACACAGGCAGGGTCCCCCTCTCCAGCTCTCAGCTTGTGACACAGTGGCACCTCCTCACCAGGCTTCTTTTTCATGTGTGCTGTCTTCTTCTGTGTTGGCTTATCATGCATCAACTCCTGCCTCCAGTGAACACGAAGTTGCAATATGTTGGCTATTTCTTCATCTGATAAGCTGTCAGAAGGGCATGTGATACCCCTGCCCTCCCCACCAGCATGAGCAGGCTCTTGCATCATATGAAAAGGCATCAATTGCCTCATGGGAGACTCTGGATAGGCAAAAGCAGGGCTGCCTCTGGGTCAGGAAGGTTTCATTTTGTAGTTTCCCACAGCCTTTTGATGGAGGGCTAAGATAGATCCATCCTGAATGTCAGAGCGTGGGGCTTTGCCAGGGTACACAGGCTTAGCTGCTCTCTGTGCAAACAGTGGGGAGAGATGCTCTGCCATGTGTCTGGAGAGGCTGGCATAACCACAGATCACTGCCAAAATAACTGTTGCTTCTCCCTGTAGGGACTAAGATGATGAACAGCTTCTCTCTTGCTCCAGTCTTTTCTCTGCTTTGGACGCAGCTGAGACCCTTCCTTGCTTTTGGAGTGAGCCAAGAGTCTCCTGCACCACATGAGCTGAGATTTGGGAAACTGGTAATAGCATTTCATAGTACTCTCAGATGGGCAGCTAGAGGCAGAGGAGGAATGTGTGGGCTGAAGAGCTGTGTGGACAGGTAAATCCACAAGATGAGCTGAGGGACAGGATTAGGTAGCTCTGTCTTCTACTAGTACCCCAGCATGGCACCAAAATGTTTCGTGCCTTTTTCAGGAACTGATTAATTTAGAAACATAATATTCTTTTAATCATTCTGTTTGCATGAAAAGTCCAGTGGAGGTCCTGAAAACTAACCATGAACAAAGCTCCTCTTTTAATGAGAGAGTTCTAGCCCATGGATCAGATGTTTCCTGTTAGCCATTTAAGTAAATTTTTTGCTATTTTTTTTGCCTTGTTAATCTGAATTTTTAAAATAGATGTGGTTTGAGCAATCTGACTTTTTTTAATGCTGAAGTTGGACACTGAAGCTGGGCAGCTGGTCTGGACTCTCCACCCCTCTTGGCCTGGTTCACCACTCTGAAATGCAGGCATGAGCCCAGAGCAAATGTCACCATCTCTTTTTGGCCTGAGCTGTGTTCCACGTGTCTGGAGTTTCCCAAATCTCTGTGGTGAGGTGCTTGCATGGTTACTTCTCACATGTTCCTATGTCCATGATTACAACCATCCAAATAACCTGGCAAGGTAGACAATATCAGTATGTATTTCATTCTTTTAAGAATGGGCAAAACAAAGTACTGAAAACACAAGGAGAAGGGTTTGAAAGGTGCCAAGAGCTGTAACTTCCACTGAAAGAAAAGAAACAATTCCAAAGATTATTTTTTTTCCAAGAAGGCTCCTAAGTGACTTGTCCATCATCATTCAGAAATCTCATGAGGAACTGAACCAAGGTCTTCTAGGCATCTTTAATCCCTCAGGGGAAAATAAATCAAAGCTCAAAAATGATTCTCAATAGAAATTATAAGGAAAAATAATGCAACTATCGCCTGTGTGTCTGAAAACATTTTGACCCCTAAAGCTGCTTGACTTTCTTGAATAGGAGGCTTCTTGATTTGGAAATGTTGGCCATGGATAAGGAGGAGCAGTGGCAGGCTCAGTGCTCTCTGACATTAGGCCAACTTATCTGTGCAATGGTAACTTGGTTAGAGCTCTGCAGATTGGGAAAAGATCCTGTACCAGTGGAAAAGGAATAGAGTAGGAGTGTGGAGGGGCTGGCATTTCACTTCAGTGACATTTGGCTGGAGGGGCTGCAGGAAATTTCTGTTGTGTTGCTCCTGATGTACTCCCACAGCTGGAGGGATAGTTATGTTTAAAAATGCCCTGAAGTCTTTGTCCCAAGAGGTGACACAGAGCTCCCAGGGGTGAGAGCAAAGCTTCCTTCCAGATGGCAGAGGAGCAGAGCTGCAGCAGAGCTACTCCATACCCAGCCAGGGATGGCATCTCCCTCTTTGCAGGGCTGAAAACTGCCTAGAGCCAGGGGAAGGCAGAGGTCCCTGTGTAGCTGTTGGATTACAGCTGGTGGGAGGCACAGCAGGAGCACAGGGCCTGCCAGGCTCCCTTTGGGGTGACTCCTGCTGGGGCTGAGCCAGCCCCTGCCCACCTGTAGAGGGGCTCAGTCTGCTCTGCACACCAGGAATTCTCTCTGAGCTGGGAGCTGCCAACATAAGCTACACTTGTTTGTTTTATTCTCCTCCTTTTTTTTTCCAGAGAAGGCTTTCTCTCACCCTCAGCCCTGCTTCTCCACCACCTTTTTTTTTCCCTTTTCCTTACTTAAATTGTTTGACTTGCAAGTTCCATCCCTGGGGAGGCTCCTGGGCAGTGATTCACCTGGCTGGAGCCAACTGGCAAATAGAGTCTTTTGCAGACAAGACAGGAGAGCAGCTTCACCTTCAGCCAACAGGAAAATAAAATCCTATTTTTGGAGAACGATTCTGTTGGCATGAGGACCTGCCAGGATTCTTCAGAGCAGCAGCTGCCAGACTGCCTCCCTTACTCCTTCAGGGAAAGTGCTTTAAACTGAATCAGATGTTGTATACATACATATAACACACCCACCCACACGTGAGCACCTGAAAGGACTTTGGGGGAGCAAAGGACACCGTGTGTGTCACTGGTCTCTGCTCCCTGGGGCACAGCTGCTTCCACAGACAAGAGACCAGGAGCAGCACTTTGGCTGACAACAGCCAGCAGAAAGGGCAGGCTGCTCTGTTTGCTTTGAGCAGAGGAAGAAAGGAAGGGGAGGTGGAGGGGGATGTAATCCCCTGATGCAGGAGGAGCTGGTTCCAATGTCTGTCTAGGTCTGGTTGTTCTCAGCAGGAGTCTCCTGGTGTATGAAAGGATGCCCTTTGCAGGGACTGGGGATGAAAAGGAATTAAGGCAGGATTGGAACATGACAAAGATAGAGACTTTGTTACAGCTTCAGCTTCAGACTTCTCAGTGTAACCTGGGATAAATCCGTTTGTGTGCAACCCCTGTAAAGCCCTGCTTGGGTTGGGGACAGGGGAGCACAGGAGCACCCGGACCTTGTTAGTGCAAAGCATCTGCTTGTGTGCTCTCTCTCCAACTCCTCCCCAAGCATCATCTCGCTTCTTTCATTGAATTTCTCCTTCACGCAATGTGAAATCCATTCAGCTGGACGTTTTCCCCCACCTCCTCTGTGAATTTCCCAGCTGTGAGATAGAGCCAAAAGTTTTGTCATACCTGACTGGAGCGCTGTGGAGGAGCACCCCGCTGGCTCTTGGCCAACACAACTTGTTAGTCGAGCATTTTCTTCCTAGTTCTGCTGCCATTTGCCATTCCCTTGCCTGTCCTGGTCCTTCTCTGTACATCCCATCCCTCCCACAGAATGGGCAGGATGCATGGCTCTGTATTTTTCACTGGTGTGTTTTCCTTTGCTGTCCCAATTCTTAAGCATAATTTCCAGGGACTAGTTTTCCTAAAAAAAACACCCTGAAAAATGATGGATTTTCTGTACCAAAACCACTTGTGCACTGACGGGAGACTGAATATGCTGGACTTTTTCATCTCTTTCAAAAGTCTCCTGTAGTGGGCTGCCAGTTGTGACCCTTCTGTCTGCCAGCACCATAAAATGAGCTTCCTGCCCCATGTGTTCTCCCTCAGTTTGGGCTCCTCAGGCTGTTGGAGCAGTGCATGGGACAGCAGAGGTGTCTCTGCTTAGGGGAACAAAACCGGTGGGATAACAAAGTCAGCTTGTAACTTCTAGGCTGCTTGTTCTAGTTGAAATAGTGCTAGCTCTGTTCCTTGGGAACATCTCCTTTAGGCTCAGGCAGGAGAGGCACCAAAAAAATAGCTTTTACAGACGTGTGAGATCCAATAAATTAGGACACTGTGGTCACTGGAACTGTTATTGTGGTTTAAACTGCTACTGCTTACCCCGTGGAAACAGAGTGCTTTCTTTTTCATTAGGGGCTTAGAAGATTGATTGTTTCCTGCTGTGCAAAAGCTGTGCTGGGATAGCTTTCACAACCTGGTTTGGGTCTTTGCAGACTGGATGGATACTGAAATGCTGTCCCCCATGCCACAGCCATCAGCCTCATTTAGTGTGCAAAACCTGTGCTTGTGTGCTGAGCTTGACTTCTGGGCTGGGATGCCTGGGCTTAGTTGAATTGAAGCTGCTCTTTCCATTTGTCTCCTCCTCTGGGTTTGTTTTACAGCTTGGGCCAAAAAGTACCAGGGGACCACCCACCACCCAGGCAGGGGGTGATCTGGGGCTGGGGGTTGCTTGTGCCAGCAGTGCAGATGGTGTTTAAGGATGATCAGGTGTTGGTGAGGATGGAGTTAAGTTTTGAGTGTTATCCTGGCCCTGTTCTGCTTTTCTTCTCAGCTTTCTCCCATTTTGACCCTTTTCCATCCCATCTGGAGGACTGGCAGAACCCTGACCTCTGTGGGCAATCCCAGCGTGCTGTGAGCAGGTTTTATTGCTGAATCTCTTGGTTGGTGGGTAGTATGGGCCAAGTGACCTCAGGTGCTCAGCTCTACCTTCCAAACACAGGAATAATCTGGTTTTCTAGATATTTGGAGATCTAATGCTGGAAAACCTGTGTAAAAGTTAGACTTACTATTAACTCTATCACCAAGTGCCTCAAATTTCCTGTTTTTAAGCAGCAATGTTAATACTGGAAACTGAGGCATAAAAAAAAGAGTGAAACCTGTGAAACATGCATTTAAATAGTTCCTTATCTGGGTTCTTTTATTCTGGCACAGGAGCACATTGTTTATGTCATATTTGCAACAGTTTGAAACCAAATTCAGAAAATGGTGTTTTAGTCTGGAGCAAGCATTCCCCCTAGCTGATATTATGCTGCTGTAGCAATATTGATTTTGTTGTACCATTCAAAGCAGTAAAAATCTCCCCGTGTTGGCAAGAGCTCAGCTCCATAGCAGACCCCTCAGCAGCCACAGGGCCAGACTGCTGCTCAGTGGCATCCATGGGTCACTCCATGCCCAGCTCTGCCCTCTGAGGAAGGAAGGATGCAGCTGGGGGAGTGCTGAAGGCTGGGACTGAAATCTGCAGCAGTGTAAGTACAGTATCAGTCTATGCACACTCATCTTCTCCTTGGCAAGCCATGGGACTGCAAACAGTAAAATATTCTGGCAATCTTTTTTTTTTTTCTTTTTTTTTTTGTCTTGCCTGAGCAATGAGTTTTCCCTACACATCTCTCTTCTGATCTGATTGATTCAGCATGTAGCAGAGTTATTTTTCCCCTTTTTTTAATGAAAGAAAATTGTGTCCCCCCTGCCTTCTTGTTATATTTGACATCTTTGTCTCTAGATGGCAGAAGGCTGTTTCCAGTGGTTGCTCACCACAGCTTCTTGGCATGTGCACAGGCCTCAGGGATGTAGTGCCTAGCTGGAGAAAGGCAGACAACTTTCCTATTCGCAGTGATTCCCACAAAATAGAAGTGTTGAATCCAAGCAAGCAATAGCTGATGTCTGTTCAGTCCTTCATGCTGTAGGGAATTGGTACAGAAGAGCTGAAATGTGGGCTCTGAAGTCAGTGGCAAAATTTTTGTTGACTTAAACAGGTCTCCCATCTCTCACCATGTATTTTCCTTGTAACTTTTTACCTTTTCTGTTCACCAGGAGTTGTAAACCCTCAAAGGTCAAGGGAAGTCTTGGATGACAGTTTCCCAGTAGAGTTTTCCTGTTCTGTCTGCCATGATCATTTCAGTTTTCATTGTTGCTGATGGGTTTCCAGATAAGCATGTCGCCATTGGCTGTTGCATTCCACTTCCCTCAGGTTTGATTTTCCCAGATAACCAGTGCTTGTAGTATGCAGGGAAACAGGCAGGAGAAGAGAGCATCCTCTCTTTGTCTGCTTCATCCCTGTCTCTTAAGCTCTTTGGTATTCCAGAACACATCCATGTTGTCCTTTGTATTTCTGATGAGCCACAGAAGAGGATGAAGCTGTTTACTCCCAATTCGAGTTCTTCCTGTGGGAGACAGAGCATGGCAGGACAGGGAAGAGAAAGCTGCTTTGGCATTTGGTTGCAGCAGGGAACTGGGGGTCTTAGAGGAGCACAGGATCTGTGCAAGAGTGAGAGAGAACGTGTCACACCACCATGTTCTGGCTCTGGCTCAGTACCTCCACTCCCTTCTCTATAATTGTGCAAAGTCTTCCAAACTTGTATTGGATATATAATGAGATGAAGTCGTCTTTTGTGGTGACTTTTTCATGTAGTAAACATGGCCTTTCACAGCTCTGGGGTGTGGACTGTAATGAGTTTGGAAGCATTTGTTCCTCTGGCAAGCTGAAAGGGAGTGAATTCACCAGGCATCTCCGATCAGCTCCATTAAGCATCTCCAGCAGGCTTTGTGCTGTCCAGCTATCCTGAGAGAACGGGGTGCTGTTCAAATGATCCTGATAGTGAATAGTACTAAATAATTCAGACTGACCATCCATTTTTTAGTATAGTCACTACAGTGAGGTTTATGAATCAGGAGTTTTCGGCCATGCTGAGCTGTGCTGGTGTGGCAGGAATGGTTTGGATGAGGACAGGCAGGCTGGTTGTCCCACATGTCCCTGTGTTCTGCTGCTTTCCAAAGTGCTGCACGGAGTGCAAGGGGAGTGGTTTGTAACTTACTGTCTGCACCAGGGAGCCTCAATAACTAACATTCATATTTGCTTCCTCTTTTCAGGGTTTTCCTGGTAATTTTGGAGAACGAGGACCTCCAGGCATTGATGGGAACCCTGTAAGTTCATAACGTTTTTCTTTCTTTTTTTTCTTTGGCAGTAGACAGCACACTGTACTGCATCATGCTAGTTAGAGCTGAGTGAATCTTTTAAGCTTGGTGGCAGCTCCTGGCTGGTTTTGTCCCTCTAGAAAAACAAATGTACATCCCTGCCCTGCTGAAAATTCCTGTGTTTGGTTCCTATAACTGTCAGGTCACCATTTGCCATCAGTTTTCTCTCTCGCCTCTTGCCTTCCTTGTACTTCAGTCTTGATGGGTGCTTTCTTATCTGGAAGATGTGACTTGGAGAAAATCAAGAGGAAAAGGGCAAGGACGTTGCTCTGGTAGAGTAGGCAGTGTTGAGCCATGTTGTCCATACCACAGGGCACAGATTCCCTGCTCCAGTGTCTGGGAGCACTGAGGGACAGGTCCCTCAGCCAGCCCTGGGACTGCATGGGGACTAAGTTTCCAGTCTCCTGAGTTCTTGGCCTCCCTTCAGTCTTCATCTGACCCCTGCTGGCTTCCTAAGAGTGGACTGTGTCTCCTGGGCATTGGGGCAGGATGGTCACAGAGGTCATTTAAGCAGCTGGGTGCTGATAAGGTTTAATTTGCTCTGCTCTTGTAGCACTAAACTGTGGGGATGTGTTTGCCACTACTCACAGAATACGTCCTCGTGGTTTGCAACGGTTTCTCAGATGTATTAATTATCCTAAATTATTTTCTGAATTACTTTGTTGGTTCTCCCTGAATTAGCATGTGAGCAGCACTGATTCATCTTTGAAATTCCTGCTGCCTTGGTTATTCACACATAATCACCGTGCTGCTCTGGGGCTTGACGGGATGATTTGCATGAAGTAACCCGCTCCACATGTGCCTGTGAGTTCCCATTCGTCATACATGCAGCATAAAAGTTATTTTCACAACCAACTCCAGTCACCAAGCCAAGCTCAGCTACAACTCCAGCCTTTGTGGGAATTCAGCACAAGAATCATAAATGCAGTGAATGGAAAGAATGATATTCCCAAGGAATACTCCTGCTGGACTTTTCCCATCCTTCAGTCAACTTAAGCCGTGGGTCAGAGAGGAATCAGTAGTCCCAAAGTAGAAAACTCTGATTGTACTGCTATTTCCAGCCAGCCCACCAGGAAGAGCAGGAATCCTGGAGGACAGGGAGACTTTTTTTTCCCCCCAAATAACTTATTTTGTTTTCTTTTGAATATGCAAGTGTTCTAAGCCCCATTCAGAAGATGTTCTCAGTGCCAGTCAGCTGAATGGCAGTTCCCAGAGCCTGAGAGAGCAGCAAATGTCCAGTTAATTCATCCAGAAGGATTGCTCTTCTTTCATCTTATCAACGGCTTTTAAATATTAATGTGCCTTGGCAATCGCAGAATGAAAACAGACTGTTTGGGCTGCCTTAAAGGGAGGTTCACAGGGTCACAAGTGGAGTCACAGACACAGAAAAATGCCAGAAAGTCTGTTTGTGGAGTACACAAATATGCTAGGTTTGGTAGGTGGGGTGTGCAGCTGAGCTGTTGGGGGCGGGAGGGCGGCCGCAGGCACAGCTGTCACAGCCCCGGCTGCCACATCCTCTGTTTGATCCCCTGCTCACATGGGGAAGGCCGAACCCGACAGCCTCTCACCTCCTTTCCATCCCCTCCAGCCACAGCACAGGCTCCTCCAGCCCCACGGGCCTTCTTCCCTCCTACCAGCTCGCTGAGAGCTGTTGTTGCATTCCAGATCCCATGTTACCCTGGAGTGCTTCAGCCACTGCAGTTAGGCTGTTAATCACAGGAATTAGATGTGGGAAAGGGCTGTTGATTCATCTCCTTGTCTCTTGTCCCAGTGCCCGGTTCATGCACTGGAAAAAAGGGGAATAGAGCCTGATCTCCCTTGCAGGTCAGGGACTGATAGCCGGGAAAGGCCACTTGTAAATCCTCCATTTCCTAGGCCAGGGAATGGCTCAAATTAACAACTAGTCCTGTCCACATCTCTCAGGGGAGTCCACCCCCTCCTCTTCCAAGAGGAAATCCTCTTCTGTTAGCTGTGAGGTCATGCATTTCCACATACACCCGTTCTCTTGAGGGATATCAATCTGACATAAGTCAGAAGTCTGGGAAGTGCCTCTTGAAGCTGGTGGGACCAAGATCTGCCCATCCACCCAGCCTGCAGCCCAGCCACCCTGGGAGCCTGCAGAGCTTCCTGGGAAACCCAGGCCACCGTGCAATTCCTGTGCTCAGCATTCCTGGGATACTCCCTCTTCTTCCTGAGCAAGGAATGCCAGGCCTTGGCTGAAAGCTTGAAGCTGACCTTACAGCAGTAGCTCTGAGGACACAGAAATCCCACCCATGAGGAACAATTGCTCCACAGATGTCCCAAGTATGTAGGAAAGGAACTGGCCATTAAAAAAAGGCAATTTTAGGCTGGTTGAGATTATGAAACGCTTTTTTGTGTGTGTGCTTGCCCAATAGTCCTTTACTCCACTTCCCATAAAATAAACACACGTAACCCTTTACCCAAGGAGCCCTGAGCACATTCAGTCACGTTGCATCCCCTTCTCTTTCCTTCTTCCACTAGGCAAATCTTTCCATAAAAGGGGAGCTATATTGCACTGCAGGGGACTCCACCAGATGTGCACCATAAACTGAGCAGGGCTGTCAGAGAAAGCAGCCAGCATGATCCAGAGCAGGGGCAGGACTGTCTGAGTTAACAGGAAGTTCAGCATTTCCAATGCACTTGTTTTGAGAGGCCCCACTGGAGATGGAGGTGTGTAAGAGCAGGTCCTTGCCCTGACAAGCAGCTCACTGTTAGCATGGCCAGGGAGGCCACCGAGGGAGACACAGGACAGGCCAAGCACCCCATGGTTGCTGAGCTACTCAGGGACCTGGATAGGTGAGTTGTGGGGGTCTGGCAGAGCTTCTCTGCTGTGCTTCACTTGAAGATGCTGTCAGGCATTCGCCAGTGCTTCTGCACTTCTTTGGAGAGCTCACACAGAGGAAGTTTGTGGTGAAGCTGAGAAGCCAAACCAGCTCCACAAGCCCAGTCAGCAGTCTGAGCCTTGGAATGATGAGCTCCAAGGTGCCAAATACACTCCCAGGACCCATTTGCCAGCACCAGAACCTGCCATACCCTCTACCATACTACCCAGTTTCATTCCAGCTGAACTCTTCATTTTCCTATTGTTTTACTTAACCACTCCCAAAAGCTCACCTTTCCCAATGCTTAAGCAGCAGCTTTCCTCTCCTTCCCACCTTAGCTTTGTTGTCCCCATGTCCCCTCCCTGCCAGTGGCTGGATCTCACCTGGGGGCAGGCTTCCACCTCTCCCCTGCACAGTGAAACTTTCCTTTCATCCAGCCTGCTCCTGGGAGGGATGTCAGCCCTGGGAATATCTGCCCAACAGCAGGCAGCCTGTGTCTTCCCAGGACATGCACTCCCAGAGATGAAAGTTCTGGATCACTTTGGTGGGGAAAGGGGCTGGGGATGGAAGGGGGAGGGGATGGTCTTTTTCCTTTGCTCAAGCCCTTGAAACTCTAAGCTGCCTTTCAGACTCTGCTTGTCTATAAAGTGTCCATAACCATGTGGGTTTGTCTTTCCTTTTAGGGAGAATTGGGAGCCCCAGGTCCTCCTGGAGTCCTTGGCCTCATTGTAAGTACAAAAACAAATGGAGATCTGGCTTGTCAAGCTTTAACCCTTTCAACCTGCCTAACTACACACAGATTTTCCTCTTCCTGTGAGCAGGATGACTGTATGGGGGAGGTGTGACATCTGGGGAGAGAGGGGCTTTCCTGGTAGATTGGGAGGTGGAGGAGGGCAAACCCTTTCCAAGCAAAAGGAAACAGATTAGAAGTCTGTTTTTACTGTCTCTTTTTCATGATAACTTGCTCTTTTGATAACGTTTGCCAGGGTATTTCTTCAAAGGTGCAGCATTCATCCCACACCAGGATCTCTTAAAAAGCAAGTCCTTGTAAGCAGTGACCTCAGGGACACACAGTTCTTGTTCACTGGAGATAATGTGGGCAGGAACAGTCTGTCCTCTGGATAGACAAGAATTTTACATGCACTCTCACCATCCCATCACTAATGCAGGTAATTATGTACTCAGCCAAATTCCACCCTTCATTACACTTTGCCCCCAGCAGGAGATAAATGGCCCTCAGGATGGGTGGCAGCTCCTCCTCTGGCAGCTGTGCTGGGGGTTAGTGAATGTCCAGCTGAACAAGTATGGTTTATTTTTAGGTCCCAGGAGTTGTCTGTGGTTATTCCCTTCCATTCACAAAAATTGGTAGGCTCTGTTACTACTACAGTATTCTTTCGTAATGATTCCTCCTCAGCTGTGATAATCCATGGAAACTTGACTTGCAAGGAATGATTAAACACCTCCCCCTTTTGCCTTTCCATAGCTTAAATTACAGGAGTGTGTTATCAGCTTAGAATGATGCCTCCACTGCACAAACCCAAAAATCTTACATTCCTTGGAGGAACAGGAGGGAATATGGTGGAACACCCATCTTGGAGATGGGGGTTTGGGGCAGAGGTGGGTTGAGGGGAAAGTTTTGCATGGAACCAGGAATTAGGTCTGTTTCCCATCATTAGTGGAGGTTAAAATAGCTACTTTAGCCATAGCAGTAGAAAGGATGTGCTCTTGTCAAAAAGCTGGAAGATGAAGATTGCTATTTAAAACAATACCATTGAAGGCATTGTCCAGGTTGGATTATATTCCTCCTTGCTTTTGGAAAGATTTGTCTTTTCCTTGTTGCTGTTGTCTCACAGATACTTTGTTAGAAAGTGTAAGGTCAGAGATGGTAAATGTGAGCATGATCCCTTCTAGAGATGATGGAGTCAGAATCTGCCTGTCCTCCCCTCCACACTGGCCCAGCCAAACTTCAAACTAAGATTCAGGTCAAACTGAGTCAGGTCTTGTGTCTCAGGGTGCCATCTCCTGAATTCAGGGTGCTGAAGCACCTCTAGTGGGATAGACCAAGAGTGACCTCCTCCATCCTCCTGGGGAGAAGGGAGCACATCCATCCTGCCTTGTCCTCCCTGTGGAGGACAGCTCCAGCTCCTTCCCCAGGGTGTGCACACAGGGCTCACACTGCAGGGCATGGAGAAGGTGACACATGGCCTGTGTTCAGTCTTTTCCTTGCAGCCACCCTGAGGACCAGCCAGGCTCTGGCTGCCTCCTGCACCCTGCAGAATTTGGTTCACAGTGTAGGAGAGGCTGAGGAGCAGAATTAGGTGTAGCTAAAGCCTCTTGCTCTCCTAATTAACCATGTGGGCAGAGCCCTAAGTAAATGCATTTCTACAAGCAGCCTTTATGCTTGGAGGTATGAAAAGGGCTCTGTTGGGTTGGCTGCAGCCCAGCTCTCTCTGCGTGGCTGCAGGCCCGAGGCTGCAGCTGGAGAATCGCTCCTTCAGGGAGCCTGCCCTGTTTATTTACACACTGAGGCCAGGCTGGTGCACCCTGTCACTGCCTCCCTTCATGGCAGAGAGCAGCCAGAGCCCGTTTCAACACCAGCACTGAAGGGTTTCTGTTGTGCATCACATATGGGTGCCCACAGCAGCCAGAGCTCTGCTGTCCTCCTGTGCTAGAGTGAGTCCCAGCTCTCGATGCCTCGCTGACTTCTCACTGCAGCAGGATGAGACCCCTCTGTCCTCACCTCCTGTCTCCTCTCTTGCCTTTGAGTGCTGCCTTTACTTAGAGGCTGTTTGCACATTCAGAGAGCCTTGAGTGATGCCGGGATGCTGCTTCTGTTGATATCAGTAGTGCATTTCTTCAGGGATACCGAGACTGGATAGCAGAGGAATTTCACACCACATGCAGGGATCTGTTGGGTCTGCACTTAATGACTGTGGTAATTTTCTTTCTCTCACTAGGGTGACATGGGCCCTGTTGGACCAATTGGCTATCCAGGACCAAAAGGATTAAAGGTGAGGGAATAGCTGAGCTCTCTGAGCTCTCATCCCTCCATAGCTGGGCTGAAGGTTATTCTGTTCCTCCTTTGGGCAATGGTGACTGTCCTGAGGGATAGGATGGGCAGCAGTGATCTGTGTCCAGGCAGAGTGTTGAACACAACATCCCACTGGTGCTCTGCAGGAGATGTAAGTCAGTGGAGAATTCCAGAAGCATTTTCCCTGTGTGCCTGCAGCACATGAAGAATGTGTGATGGAGCACACTTTGGGAGCAGTCTGGCATTTGACCTTGAGGCTGTACCAGGCCAGTGCTGTGGGTCTGAGCCACCAGCCCCATCAGCAAACAGCAATGTCACAGACCTTAGCAAGCTTCCACCATGGCTCAGCCTCACTCTGAACTTTCTTTTGTTTCAGGGGCTGATGGGAAACCCTGGAGAACATGGACTGAAAGGTGATAAGGTGATCTGAATACTCCCTTATTGCACTGTGTTTTAATTTTGCATGTGAAACCCCCTTTCTAGTTTCTCTTTCTTATTCAGCATCATAGTGCTGGTTCCACTCTGGCCATCTCTACCCCACCCTCTCACTCTCCCTCCATTCGTGACACTCTAGTTTTGATTTTTCTTTCTTTGATATCTGCCCCATCCTCTTTTCCACGGAGTATGGATCAGTTATGCTCAGATCCTCCTTGGAGCTCCCATCTCCCACTGATGATGACAGTAACTGTACAATTATCTGGTGTTCCACTGCTCTTATTTTGTTTACATGATGGGATGGGGAGAAGATGATCCAATACTGACACTGAGCTTGCATTTGGGGGAAACATGTGGTGTGGAAAAGCAGCTCTGTATCAAACAAACCAGGTGGATCCCTGGGAAAAACTGTTGTGTGTTGGATGCCTCTGCTCCTCTGTTCGAGGAGCCTCACCTCAGTTCAGCTTCCTACTGAGAGGAAATTGCCTTGTCTCAAACTGATCTAAATCACTTTAGAAAAAGCAAAATCGAGAGGGGCCTTGATTGCAGTGATTTAGTGGTGCTGGCACAAAACCACTCAGCTTCAGCCAAATCAGCATGAAGCTGTGTGTGTAAATGTCTCACTGTCACAAGAACCCTCCTCCTACAGATTTTTCAGCTCTACAATTTATTTAGTCTGAAAGAGTGGGAGGTGCAGTTATTTATTGCTGGCTCTGATTGCTCAGGAGGGCAGGGAAAAATGACCATTAAGTGTATTCTCCTCCTCCTGTTGGATGTTTTATTTTCCTCTTAGATGTTTGCTTTTAGAGAATGATTTATCAGCCCAAAACTGCACAGGGGGAAGTAGCGTCAAACCAGTTGATTCAACTCTTCTTATATTATAGCAGTTCTTTTCCAGGGCTCCTGTGTCTGCAATTTCCATTTCTCCATTGTGCTTCTCTTCCATTTCTGAGCTTTTCCACTTCAGAGCAATGACAAGGAAAGAGAAGGGCTTTTTCTTTAGGACAAGCTTAAGGCATTGTAGCTGGTTTCTTGACTAAACACCAGATCCTGGAGTTCATAGACTCCTCCATCCATTCCTTGGAAGAAATGGTTAAATATCTTAAGAATCACCAAGATTTAAATAATTGTTTAGCAAAATTAACCTTCTTGGACAGTTCAGTCTCCCATCACTTTATAGGATCTGCTCTGTTTATGCCCCATATTTCCCCAGCCACTGCTGTCACAACGATCAAATAGTTTGTGGCTCTCTCTGGATTTATCCTTACAATACTCCCAAGTGTGGAATTATCCATCCTCCCAACAATCCCACACTCCTGAGATACAGGAAACCTTTTCCTGTCCCCCCAGCTGCTTCCCCATGCAAGCTCCAGGCTGCAGGTCATCCTGCCTTCCTGGGGATGGGTTGATGAAGATTTAATTGGATGTCTGCAAGCTCCTATTAATCCCATCTGTCTTGGTCACATCCAAAACATGTGGCCTTGTATTTTAGTAGCTGAGGAAAACCCCTTTCACTCAGCAGCAGTCAGATAGATGCTGGTAAAACCTGAGAATAATGACAGGGTGGCTGGATGGTGTGTGTAGGAATGTCACTGGAGCTGCCACCTCAGTCCACCTGGGAGAATGTCCTCACATCACATGGCCAGGTGTGAACTGGAATAAGGGACAATATCTCACTCCTCCAGCAAAAAACACATCTTTTTATCTAGACAGGAAGGTCCAGGTCATCCTTCTGTTTCCATTCCTATGTTTTCATGGAGGCAAGGAGAGGGAGCAGAGAGGGTTGTATCTGCTCTTACAGGGAGAAGTGGAATTACTGTATAACTCTGAAATAAAGAGTGGCCTTGAGAAGACCACGTGGGGTGATGAGTGCAGGGGAAAGGTGGAGGAAGCAGAGGAAATCCCAGCTACTTTTTCTCACAAAGGAGTTTTATGAATCAGAACATCTGTAACTTGGGGAGGACACAGCTCAGGCAAATACCTCTGGAGCTGTGCAGCGTTAGCTCCCTTTGCATTGCTAAGCAGGAAGTCTTGGGAACAGAGACTTCCAATCGAGGAAAATTGAGAGGATTTTGCACAACAACCTCCTCTGCATCCCACAGACAGAAAACACATCCCACAGACAGAAAACACATCCCACAGCTGTGCATTGGTCCCTTCCCTTGTAGCCCCTCTCTGTTTGTGTTGGGTTACAAAGGCCCTCAGGGTGTCCGAAGCTGCATTTCTTTTTATAGGTGAAACATGAAGCACAGACAACATCCCATGGGCAGAGCCTGTTTGTAATTTCAGATCCTACATTCCTTTTCCTGCCTCATGAACCAAGTCCTTGCAGGCCCATTTCGTCATCTCAGCATCGCAGTTTTTAATAACAAACATGCCTGACCTCTTTCCTCTGTGATTTTTCCCTCATATTAAGGACACAGACCCCAAGTCCCAGTTCCAAGGCAAATAAAAGGTGATGCCCCAGTCTGCAGTTCTGGTTTAAGAGATTAGCAGCATAGATAGACTGTTCATGCCCTGACATTTTGCTGTGCTATCACAATAATATGTGAACATCTGGCATGAAGTCCAGCTCAGGATAAGAGATGTGCTCTGTTTCCCCTGCTTCCTTCTTACCCTCTCTAATGCCCATTTCTCAGAGTTGTTTGAAAACATTGTCATGCCCCACTTTTCCTAAAGGTTGGAAACAAAGGTTTGTTCCTGCCTTTCACTATGCTCTGGAAACCCTTTTATTTTAGTAGTTATTACTTATTGTCCCTCTGACTTCTGAAACAGTATTTAAATGGACACTTGTACTGTTTGGGTAGAAAATTGCGTAATAAAAAATATAACCTCTCTTTTTTGACCCTTAGAATTGATGATAAAGACAAACCTCAGAGCCAACCTGTCAATTCCAGAAAAGCTGTTTTCATGCTGCCTTCAGTCAGGAGCCAGAATTAAATAGATTTCAGTGTTTTAAGCCTTGGACTACATAAAATAAGTAGAAAATTGAGAGAAGATGAGAGAAATCTCTAAAGGAGCTGGGTCACACAGTGGTTTTTTTTGCCATTTCTATTGTATCTGATACTTGGGGTTCTTCCGAACTGAAGCTGTGTAAAGAGCTGGTTGTTTCCATTTTGCATTGCCAAAAAAAAGGAAAAAAATATGGAAAATAGTTTAGATGAAACAAAATGTTGGTTATTTGTCTCAAATTAAAATATTTTAGGTTAAAAACCAAATGAGTAAAATCAATTTAGCATTTTTAAGAGCAACATTTTAATTTTGTTATATAAAAGATTTGTTTTGAAGATGGTTCAGTGAAATGTTCCGGGACTATTTGCCAAAACATTTAAGCAAATTTAGCATGAATCCATGAAATGTTTCCATCATTGAATCTGCATAGTTCTTAATTTTTTTTTCTTCTGAAAAATTGTCTTTGAAAAGTCTTTACCAACTCAAACCTGAACCGTCCACAATTTCATTATCCCCTGCATGTTACTGAAGAGTTTCAGCTCTCTGATAACAAGTGGGTGGTTTTTCTGGAGTGAAGTGGACTTTCTCTGTCATTTCTCTGTGGACTTTGGCTCTGTTGCAGGATTCCATATGTCTTCCATGTGCACTATGTTTAAACATATAGCTCTGGAGTGGCTCATTCCCTTGCTGGGCAGCCAAGTTCATGGGACAAAGTGCTTCCAGCAGTTATTTTTGTTGGGTCTTGTCATTGTACCAAGTTATTGTAGTCATTCCTCCCTTGACTTCCCAAGTAGAATTCTCCTTTCTCTGCCCCATCATTGACTCATCCTTTTTTTATGTAAATCTCTAAATACATGAAGTTGGAAGGGGCATCAGGGGGTAATTTGGTCCAGAGAGCTGCTCACAGCAGGGCTAAGAGCCAATGCAAGGTAGCCCACTGCTCCTTGGAAAACTTTCAGGGATATTTGTCTTCTACCCAGGGAGTCAGAATCTGTTATGTCCAATGAGGGGACAGACAGAGAGATTGGTCAGGAAATATTGTCAGTGATGGGCTCCCCATCCCAGTGAACACCAGCTGACCCCTCCCAGGGAATCTCAGCTCAGATATTGGCAGAGAGGTTGTACTAAAGCATTACCAGAAGGTGCTCTTGTTTTCTTATAGAAGAGGATTGATATTTGATGTCAGGACTAGGATATGCTCACAGAAACCCTGAGGATTGTTTTCTTTTCTGTAGAGCCTTGTGAGAGAAAAGGTTCATTCATTGAAAACTGAACTCCTCTGTTCAGCTGAATTTAACATTTCACCACCTTCATGGTCTCTGTTAACCAGAGGAATGTGCTCTCTCTTCTTGCAGCTTCTATAGATAAACAATGCTTGGGAATTCCTGGTTTTTGCTCTCCTGCAGTTTCTTTTCTCACCTTAGAATCAAGTAGGGAAATACACACTTTGTTCAGGGTTATTGCTACATTCAGTGTGATCTGCAGCTTGCCAGCAGTTCAGTTTTGAATGGAGCTGGTGCTGAGCCTTTTGCTGTACAAAGCACCTTCTGAGCATTGACCTGGACATTTTGACTGTTGCTGTTGCCTATTTTAACTCTCTGGTGATGTGTACCCAGGGTGATCAGGGAAGAGCAGGTGTTCCAGGAGATGTCGGCTTCCAAGGAGACAAGGTAATTGCTTTTCTTTTCTCCATCATTCTTTTCCCCTTACGTAGCTGTGGCCACCAGTTTTCTCAGTTCATCCACTAGGAGCTGGAATTAGCTCCATCCTGCTGCCAGGTCCCCTGTTTGGATAGTTCCCATTTGGGGTATGCTGTGCCTTTCTGAAAGCCACGTCAGATACAGATTTTATAGTTACTCATAGTAAAAGCAGTTCTGCAGGGGGCTTTCTGTCAGGGCTGTGTCTTCTAGCAGAGATTGGAAGTGATGGGATTGATGGGGATGTGTGTGAATGTGTGTGGTCCAGTGGCTGCAGACTCAGGAGATTCTGTCTGCTCAGTGCAGCAACTTAAACCCTGACCCGGGGAAGCACTTAATGCTCTGTATAACTTCTGATCAAATGATTTCTCCCCTGTGACTTTATGTGATACTGACTGTGGCTGACAAATGTTGCACATAGCCCTGTGCTGGAGCCTGTGTGACTGAGCCACAGCCAGCTGCAGCAGCTCGTGTTCTTTGGGGCTAAATTCAGGGCTGTCTTCAGAAACACCTCACTGACATTAGTGCAGCTGTCCCAGCTCCATGTAGGGCTGAGTCCAGCCTTTAGGAGATGTTCCTCATTCTGCAGCAAAGCTGGAGCCTGGGGAATTGGAATTTTTTTGATGCCTCATTGTGTTCTGAAAAAATGTGTCTCTCTCAGGGCAGCCAGGGTTTGCCTGGGGTCCCTGGGGCACGAGGGAAAGCAGGCCCCCTGGTAAGTAACCAAGCACCCTTTGCTTCCTAATCTCCCTTTCTAAAGGTTCTGTGCCCAGCTGGAAAGACAGCTTGGCAGGGGTGTGCTGTTCTAAACAGGAAACCTGACAGCCAGGAGCCAGCTCACTTTTCCCCGTGTTTTTCTGATTTCTGCAGGGAAAGGTTGGTGACAAAGGACCAGTCGGGTTTCCAGGACCACCTGGCCCTGAGGTATGTCCCACCACCTCCTTGTCACATCCTTCCAGCCTAGGGCTTCACTCCTCTGCTGGGATATGATGGCACATGAGTGGTGATGAGGTAGGAAGGATCAAGATGGGTTCATGATCCATTCTACATCTCATGTTTTTTCCTTCTCCTTTTTTGTCATAGATAAAATTGAGGCGTTATTTTCAAATTTTCCCCCTCAAAACACCATTTAAAGTAGAAAATCCTCTTCCTTCCCATACCAAAAAATAGTCACAGTGATACTTAAGATGCAGGATGAGCTTCCCCCAGCACACCATCATTTTTCTCCTTCCTAAGCGACCAGGCAAGGTCTGTAAGACGCCGGAGAGCCACTTCCAGCACAACTGATGGTCTGTTTTCCCCTCATCAGCGTTCTGGTATTCCGCAGGGTCTGGAAGGGCTCTCAGCTGAGTGCTGCCACTTAGCAGTCATTCCTCTTTGTTGCTGTTGGAAATAAGCATGGATTCCTTTGTTTCCTCCTCGAAGGGTGGGTGGGAGGGAGGGAAGGAGGCGCGGCCAGGCTGACGGCAGCTAATGAGGGTGTCAGCACCTTTCCTAATTCCTCGCCTGCTTCGCTTTGTCGCCGAGGCTGCAGCTCCTTTCTCGGAGCACAGCGCTTATGAGCTGACTCATAAAGATTAATTAAAACCCAAATCGCCACTTTTAGCTGTGTGATGACAGGGAGGGCCCTGGCTGCAATAAATCTTGCAAGAAGATAGACCTAAAGGGAGTTGCTGGGAAAGGCTGCTCTTCCACCAAACTGATGGTGCTGCTCCATTGTGTCCCATTCCCTCCCGAAGCTGTGGTGGCCCCCACACGGGCACTGCCAGCTTGTAACACATCTTGTCCCTTAGCCTTTAACTAAACCTCTCACAGAGGCTCACACTGCCTGCAGAATCCCACCTGTGCACCCTGACTGTTCCTCATTCTCTCCAGGGCTTCCCAGGCGACATTGGCCCACCAGGAGAAAACGGTCCTGAAGGTCTGAAGGTGAGCAGAGCAGAGACTGCAGCTCTGTGTGGGGCTGGGAGCAGCCAGGGAAAACAAAGTAGTGGGAAGGGGGGAAGAGAGAAACCCCAGGAGATTCCTAAAGATTGTCCTGGCCAGCATCTCGGTTTGGTCTGTTTGGCTTGAGGTCCCTCCAAGTGCAGCGCTTTCTTCAGATTTTTTCCTGTAACAAAATTGACATTGGATAATGTCCCATGGCTGTGAAAGAGACTTTCTCGTTTTAATTGCCCTTCTGAGCTTACGTTTCTATTTTCTGAGTATCTTTTCCTTCGGCTCTTTCTCAGGGAAAGCCAGGAGCACGAGGTTTACCTGGGCCAAGAGGACTGCCTGGACAGGAGGTGAGTGTCCTCAGTTGAAAAGAGGCTTGATTTACAGAACAGCACCAAATTTTGTAAATTAATGCATGGTGACATGGTGTCCATAGTTTAAAATGATCTGGTCCCTCTGAATCTGGAAGCAGATGCTTATACTGAGTGATCAGAGACCTGCAGAAGAGAAGCTTCCTCTGAGCTGTGTGATCTCCAAGTCCTGTGATCTCTGCTTCCAGTCCTTGCTGGCATCTGCTGACCCTAAATTCTGCCTTGGCTTTGCTTTTAAAGCATATTCCTCCACCCCCAGATGGGTGTTGCAGCCCTTTTACCTGCATATCCCCTTGCACAGACATGCTATGGCCTGGGTTTTGCTTTCTGCTCCTTTTAAGTGTTCCTTTTCAATCATGAGACCTGCAGACTCTGCTCTCTCACATGGAGAAACATCCCTTTGTAAAAAGAGAAGAAAATAGGAATTGCTGCTCTGCAGAAATTCATTTGCCCAGCACCTGCGAGCCTGCAGCTTTCACTCACCTCTTCACTTCAAAACCTGAAGCATCATTCCACTTGCAGTCATAAAGAAGAGAACGATTGTCATTGATTTAATTGTACTGGAGCTGCAAATACGTTATGGGAGCAACAGAGAATGTCTGGGTTCCCTGTTTATCCTGCTGTAACTCCAGTGACATGGGTGTAATTTCCTCTCACTCAGGCCAGTGTAAGCTGTTTGTCCAGAGTCACGAGACATTGTGTAAATAATACCGAGCACATGCATGGGCAGGAGCTCGTTTTAATGGCACTAATAATTCTTAACTTTTTCTGGGAACTCTTCTGCTTGTTCTCTAAATGGGATTAATGCAAATTAGCTCATTTATTTGCAGTGAAATAATAAAAAAAAAAATATTCCAGCCAAAATACAAAGGGAATCGAAGCCCTGCATTCCAGGTTCAGGCAGGCGTGACCAAGCTGCCTTCAATTTACTCTAGTTAGTGAGTGTAAAAGTAAGCCCAAAGACATGGACATGGAGTTTGGTGCAAGCTGTGCTGAAGGGCTTTGAGTGTGCAGCAGAGCACAGCACTGTGCTCTTACCACTGTGGTCACCCAGGGCACTGGGTCAGGGCTCTGAATTACATCCCACTGGAAAAGTGGCATATTGTGGGTGGCTTGTCTGAGCCCATGGAGCTGGGTTCCTGACCCCCAGTCCCACCCTCAGCCTGCCAGTGCCCCTTCATTACCACAGCTGCCCACCGAAACAAGAGCAGCCAGGCTGTGGCTGCCAAGGGTGCTTTTAATTTCTCTCTTGGCAGTTGGTTTTAGACACTTGGGATAATTTTTGTGAAGCTTAATTGAAGGTCTCTTAGAAACTGCAGATCTGATCCTATCACACTAGAAATTGGTGTAGAGCCAAGGGAGAGGACCGAGTCCAACTGCTGTGTGAGATTTTGTGATAGCTCCGTCCTGCAGCATGTGTAGTCCCAGCTGAAAGCAAAAGGGAGACGTTCATACAGTTGCCAAATGGTTCTGTGGGAAATTTTGGAACGTGCTTTTTCATGGGGGGAAGGGAGAGGAAAGGGGGCAAGAAAGAAAAAGGGAACTCTATAGCATTCATATCACTGCCAAATCAAATGAAGCAGAGCTATGGCCGTCCAGGGTACCCTACAGGCCAAATCCAGCCCATCATAGACCAAATCAACTGGTGTTGCCTTGGTCAAATTTTGGATAGCTTTTACTGGCAGGACTTGACTTGAGATCTTTTCCTGAGAAATCTCAGAGGCTGCTCTAAGATAGAGAAGGAGTCAGCTGTTAAAATGTGACAGCTGAGCACACAGACTGTGTTTAGCTGCTGCTCATACTGCAGGCATTTCATTCTTGCTGCTTGGTGAGTCCAAATTTTGTCACTACTTTGCCTTTTATTTTAATTTCTTTTCACCTCAGGGAGATGAAGGACCCTTAGGACCACCAGGAGTCCCTGGTCCAGAGGTAGGTTTCAGTCATTTACTCACTCAGTTATTACCAGCTCTGATGACCTTGCAATGGAATCATAGTTAAATTCTCATAAGGCTTCAACCCTCCTGGCTTGGGAAGTTAATCTGCCCTGATATGAGTTATTATCTTGTACAGGGCTTGATTGATTGCTTGATCCAGGATGGCTGAAAGTCCAGGAAGTGTCTTGCACAGGATGTTGAGTTCATGACTTGCCTAAAGTCTCAAATCTTGAAAAACACTCTAATGTTTAAACAGTTCATCCTCAAGATAAACGACATTGATTGGAAACCATCTATAACCACCAGCCCTGATGTTTCTTCCTTGATTTATAGTATTTTTCAATGAGTAGAGGAAAAAGAAAGAAAGAAAGGCTGGACACTCAGAGAGTCCTTTTGACCTCTGTGATGTATCACAGAAACACAGTTAGAAGTAAAAAGAATATTGTCATATCTGTGAGCTTGCCAGCTCAGGATTTTGTAATGGGTCTGTACATAATTGTCACCTCAGGATAGTAAAATATCCCAAAAATTGGTAATAGGTAGATCAGAAAATGTTTATGTTTTATTTCACAAGCATGTAAGCTGCACCTGTGACTAAAGCAGCTGCAAGCTTTTGATGTTCATGGTTTTTCCATGTGTTTCAGGGTCGATCTGGTCGGAAGGGATTTCCTGGAACACCTGGTCCCAACGGTCCAAAGGTAAGAAAAGAGTTTGTTCCTGATCAGGGAAGCAGTGGGTAGAAGGGAGGAAAGGAAGAGTGAAATGTCTTTTCTCACTTTTACCACTCTCCCAAGTATTCATTCCAGAGAGAATAAGAGAACTTCAGGGTTCCTCTTTTTCTCAGAGTTTTGGGGTCTCAGCTTCTGCTTCTTTCTTCGAAAAGAATGATGGTGCATTTTTTAAGCCATTATAAACAAATGTGTTCTTCTTTTGATATTAACCAACTTCTCCCTCCATCATCATCTCATTTTCCATTGCTTCTCCATGGTTTTGTTCTAAAACAATGCACATCATTCCTATCTTGGTGCCTAATTATCAGCAGGAGCCATCCCAGGGTAATGCACTCCACAAACCCACACTCGACAGGAAACAGAAAACCCAACAAAAACAACCTCTTCAAACAGTAAATAGTGAAAATGTGGTCTGGCAGCACATCTGGAGTATCTGCCTACTGAGAAAATACAGCTGCTGTCCTGGAGACACTGCTAGTTACTGGTGAACTTGGCCTCTGAATGGCCCATCCAGGGGCACTCACTCCAACTGCCTCCACATGCTGCCACAGCTCCCTTATCCCTGGTGGGTTTGAAATCCTTCTCCTGCTTTCTTCTTCACCCCTCATCATTTTCATGCTCTGAATTCCTTCTTCCTGCACTGGGATTTATCTCACATAGGTTCTTGCTGTGGTTTCCCTGTGGATGCTCCGTGTGCCTGTCTGAGGTTTTATAACAACAGAATCAGGGTGCAGCATTGCCTGGGAATATCTGGGTTGTCTTTTCTTCTTATGATTTGTAAAACTCTGGGATAAAGTAGCCAGGACTAGGCTGAGCCTATGCCACAGGGCAGTAAGGTATCTTATGTTTCAGTGTGGTTCTCTGAAGGTTATTTTACTACAGCAGGACCAGCTTTTGGGCATTTCACTCCAGAACAGCAAGTGTTTGCTCCATGTTTGCATCAACAGTGTTTCTTACCTTGGATTATCCTCCAAGTCACAGTTGGTTTTGTAAGATGTTGTTTCTCACAGATTTTCCCTGATTCACACACACAGCAGCCCAAATAATGGGTGTACAAAGAGCCAGGTTGTGCCCAGGGTCTGGCTGGCAGCACCAAGTGACCCTTGTGCCTTTGTCTCCTTGTCCTGCAGGGTGAGCCCGGAAACCGTGGCCGACCAGGCAAAGTTGGTGAGCAGGTAAATTCCTTATTTTCCTTGTCTCCTTGATGGTCTCCTCTGTACAACATGTCCTGGGTGCTCAGAGTGCAGGCAGAGGACAGTGGCCAGGGACTTCTGGCCACCTCAAAGCTGCCCTTCCAGCCTGGTGCTTCAGGTTCCAGGCTTTGCCAATGTAGGTTTTAAGGGTTGTATTCTCTGCTTTGGGTGCTATGTTGCTTTCACTTCCCCTGGATTTTCTGGGGAGTAGAGAAGATAGCAGCTGAAGAAACCAGGCCCTGGGGAAGAGAGACACTGAGCTGCATTTCGTTGTAATTCCATAGGGGGCATTCTGCTGGCATAGCCCAGGACCTGCATTATCCCTGTAGGCTTCAGGGGAACCACAGGCATCAAGGAAAAAGCAACAATTATTCCCACATCTCTGTGATTGAAACCAACAAACTTGTCCACCAAAAACCCTGATGTTGAAGCTGTGGAGCCTCCAACATATTTTGTGTATTCCTGCATGACCACACTGAGCTGGCTGTGGCAGCTGGCCCTGGCACTGCGGGTGTTGCTTCTCACCACTGGTTTCCTTCCCAACACTTTCCCTGCTGGATGGTCAGCACACTTGGTTTGCTTTGGTTTAGCTTGTCAGCCTCTCTGGCTCTTCTTTGCCCTGTATGCAGCAGCCAGGGGTCACTTCTTCCAAAGAATTCTGACCAAGCAAGTCTGTAAAAGTCAAGGTGGATCTTTTTCAGTACCAGCAGTCTGATACCAGCCTCAGTATATATCAAAGGTGGTTATTTCTATTTGGAAATTAGAGCCATTTCTGTGTTATGATTGTTAAATTGCTCCATGAAGAGCAACTACTGAAGGAGCAGAGTTGTTCCCCACATCTGAGTTCTAGTTGCAGCTTTATCAGATTCTGCACAATCTCAGGCAACACTTTCCACTGCTTTGTGCCTCAGTTTCCCCTTTCTGTAGAAGGTGTGAGACAGCCCTGAGCAGTGCTTAGTGCCTCCTGTTCTAAAGTGGCACCTGTGGATACTGTTAAAAATGAATATTTAGAAGTGCTTTGAGATCCTTAACCAGACATTGTGCTTGAAGGGCAAAGCATCATTAGGATTATTATTCTTTAACTTCCCTCAGGACTGACCTTGGATGAGAACTGTAGGCACTGTTCATCGAAAAGAAAACACAGCTGGCCTCGGCTGACACTGAAACCAGCACAGTGGTAGGAAAGCTGCCTGTGTTATTCTTAGTCAATTAGTCTCTGTCTAGAAACATCACCCAGAAAGTTTCCATTTCCAAACCAGTCAAGTCATTAGAACAAAAATGTCTCACCAGACTAACGAGAAATAACCTCCTCTCTGATCACACCTCTGCGGAACGATGCTGGAGCGTTGGGGTTTCCTTTCTTCCTCCACTTAAACTTCAGCAGTTGGTGTTGGGGCTGGGTTGGTTTTTTGCAGGGCCCTCAGAGGATGGGCCCTTGGCTTTGAAGACAGCATCACCTCACCCTGTTTCCTCTCGTGGAGACCTTGATGTTTTCTATTCTACTGTAGGGGTAGTCACACTTCTCAATCCTGCTGCTCTGCCTGACAAATGGGTTCTCTCAGAGCAGAAAATCTCTGCATAACAGCATGAGAAGAGCCATCCATCTCTTTGGAGATTTCTTCCCTTTCTTGGGGACATCTGTTTAGGAAAATATGGGAGTTTCTGTAAGGTTTCCAGTGATACTTGAACTCTCATTGAAAAATGAGGTTTTAAGCCACAGGGCAGTCCCTGATGCGTTTTTCCATTGCAAGGACACAGACTCAGGAACATCATTCATGAGCTGCTTGTTGTCTCCATGTGCTGGAAGGATTCCAGCTGCCGGGCGCCCCAGTACCCTGGAAATGTGGGGGTTAACCCTTCCTTGCCTGTAGATGGAGTCAGGAGGATATAAAGAGGAATATGGGGCCTCTGGGCAAGGAAGCCACCAGCCTTTCTGTCCCAGAGCTGGGAATGCACAGCAGGAGGATGTCACCAAAATGTCCATGTTGAAGGTCAGAGAGCCCTGTGGGAGAAGCAACACCCTGCAGCAGACTGGATGGTGCTGCCATCCCAGGAGCTCTCTGCTTGGCACTAGAAAATACCAGGGAAGAGCTGTGCCAGCTGAAAGAGGCTTCAATTGACTTATGTCCTTAATGGGATTGGAGAGGTCCTGTCATACCAGGAGTAGCTGTTTGAGTCCCTTCCCCTGTACAAGTGTCAGCCCTGCTCACTGACAGGGCTTTGTCAGGGTCAGCCACTGCCCTGTGTTGGGAAGGGCAGCCAAGGCCCCGTGTAGGTCTCTTGTACTTTAAGGTTAAAGGATGTAGTCTCAATATCGCTATTCTAGGATAATTTGTCAGAGGACACCAGCACCATCTCCATCGTGCTTTTCCCCTTCCAAAGGAGGAGGGGGCTGTAATGTCAGGTTTGCAGGTGGGGAGCTCCTGATTGCCTTGGCCAAGGTCAAGAGGGTCACCAAGAGCCAAGCAGGGAATCTCACTGCTGTTTCCCGTGTTAGCGCTGCTCCCTTCCCACCCCATTTACCTTCTCCTCCAGGGCGTCTCTGACCTCCAGACATCTTAGCCAGGGATTTTCAGGCACCTCTTTGATGTGACACGCTGTTTTGACAGCACACCTCCAGCTTCCCTTCCCTCACTCCCCAGGGTGGCGGGAGCCCAACGCAGCGCCAGGGCAGGGCTGAGCCCAGTGCACAGGGGGTTAAACCACATGGCTGTTCTTTGCGGGTCAGAGCGTCCTCCTCTAAACTGTGATATTTACTGTTTTACTTTCCCTTTCTTTCATCTGAATGGGAGGATTGTACGTTTACTCCCTCCCATCCTTTGTCCCTGGTTTGTTTTGTTTTGAGTTCTAGCGAACCAGTAAAACAGAAAGGCCGTGATCGGTTCCCGCTGGGAGCGACTCGCGGTCCCGTCCCTGGGAGACCCTGCTCACGCTGGGCTCGCTGGTCGGTTGTTTATCTCAAATGGGCTATGATTTATGCAAACCTTCATTGCTGACTTGCTCTCTGCTGATGGAGCCAAGGGGGGGGGCTTAATTATGACAGGGCTGGACAATAAATGGGGAAAGCGAGACAGGAGTTAGGAATTACAACCCACCAGTCCCCCCTCCTGTCCTTCCCCCATGAGCCCCCAGCAACTTTTTAACAATCTCCATCCCTTTTCCTCCATGCACTTGGCTGGGGAATACAGCAGACTGAATCATGAGGGACATGCTGAACTCCCGTCTAATATAAATGTTTTACATTCTTTCCTGTATAGTGTGGGCCTTTATCCGGGCAGCCACTGCTGCTGGGACTTCACGTGCATCATTGCACACACTGCCCAGAGCCGTGTTTGATGCAGGCCCTCTTTTCAACCCTGGGAACCCGAGAAAAATATGTTGTGCCACAGCCATTTTAGTGTAATGACCACAATTCATGTCTGCTTTGATTAAATATTTACCATTGGCAGCTCTTCTGGTTCTTAAAACCTAAATGTTTTTGCCTTAAAACCTAAATCTCCTTGCCTTTAGTGTCTATCCCGTTTTGGCCAGCGAAGAACATTGTTACCCAATCTCGCCCTGGTTTTTTCTTATACTCCTGATAATTTACTGAAATTTACTTGGCGTAGACACATCTATCTTGATTTGTGTCTGCTTGCAGACACAGCAATATTGGTTAATTTAGCCCAGAGCAGACAGTGTTGGCTGCAAACACTGCAGAGCTACTGTGCTGGAACCCACAGGGTCACTCATCTGCATCTCACATTCACACCATGGGATGCTCCTCTCACACAGGAGGCAGTGACATTTTCCCCTGTGCAGTATCACAATGCACCAGCACAGGCAGAACTTTCCCTGGGTTTGTAGTGAAATGTTGGCTGTGCTCCCCTTCCATCCCAAAGCTGATCTGTGCAGCAAGGCCAGTCTTGGCCATGCCAGCAGGTTTCTGCACAAGCTGCCATAACAAGCAGCACATCTGTGACAACAGGACAGGTCTCAGGAGGGCACTGGGGGCTCTTGGTGTGCTCAGATCCCTGCAAACCCCTCTGCAAAGCACCAGCAAGCCAGCTTGGGAAGCACCACCAGTGCATCTGGCTTCAGGACCCGGATTCCTGAGAGAGTTTTCAGGGTGGAAGTGGATGCTGCCATTGACAGTGGGTCTGAAGATTGTCCTTCAAGCCTGAGCTTGGATATGCAGCACTCCTTGGAAGGGAGTTTGAAAGGGTCTTGTTCTGGATGGTGCCAACACTTGCTGCAGAGCAGGGATCCCTCTTCTGCAGGGACTGGCCTGAGGAACCAGAATATTTCTTAAAGAGCATATTCCCAGGAGAAGAGAGAAAGAGTTCTTTGGTTTTCTAAGAAATTGGAAATGAACAAGAGATGTATTCTTTCTTGCTTTATTGTCTATTTTTGCCTAGAAATGCATTTCCCTGTTGCATCTCATTGCTTTGCCATTCTCTGCCATAACATTTGCCTTCTTTGTGGCCTTAGGCTATTGGAAAAATTCAGAAACTGGGTGCAGTTATGTACCTGTACTTGTGTCTAATTGAAAGGACAATTGATCCAGCAGCCTTCAGCAATGCCACCCAGTGGCAACCTCGCATAGGCAGATGTTGCAGAGTTTTCTGCTCTTGCATTGATTCCTGCACTGGGCAATGTGCACCAAGCCCAGCTCTGCTCACACAGGTGTCTGGTCCTTGCAGCCTGGCCACGATGTGCTCCAGGACTGCCTCAGCTTCAGACACAAAAGCCATTTCAAAGCAAAGACCATCTCAGAAGGGTTGGTGACACCCATACAGGATAGTAGAGCTTTTCTCTTTGTAGCTGTCATCCCATGGCTAATTGGTATCTCCATCATGGCACAGTGGCCTGGACATCATCTCTGGATAAATTTCTAACACAAGCATCTAACATCAGGCTCTGACATACTGGGCTCTTTGCCTTCTCTCATGAGTGTTCCAAATACTTTTCACCTGGATCTTTCTCCCACACCAGAGTGAGAAGTGCCACTCAGAGCAAAGTGTGTGGCTGCTCCCTGCAAGAGGCAAAGCTGGCTGAGTGTTGCAGTGAGTGAGGCCTTTGCTGAGCCCATCAGCCTGATGATCAGTGAGGAGCTCCTGTCTACAGAGACCTCAAAGGATGGCATTTAACTGCACCATATGAGGAATGTTAAAGCGTGGAACCTCTCCGTGTTTGGAGTCAGAAGCTGTTCCCTCTAAAAGCCATTGGAGAGTGACCTATATTGTGTTTTCTGTCTTGGAATGGGTCTGCTGAGTCTCACTCATGCAGGAATAGCAAGAGGCTGATTATTTTGTGTTACATCTCTACACTGTGAGTGTAACTTCATGGAGAGGGAGAGGCTTTTGGTAACTGGAGTTGCACAGCTGGTGAGGAGGCTGCTCCAGGCACTGTGTGCTCCTCTGCACCTGGGCAGTGTCACCTCACACTGTCACTGTATGGGTGCAGACAGGCCCTCAGCGAGGCACAGGCTGCAGAGAGCTCCTCTGCTAAATGCACACGTGTCAGGCCAGCTGTGAGCGGGGGAAGCAATGCAGCAGGAACACAGAGAGGAGACTTTTCCTTCTTTTCTTGCTGTTCTCTCTCAGAAAGGAAACAGTGGGGTGAAAAGCTCACCCTTCCCTGGCACCATGTTCCAGAACTTGCCTTGCTGGTGTAACTTCTTCCCCATGGTGTCTGTTCTTGCATAGAGGAACCTCACAATTTATTTTGAAGATTTCAAATTATTGTAAAAAAAAGAGGAAGAGCACTGTGATCCCACTGGAGAATCCATCCCCTGGCTCCCACTTGCTTAGCAGCCACCCCCCAGCACCAATCAGACTGTTGCCTAAAATCAAACAAGCTGGGGCACAGCTTCATTTGACACCCCCTGTGCCAAGTGTGGGCAGGTTGTGAAGTGTCTCAATAGGAGATGAATCCCTTTAGGTACTGACTTACTGGAGAAACTAAATATAGATCTCTGAATCCCAGAGACCCTTTCTGGGGCTCGGGACAAGGCCATGAGAAGGTGCAGTGAGAGTGAGTGCCTGCAGTGGCAGAGGGGATGGTGCCTTGCATCTCCAGAGCCAGAAACCACTGGAGCTGGTAGGGAGGTTGCTGTGTTATGTTAATTCTCAGGAATCTTTGCTTGAGATTGCGTCTGTTTCCATCTTCCTAATTAAAAGCAGTTCTGGTTGCCTCTTCATTATCCCGAGCCTTGTTAAACCCTGAGCTCAGACTGGAGGTTTGTTCCAGGATGGTTTCTGAGTAGTGTGTGAGATCCATTGCCCTGCTGGCCCCTCTGGCTGCAGGAGCCTTTATTTCCTACTGGCATCCCACCAGCACGACACTATCCAGGGCAAAATTAGTCTGGACAAAGGGCTGAGGCAGCTTGGATTAACCCAGAGGGAGTCTACCCAGTCCAGCCACTAAAATGATGGTAAGTCTGTGTCTCTGTGGAGCTCCCACTGCAGATGCTCTTGGGGAAGCTGTTTTGGGGAAAGCTCACAGGACAAAGCTACGCTATGGACTCAGCCTTCCTTCCTTCACTCATCCACTGTGCTGTGTGTTGTGGTTCTTGCAGATCCTTGTGCTGCCATTCCAGCTGGTGCCTAAAGCAGAACCAGCTGTGGAGTTAGACATTCCCATGGCCAGGAGCAACTCCATCCACTCTGGTAGCCAGTAGGAATTACTGAGTGTTATATGAGGGATGCTGTGCTATTGCAACCAGCAAGGTGGACCAAAGGAACTGTTTACTTTCTCAGCAAATAGAAACTGAAATCTAGTTGTGCTTTTCTCTTTCCTCAGGGTCTAATGGGTTTCATTGGTCCGGTGGGGGAGCCTGGAATAGCAGGAGAAAAGGTAGGATTGCTTGTGATGAAATGTTTGTTGTAACTTTTGCAGGATAGGGAGGCTGGGGCGGGAGAAGGGCTGTGGAGATTTAAGTTGTCGTGTGAGTGCAACACCCAGCTGGGAATGAAGCACGTCCAGGGTGTCTGAGCTAGACTAGGACCAGGCCAAAATCATCCACTTCTCATTCAGGAATTAACATGCGCTGCCCTCCAGGGAGATGCTGTCAAATATTCTTTGAAAAATTAACTTTCCTCATTCATAATGTGCCAGACGGTTTGTATTTAACAGTCAGCTCTGGTTTTTATGGCAATGAGGGATCCATCAGCCCTGTATTGCTGGTCATGGGGGAGGAATCCATGGGATTGAAGTTACAGATTTGTGCAGAGGTGTGCTCTGGATTGCCAGGGGTGTCACACAGGACCAGGGCTGAGCCTGCATTGAACAAGAGGTCTCAGCAATTTCTCAGGTGTACAAGAGTGCAGCCACCCATCTGAGCAAAAGCTGGTCCAAATATTTCCCTTTTTATCTGATGAGGACTATCCCATCTGGCTGCCCCTGCTTGCTTTGGGCACAGTCAGGGCTGGTGCCCTCTTGTGTACAGTACAGACACAAACCTCTTCCAGGGGAAAAAAAAAGGCCTTTATTTCACATAAAAATGTAAAAGGGCATTAATTTGCTTTCTATTAGAGTGTAAACTTTTATTCAGAGGCAGCTCCCAAAGACAAATCATCTGTGTCACTCATTGTATCTCACGCGCTTGCTGCTGGTTTTCATTGGTGGTTTAATTATTCACAGTGCAGCCATAAAGATAGTGAAGAGCATAAAACGTTGCATTCCACACATCAGTGCTCTCTTTCTCACTTTTATTGCTTCAAGCCCTGTCTTCTGGGTAATGATGTAAAGACTCTGTGACAGTTATACTGTGTTTGCTGCAGATCCATTTTATTGTCTGCCCACAGCAGCCTTTGGAAGGCCTTTCCATCCTGTGGGCCCCAGTGGAGCAGTAGCAGAATCGGTCTCAGTCCAAGCTGTCAAGGCCCACAAGAACTAAAAGGAATGACATGATGTGGGCTGAATTTTAGAGAAAGGAAGCAGAGGGAATAGTCTGTGATGTGTCCAGGGTGGTTACACAGAAAATTGGTACCTGATTGAGCTGTCTCATTGGCAGCTGCAGCCCTAAACTGAATGAAGAATAAGGCATTTGCCATGCAGAAGACATGGGAAGATCTTTTTCTCCATTCCATTAAGTTCACATCTGTCCCTGTGCCTTCCATGCCAAAGCCTTGACCACATGAGGTATCCACAATTTCCAGATCAGCTCTGTACTGTGATGATGTTACAGCGGTGTCAAGGCAAACCCAGGCTGTCCTTTGAAAATCTGCCCTTGGAGATCCTCAGCACAGCTGGGATTTCCATCAGGCTTCTCTATTAGGACAAACTTAGGGATGACAGAAATAGCTATCATCAAATCAAAACCTCAACCAGGCCTCCAGTTGGCATAGTATCCTACAGCTTACTACGCTCCTGTGAGCTAAATGAAGTGGGAAATATGCTTTCATTACACATAGCTGAGTCAGCAATCTCCATCCTGAGAGCTGCAAAACTTAAGACTGAAGCCAGTAGAATCCAAAGATTATCAAAGAGAACAATACAGTTAATACACACTTAATAAAATCCATCCATTCAGGGAGAAAAAAATCTGTACATTGGTTTACAAAGGCCAACTGGTGACAACACAAACTCTGGGGTTTGTTTTTAATAAGCTCCTTAGAGCCCAGAAAATATTTCCCCTTACACTTTTTGCTGTTGGAAGGTAGGTCAGATTTTGGGCGTAAACTAATTTGCAGCATGTGCTGCAAATCCTCCTTCCTCATCCCCCTGAGCATACAAACCTAACACACCTAATTGCCAGTGCACCCCTGGGGCTGGAGGGAGAGTACAGACAGTTGTGTGGGAATTGCCACCATCTCCCAAAGGAGCTGTCGATGTCCCATTGCTAAAGCCACACCTTTGTCACCCTCAAATCAGTAGGTGGTGCTTGTGCGGGCTTCACCATCTTGTCTCCTACCTTTGGGTCAAGGATGTACTCATGGAAAGTGGGGTGGTCTTCATGTGGGGATAAGTAAGACTTTTGCAATGAATAAGTGGTGGTTTGGTACATAAAGGTTTTTAACCTCTTGTTTTAGATGGGATCCTGTCTTTAGGGTGTGCTGGGGAGTCATCCAGCTCTGAGCCTCCCATAATCAGACCTCCAGGTCATTGTTGCTGGCACTGTGGTCTTAGTGTGAGCCACAGGACAGGGAGATCTCCCAAAACACTCTCAGTCTCCTCTGAAAGCATCAGGCAGCATCTCTGGCTTTTTCCAGCTTGATTCCCTGCTCCCAGCAGGGCCTTGTGACACCAGACTTCAAATCCATGGCTCTGGGATTGTGATCCTGCAGAACAGGCATGTCATGCCTTGGGTGGGAAGGGCTGGAGATTTCCTTGGGTTCAGTCCTAGCACTGTTTGGAATTGAAGGTGATGTGCCTGTTTCCTTCATACCATGGTGGCTTTGATGGCAAGAGTAAAGTCCCCTCTCTTGGGATATGGAGGATTAGTTAATTCCTACAATCTTTCCACTACTCTAATGAGATGGATGGAAAGAGAGTAATTCTGGAAGCATTTCTGGTAGAAAGCTGATGGCATAGATGTGAATTTGTGGTGTTTTTTAGTTGTTTCATGGCTCCAGATCACTCTTCCCTATGCACCTGTCTCTCTCCTAGGGTGACCGTGGCCCAGTGGGATCCCCAGGCCCTCCAGGAGTCAAGGGGTCGATGGTAAGGAGTAAGTCTGCATTCTCTCACTCTTGCTGCTGCCTCTCTGTCTCTGTCCTAGCCAAGAGTGCAGCTTCTCCCAGTCTTCATTACAACAGCTGCAATTTCTTCCTGTGTCTGTGGAGATGGGAATGGGCATTTGACTGAGTGGATATTGAGGTGTAGCCTCTCCCCAGCAGTTGTGTCCAGCAGCTTCCCCTTCAGGGCAACGCTGGGTTTTGAGGTGTGTTCTGTGGCTCCATCAGCTGAGGAGCTGCTGTGTCAAGTGCAGACAACCAGGAACTGAAGGATTGCTTGTTCCCAATTTTTTTTGTTCCCAAGGATTGCTTGGCTCTTGAACAGATGGTGCCCAGGAGCAAGGATCTGTCCAAGCTTCCCAGAGCAACTGGAAATGCAGGGTGTTTGGGCAGCACAGTCTCTGTGTCTTGCTGTACTCTGCCATTCAGGGATCTACATTTAGAAATTGAACAGTGGGGACCTCAGCTGGATCTTGTCTTGCTCTGACACTTGTTTGCTGTCTACCATAGTGCAACACCCCAAAGACATATTTTCGTATTAATCCAGCCCATTCTCTTCTGGTCTGTTCAGAAAATCTTGCTGCTGATATCGCTGGCTGAGTTGGAGCTGGGCTATTGACAGCCTGGCCATCTTCTTCTGCCCCTGAGCAATTTTACACTGACATATATCCAATTTACCTGACCTTGCAAGCAGCCAAAAATGCCATTTTTCCTGCCTTCCCACTTGGAGGAAGAAGGGCTGTGCAGCTTGTGGGCATTCACAGCAGACATGTTCTTCTCCCTTCCCTTTTAGGGCCACCCTGGGATGCCAGGAGGAGTGGGTTTTCCTGGGATCCCTGGACCAACAGTAAGTAAAGGACATCATGACCTTGTAATACCATATCCTGGGCATTCATGGGCTGAGTCAAGCAACTGTATTCCAGTTTATTTGAGTTCAATATGAACAAGAGATGTGGGAAAAGGGATGGGACGCAGGCGGGAGCAACATGGAAAGAGACGCAAAAAACGCGGTGCTTAATTCAAAATTTTGTAGCCCATTTTCCTAAGGAGGGAGGCAAAAGTCACAATCCAGCCTCAGTTTTTTAGCAGGACACAGGCTCCCTAGTTCAAGGTGTTGTAGGCTGGGAATGGTTGGCAGTGTGGTGATCACACTATGTGATACAGTGCTGTGTCACAGTGATTTATCACGGTCATTTATCACAGTGACCACGTCATGCAGCGTGACCGCCGTGCGTGGTCACAGCCGCTGCTGGCATGAGAGGAGCAGCAGAGCAGCTCCCCCAGACAGACCCTCCATCTGGACAGGCTCATCTGGCACACTGCAGCTGTGGCTGGAGCATGCAGTCGCCATGGAGGCAGATTTCAGCCTGGCTCCTTTCCCACAGATGTTCTTTAGATGGAGCTTGGGCTCTCCCAGCAGCGCGAGTGCCACTGGCACCAACAAAAAGACAGCCCTGAGTGGGTGCAGGGAATGGATTTTGCTCGGTGTGTGAATTCCCACAGCGCTGGGAACCGGGAGGAAGATCACAGCAGTCAAATGCCTGGGCAGTGCCAAAGGTGTGGCCTCCAAATCAGGGTCAACTCTGCCGCTGCCAGGAGCTCGAGGACGCTCTGCGTGCACTGCCTGCAGGCAGCTGCTGCCTGGGCACAGATTGTGCAGTAGCAAATCAGTGGACGTGAGGAAAAGAGAAAATCTGAGGTCAAGCAGCACCTCAGGGTGACCCATCTCTGCCTGGAGAGCAGCAAAGTGGCACCAGCCAGGTCCTTACAATAAAAGCAGCAGGATGCCACCCACAGCCCTCAGCACTGAGCTGCTCTGTGGCCCCTCGTGGCAGCACTTGCTGTTGACAGAAGCCTAGGAGGTAGCTGGGTGGATGTCTGTAGATGTCCCATTTTTTAGCAACTTCCCATCATGTTGGCTGCTACATGACTTGGGGAAAGCTGGAGCATTGGGGTCTCTCCTGCTCTGGGCCTGTGAGCACCCTTGGCCAAGGCAGTTTCTGCACTGACCCTGTGGCAGAGAGCTCCAGCCCTGAGCACCATCCCATGCACCACTAAATATACTTTCAAGTGAGGCCAAATTTTGTCTGTCTTCACTGGGGTGTAACAGTAGTATGAGCTGAGGCATCAGATCCAGGTGGAGATACCAAAACCTCTCAACAGAGCTCTGGGAGCTGAGACCGTCCCCAGGTCATTCCACTTCCTTCAGTTCCCTCTTCTCCCACAGGCAAATAACAAGTTCATCCAAGCAAAATGTTTGCTCCACAACTGCATTTTAAAAAATCATAATTCAATAAGCCAGACTTCCCCACTGAGCCAGTAAATCAAATAATCCCCTAATATCAAATCCCTGCTCATTAACTCCAGCTGTTTTTCCACAAACATTCCTTATTTGCCTTTCAAGCCAGACCTGAGGCATGCAGTTGTTGTTTGTCCTAAACTGTTAAAATCTTTGAATGAGCCTTAGCAGTGATGGCTGATTAATTCAACAAAGGATGACTGGAAACGGGAAGCAAAGGTATAGCCAATGGTAGGAAACTTTGCACTTGGTTTCAGCTTACTGAGGCTTGTGAATTCCTTTTTCCTTTTCTTACCATTATGGTGCATCTTTTCTGTTAATATACAGTTTTGAAAATGATGTGTATATATAGGAATATTAAAGGTTGCTTATCTTCTAAATAGTTCCTTGAAATTCCACCAGGGTATCCAGCTGTTCCCTCAATGTTTGCCATTACAATGAATGTTTCTGTCCTTGTATTTTCGTAAGCTATTTGGGATAGGCTGAGACTTCCAGAGGAGATTCCAGATGCCTAAGGAAACTAAGGATTTCATTTCAGTACATGGTTATCATAAAAATCTCTATAAAACAGACATCTGACACATCCACTGCCTGTGCCAGTCACTGCTGTCCTCACTACCAAAACTGAGATGTACTGTGATCACAAATGCAGTTACAGTCAACTGACTTTTCCATACTGAGTGAGAACAGCTCAGCATTTGTATCCTGAACTTACATGCCATTCACAAAGATACCTCCAACCCAAAAGCAAAATCTTCTTAAATGGCAGTGCTAGGAGCAGTAGGAAGATCACAGTCCAATTCTGTTCTGATTCATGGTGGAGTTTGCAGGGCTGACAGTTGGCAGAAACTATTAATATATAAACAGCCAAATTTGATGTGGAATGTTTGAGAGAATAAGAAGTGAATGTGTCATTTTGAGATTTTCTTTTCTGACAGCAGAAAAGCACTAAGTTTAAATATCAGGTTTAAAAGCTGTGATATGGAACTAAGTACTGTTAAATAAATATATCCTTTATTTTTTTTATTCTGGTAAATATTCTAGCAGGGAAAAAAACCCTGGCTTTTACAAAAAAAAACCATTTTCTGTATGCAGAATAATAAATCAAGTGTGTACAAATCCAGATTAAAAGAAAACCTGAAATCTTTCTGTAATTGTAAGAAGAACAGGATCATCCACAACACCAACAGTCCACATTACATTAGTATCTATCTGCCAGTATCAATATTTGTGCAGCATTAACAGGGCAACAGTTACTTAAAGTCAGTATTTGGCTGAAAAGATCAAACTTGGATACCCAAGATGAGGTGTCTGATTTTGTATTTGGACATCTAAAAACCAGATTCTGGTTATTATTATTTCTGAGCAGATGCTGAGCAACAGCTGCTTTTAATAGATTCAGAGGGGATTCTGAATGTTCAACTTCTCTTCACATCACACCACTGGCACAGATAACAGGCTGCAGGTCATTAAGCATACAAACCTCAGCCAGGATCTTTGGCCTAAATGTTCACAATCCAAAGAGAATCCACGAGTTTTAAAAAAAGGGCCATTTCTAGACAATTAAACATGGCATTGTTTTTAGCAAGAGTTTAATGAACCAATCTGCTGGTCAAGGGTCTGCATCTGAGGCCCCTGCAAATCACATAGAAGTGTAGGGTCTTACCAAAACTGCTGCCTTCCTCCTCCTCCTCCATCCTCATTTGTTTCCTTTTTTGCCTTCCAGGGTCCAGGAGGAGCCCGTGGTGCGCCAGGGATCCGAGGGATGAAAGGCCTCAGGGTAAGCACTCTCCATGAGCTTTCATCCCACTCCTCTTCCAGACATTGGAAAAACAATCTGGTGTCTTAGTCTGGGGGTGTGAAGATGAGCAGAATTTGGGCAGCACCTCCACAGACACATTTCTGCTGTGTGGTCCTTGAAGCAAACCTTACCAGGGAAGTGAATCCAAAGGGTGTGTAAGGGCAGAGGGGTGGCCAGAGCAGGGGTTATCATGGAAGTGGCCCAGCCTGTCTTTTCCAACTACCTGCCATGTCAAAACACAGTTTATGGGTGCTTCTGGTCAGGATGGTGAAGATTTAGTTGCCTTAAGGTATAGATGGGCTGGAGGAAAGGTAGAAAACCAGAAAAGGTGCCTTCGTTGCTGTGGGGGGAAAAAGTAGCTGAGATATGAAGTGTTGTGATATAACCAGAGGCAGATGGAGGAAATGTTATGTCATGACACAGAATTAAGAGACAAGGCTGGCAGAAATGGAGCTGAGCTGTTCTAGCCTGTGTTCCCTTCCAGTCTCACAGGATTGAACCTCCCAGCAGGGCTCCACAGGGCTGTCAGGAAGGTGTGCTTGGCATTGTCAGTAGATCAAATTATAAGCATGTCCTGTGCCTTTCTAAGCGTTTTTCCAGCCCTGATTTTATCTGTACCTACCTCAACAGTACCACCCTGTAAGCACAGGTGACTCCTCACCCTGCCTGGCAAGAGCAGCCCACAGCCTAGTGCTAGGGGAGACACTGCCTGGCACCACTGACAGTGCTGTGAGTTCGTGTTTCCCTCAATAAAGAGCTCACAGACACTCAGGATCAACTCTTGTATGGCTCTTCTGCTGTGTTTGGGTGACAGCTGACAGGGCAATGACCTCTAGACCTGCCAAAGCTGCTTGTATTCCTGCCTGTGACATCCAGGCCCTGTCCCACTGAGCTCTTCGATCTTTCTTCTCCAATGGGATATTTATTGCAGGAGCATCCCTGCTTTGGATTGTTTTTCCTTGTCCAGCTGCTTTACAAAGTATTAATAGCAAGCACACATGGGTTCTGCTGAAGGCCCCAACAACAACATATTTTGCATTTCTCCCTCCAAGGATCTCTTTCCCTGTTTCATTTTCAAAGACACACACTGGAGTAAACAATACATTTTACCTACAACCACTCTCTGTTTCTCCTGCAACTTCTGCTTGGGGGATTCAGGATAGCCAAGGATTGTGTTTCCCTGTGCCAGGGTGAATGCTGTCCTCTTCAAATAGCTGGAGCCAGCAAAAAAAAATTGGAATAACCAACTAGGAAGCTTTGTAACCATGGAGTCATGGAACCTGGAACTGTTCTAAACTTTAAAATCACATCTATAAGGATGCCAGTAACATCCAACCTTGGCAGATGTTTATCAGGGTTCGTCTTTTAACTTGTAACTGGGAAAAAGCTCCCATTCCTCTGTGCTCCTTGGTGGGACAGCCCATGGAGTTCACTCCCCAGGTCCACTTGCAAAGCAGCCCCTGGGGAGTGCAGTTCCTCTGTGCTGCACTGCAGGGATTAGCTGGGCTGTCTGGGACATCCATGATCATGACTGATGAGAAACTGGAAGTGTTCCTTCATGGCAGGCTCTGAATGGATGGTGGAAAATATCTCAAGGTAGAGCTTGAGCACAGAGTCGAACAGGAAGCACCTTCTGGATGAATCCAGGCTGTGAATGTGCAGGCTCTTGGAGAGGTGGGTCCTCCGAGGGGGTCGAGTGCTTTTGCCTGTGCCTTTAATGTTTGCAGTGACAAGAGAAGGAGTCCTGGAAGAGAAGGAGCTGGGGATCCATCCCCATCCCTGCCACTGAGCTTCTCCTTCCAGCAGGCATCCACAGGCAACTGCAGTGTCTGGCTCTTGGGTTGTCTAAGATTCCTTCACATAAACCTTCTTCAGATTCTTACATCCATACTGGCCTCAAGTCCTCAGCCCACAAGAAAAGCTGGATTCAGCTCCCAAGAAAGGACATTGCCTGGGACATCAGGGACCTGCCTTTGGCTGTAGCTAGATCCAGAGAGAGGGTATGAAACCCTCCAGAGAAATCCTTTGGAACATCAGCTGCCACCAGCACTGTCTGTCCTCAGAGTGACATATTGTATAGTAGAGACTTTCAGCTTCATGGCCTGGGTTTACATTTCCTCTCCAGATGTTCAGTCCAGCAGATCCTGTGCCAGTCACTCGCTCTGGACATTCCTGCACAGAGGAAGCCAGACTTCAAAGGGCATCCCAGCCCTGCAAACCAGGAATGCAGCAGTGGCTGTACCCTGACAGGCTGCAGTGCCTGCAAAAAGTCACCTCAGAATGTGCAGAGCACTGAGGTAGAAGGGAGGCAGTGCCTGGGGGAAAAAAAGGCTGTTAAGGAATTAATCTTCCTCTAAGGACACCCCTGTTGGAGAGGGGTAAAACTCTGCCTAAAGCTCTACCTGCAAGAACTGAACCTCTGGGTCTGCTGCTGGTGCCCCTGCTCTCGGCTCCCATTGCTGGGCTGTGCTGTGGTGGAGATCTGGTGTTGTTTGAGCCCTGCAGTGATATAATCCATACAGAATCTGTAAGGCAGAGAGACAGGCTTTCTAGGTTCCCCAGCAGAAAGGAGGAACCTGGGCTTTGCTCTGAAATTCAGATTTCAGTGGATACGATGTAGGGAAGTGAGTATTGTAAGAACCAGCAGATCTGCCTGGAGGATTTCTGGTTTGAATCTCTCTCATTCACATTTTCCTTCTCTTCATACCCTCAGAAGATATTCCAGGCACATAGGATCCTATGTTTGCTTACTTGCACCTGTGATTCCAGCTCTTGCTTTACTCACGATGGGGAAATGATCCCCCAGTTGTAATTTCAGACATTACCCTCTGTCTATCCTCACTGACAGAAGGGATATAATTCAATTCAGAGTGGAAACATGAATGCAGCCCCTGCCAGATGTTTGTGGATTCCATGAGCTCTGTTTGTGGATGCTTCATTAAAGCAATTCTGCTTTTGAAGGAAACGTAAATAGCAAATATGGTTTTGATTGTAAAGAACAATTGGAGACTTTTAGGGGTCTGCATTTATGTTGTGATAGCTTTTATCTTGTCAAGATATGTATATTTTAAAAAGAAAAGCTTTAAAGAAATTGTAACCTTCTTTTTAGTCCTGACAGAGCTATTGTTCCTTCACAAGTCTTTCTTTATTCCACCAAGCTGATACTAAACAATCTTCCTCAAATGTTGTTTCTCCTCTCCTCTCCCCTAAGGAGAAGGAACTTGGACATATGAGCCCATGCTCATTTCCCTTCATCTGTACTCAGTGTAGCACTTGGACATGTGCTTAACATCCATCTGGTGACAGCTATGAACATGCTTAAACCTAATTACTTAACCAAATCAAGGTTTAAATTTGGAGGCAGCTGGTCCAGCAAGCCCCTCGCCCTATGTCACTTAAATCCTAAAGCACACTTCAGCTAATCAGCTCCTCACAGCAGGAAAATGTGTGGTCTCCAGCGTGCTCTCCTAAGGATAATGTCATCAAAAAGGCTGGGAATCTCTCTGAAAGGCAGAATATCAACCAGAGCCATGACTTTGTAACTTACATTATAAAGCTGCACCTGAAATCCTGCTGTAAAGTGCCTTACCTTGCCCCATTCTCCTGGTCAAGGTGCCTGTCAATATTTCTGGAATTTTATCCTCTCACTGCTGGGTTCTGGCTCGAGTGATACAGAGGAGCTTTTCAAATCCCAAAGCACATTTCTCTTTTCAACTGTGCCATTCATTCATCCAGCTCCTGCATCAGCTGCTGCCCAGGTGAAGCCTGCAAATCCAAGATAAGGGGAGCACACCTGCACTCCAGGCCCTTTGCTGCTCCATGCCAGAGGGAGGGAATTGCTGCCTCTGCCACATGATCCTGATGCTTTCCAGCATCACCAACTGCAGGAATTTGTAAATGCCATGGATTTGTAAAGTGGTGTTGTCTAAGCAAACCTGAAAACATTTGCCTTTCCAAGCCCAGCTGAGTTGTTGTTCATGGAGGGTATTGTTTTGCTCCCAGAGATCTTTCCAGTTGACTGAGGAAGCCTTAGAAGTGTATGAGGAAAAGTTCATTCCAGATCCGTGGCCAGGGATGTCTCCCTTTGGCTTCACTCAAGGCATCTGCATGCTTTTGTGTTTGGCCAGACTATGATAGCAAAATATCAATATTTGGATAACAGGGTAAGGAAGGAGCTTTGGGTTTCTGGAAAGGAGCTACTGACTGCTCCTTCATGCTGCTGTTCAGAGGCAAGTCACTGCGTAGGTGTTTAACAGGAGGAGATGCAGTGCTGCTCTGCAGAAACACCTTGTTGAGTACATAGTTCTGCAGGAATGTTGTGTACTTCAGCAGCAGGATATATCCCTATTGCCTCACCTGGCCTGGCAAAGCCTGGAGCTGAGTTCCCCTGCCTTTGTGAGCTGTTCACATCCAGCCCCTATTGTAACCCCTTGTTTGGTCTGGGGTTTCTAATAGCACTGCTTGGTGTTGCTCAGCACAGGGAAATGCTGTCCTGGCCTCCAGTGACTGAAGGGCACTGAGGGTGCAAGGGGAGCCCAAGGGCTGTGCCCAGCCCTGCTTGCAAGGCCAAGCTGCCAGGTCTGCAGGTGGAAGACACCTCGAGCCTCTTGGCATTGGGATGCTCCCTGGAGAGCTGCCAGGACCTCACTCACACATCTCTAACCAGTGTTGTCAGTAAAAGAGAGTTTTAAAGATTGAACTAATGGATTGAATGTAGCTTTTCATGTCAGGGCAGATTAGAAGCCTTTATCCCAGGTTTCAGCCCAGGAGGCTGGAGAAGATGAAGCTTGCCAATGCATTTGAGAAGAGACAGTCACTTTCTCCTTCTTCAGGTCGGATGCCAGTGAGATGTGTTGTGATGGGATTAGGCAGGATGCTGCTGTGAAGTGAGATTGCCCTGGCAGATCCTGCCATGCTGGTGACGGGGCTCTACTGGAAGAGATGAGGATACTGTAAACACTTCCCCAGCCAGCCAGCCCTGATGAGAGCCACAGCCATCACTGAGGGCACCCGAGAGCCTCCACCTGGCTCAGAGCAGCCCCTGCACTGGCAAAGGGGCTGGACAGGGCAGGACAGGCTACAGAAGATGAGTCTGGAGGGGCCAGACTCATTCCAGTTTCCTTCCCATCTCTAACCTGGATCATCACCGTCATTTTCATGTCCCACTTGCTTCTGATCCCTTGTTTCCTCTTGCAGGCCTGAGCTGAGGAATCCTTGCCCTCTACACATCCTTCCCCTGCTTCACTGGCAGGTTACTACATCATCTCAGACAGTAAAGATGTCATTGCACAAAATATCCAAGCAGCTGCTCAAAGAAAAGGGGGACAGTTTGTTTTCCAGGGAGGATGGGCATTTGGTTGCTGAGGGTGCTTTCCCAGAGTGCCAATATCATACCCATGCTGACACCTCCCTTCCCAGTGCAGGTTTGGGTATTTGCTGGGTGTCCCAGTTACCCCAGGCAGCCCCCAAGATGCCTCCAGGCCCTGCTCTTCCACCACCCCAAGTAACAGGGCTGTCTAACTCGAGCTGTCAGTAGCCCTGCTTTTAAATTACCTTCTGCTCTTTGTCATTGTGCTTTGAGATTTACAGGGACATGGATTCATAAGCTTTTGGTCTCCACTGCTCCCTGATCTAGGGGCCAGCATGAGCCACAGTACTTGGGGTGTTGGGCTGGTGACATTTGTGCAGCACAGCCCCAGCTGTGAAACACCCCTTTGGTTGTGGGGATCCCATCTGGGGCACAGCCCTCTGTCTGTCTGTCCTGGAGGTCAGGCTGAGCATTCTGCAGAGCTATGCCATACTGGCAGTGCAATATAGGCTCTTGGTTATTCAGTCTCTGCTCTTCTCAGCAGCACAGGGCTTTGCCAAGCTCAGTAGGAGTTTTTGCATTATTTTATATTGACAGTGTTTGTCTGCTGTAATAATTTGGCTGGGGTTCCTATACATTTCTGCTGTACAGTGCCTTTCTTTGTGAGTCTCTCTCTTTGCCTGTCATCCTGGAGTTGCTTTTCTAACACACTGGCTCCCTAGCCCTGTTATTACTTTTGGCACTGAGTTTGCATCCCGATTAAGCACACTGGCTCCTGTTTTCCCTTTCTGCATTGGCTGGCTCTCAGAATTCCTCTTACCACTACATTCTAGCACCACTCTGTGTTTTTATTTATTATTTATATTGCAGTAGTGCCTAAGAGTCCTAACTGAGCTCGTGAACTGATTATGAACACAATGTCTGTTAATAGTCTCTTCATATGCCCTTTTTTAACTCTTTTATCTTCTTTCCCTGTGGCTCTTTATTCTCTGTCAGTGTGATGCCCTGGTGTCTGGGAGTTAAATGGTACAGAGGGTTGTGTGTTCAGCTTTCCTGAAATGAGCTTGAAAGACAGATGGTCTTTACGGTCCCTTTCAACCCAAACCATTATTTCTGTGATTCTCTGATCATATCTTCACCCTCTTCCCAGGGCTTTCCTCTCTTGGAACCCTCTGAAAGAGCAAGGATGCCCCTTCCTCAGTGATGCCCAAACTGTACCATGAACTGTTCAATTTTAGCTACTCACACCTGCTCATTTGCAGCAGGATGTGTGTCCCACACACCTCCTGAGGTCCCTGTGCCCACCACAGGCTCACACACCCAGGAGCAGATGCTGGCCATGGCACCAGACCCTCACCACCTCCAATGCATGAGCACCTGCCTGGTCCCTAACAGCAGCCAGATCTTTAAATATCATGTAGCTATTGCTGAGGGCTTGGAGTTCAGCTGCCAGCAAATACACCCTTCTCTTTGGGAGGAATTCGGGGCCCAAGATGATGTGAAGGTCCTGTGCAGTGGGGGCTTGTGCATCTCTGTATTTTGTAGCTGTATTGCCCTGATTTTGACCATGCAAGAGTGTGGTGTGGCAAGGGTTAAGGGCAAAGGTGTTGGAAAAACAAAGTTTCTAGGAAGGAAGAGGTTTGCTGTCAATAAGGCTGGAACTGCAAGTCTGTCTCTGCATTGCAAAACTGTTGTCATGTAACCATTGTGTGAAAATAAGGCTGTCCCTGGCCTGCTTTTCTCCTCTGGCTTGGGTTTGTGGTTGGTAGTTGGTTTAACAGAAACAAAAAGTGCTGTGTGCTGTGTGCTGGTAACGGTGAGAAATGAAGCAACAAAACACAGAAAGAATGTTTTTAGTCCTGAGCTCTGAGCTGCAGTGCTCAACCCAAGCAGGTGTAAGTTGGCTTAGACAGGATTGATCTCATGGACTGTCCTGGTGGCCAAGGCTAAAGTGACGGCTGGATTTTCCAGTGAGCCATGTCCTCTGTGTTCTTATTTTTGCCTCTGTTTTGCCTCCTTCTAGGGTGCCAGAGGGCCTGATGGACCCACAGGCGAGCCAGGGTTGCGAGGTGTCAAGGTGAGTGCCAAGACTGCTCTCAGCTGTGTTGTGAAATGCTCTGGGCAGGACCAAGGTCACGTCCTCCTCCAGGAACAGGAGATGTTCAATGCTCCGTGAGGATCAACCAGCAGGGATGAGTCTGCCTTGCAACCAGAGTGGAATCTATCCAGCATTGGGATCAGGTCCCTTGCCCACACTCCCAGCTGATTGGGGTGCTCCTTGGAGCACAACCCCAGGTGTTTGGCCTCTCAAGATCTGCAGGGAGCTGGAAGGGAAATTTGATGCACAAAAATGCAAGAACAGATGGGCTGGGACAGAAGGACATCACCAACAGCTTGTGCTCCTGCTGACGTGTCTTTGTCTGTTTGTTTGGCAGGGCCGACCAGGGGAGCCAGGCAGGGTGGGCCCAGATGGGCTGCAGGTATGTCCTCTGTGAGAGCCAGAGCTGCCAATCCTGGGGACACCCACGTGTCCTCAGAGCTCTCCAGGCCAGAGCACCACAGATGTGTCAGCACATCCCCAGCTGATAACTGCTGTAACTGTGTGTTCACAGGGCAAGATGGGCGAGACTGGGGAGACTGGAGCACGTGGCTTCCCAGTAAGTGTCCATCTCTGCTACTTCCATTCATAACCTCAAGTCCTTAAATTTTGAGTCCTGGTCCAGGAGGAAGAATCTGGACCCCATCTCACACTTACAGGGCCACCTCTCCCCTCCTGTCATGAGCATTTTTGAGGTGCACGTTTCTGCCAAGAGACATGAAGGATTGCTGCTAGGTTGGAGCTGACCCTGGTGTTTTTAATTTTTCTAGGGTATCCAAGGACCTTCTGGACCTCCAGGAGCAAAAGGGGCTCCAGGCGACCCGGCAAGTCTCTTATCACTCTCTCTCCATCTGTCTTTCCTTGCACACAAACACTTCATTTCTTTGTCTGTCTCTTCCTCACTGCTTATCCCATTCCCAGCTTCTCTATCCTTGCCAAATCCAGCGTGGTCAGAGATGTGAAAGACTTGGCTAGAGTCCTAGAAGCCATAAGGAAAGACAAGGTCAGACCCCTGGAAAGCAAAAGGGAGCCATGGATCTACCAGGGAGAGTGTAGGATACAGCCTGGGGTGGATTTCAGAAGGGAAGGGCAAGGTTGGGTCTGGGACAGGGTCATATGTAACAGGAGGAGTTAAAATGTAGGTAAAGTGGAAGGGGGAGCAGGAGGGAGGCTGATTGTGTCAGAACTGAGCCCACAGCTTTGGGGGATCTCACTGGGGAAAGACACAGGCCTCAAGGAGGGCCAGCAGTGCTGGACTGTGAAGGGAGAGAGTAAACCAGTAAACTTCCACATTACCCACTGCAGTTCTTTTAGATGGGAGCCAGGAACATGAAGGGTCTTCTCTTTGCCTGTTGAGGTGCCTCAGCACACCCACTGCTGGCCTCTCCATCCCACTAGCCAGATCTTGCACAGTGAGAACTCCTTTGAGATGTAGGAGGGAACTGGTGTTTTATCTTACAGACCATGGAAGTGATGGCCCTTCAGAAATGAAAGCAGTTGTATGAAAAGAGCCTTGTGTCTCTATTTTGCAGGGTCCCCAAGGACCACAGGGACCACCCGGGCCTTTGGGAGAAATGGGGCATAAGGTAGGTCTAATCTTTGTTCCTGTTTGTTTTCCCCTTCCATCAGGAGTGGCAGGACTGAGGGAGGAGTAAACGTGCAGGGGAACATCCTTCCACACCTTGAAGTGTGGAACGAGCAGGAAGGATTTCCCTTAAGTCTGAAAGTCAGCTTCCAAAACAAACAGTGAAAATCAGAAATTTGAGCACCCTCTTCATCACAGGCCATAGACACCCAGCTGGTGGAGGTGCAGACTCACCTTCTCAACAGAAGATACATTTCAAAGGTGACCACGCCAGGGACCAACTTTTTGCAGCAGGGTGCAGAGGCAGGGACCCAATACAAGACCAAATCAGACTGAGTACTAGTCTTTAACTCTCCCTGGTGCTGTTGCTGACATGACACAAGTTTGCCAGCCCACCCAGATGGCCATGGCAGCCCCAGCAGAGGCTGCTGCAGCCCGTGCAGGAAGCTCAGAGATGCCTTTGCTGCTGACGGTGCTGCTGGGCTGTGGTTGCCATGAAGCTGTGACATAAACACACCAAAACGGAGCAGCAGCTGCAAAACAGTGCCCCAGTGGAGTGCAGGGGATGCCACCATGGTTTCCCCCAAACTCCTCTGCACTTTTGGCTGTATTTCACTCCTCTTAAAATAACATAGTCTTGGCTCTTTCTATCACGTGTGCCAGTGCCCCTTGCACAGCTCCCTTCCGTAGGTCCTGAGCTGTAACACAGACATGAAGGTGGCTTTGAATGCAGTCCATGCAAAGTGCGTGAGTCATGAAAGTTTCCATTCTCATGGCTGCTGGGCTGGATGGAGTGAGCTCTCAGCATGGTAAACCACACTGGGGAGCTGGAAAGCTGCTACTGAGCCACTCTGGATGCTGCCAACCAAGAAAGTACAGACCTTCATTCAAATCTGTAACTCCTCCAGGAGCCTTTCCCTGCACTGGCACCTCTGGAGAAACCAAAGCAGGATTTTTGCTTTCATTGGAGCTTGAATTTTTCTCATTGCGTGACATGAGCGTTTGTTCACAAACCCAACACACACCCTGCTCCCTCCTCTGCTTGAATCCAGCTCTGCAAGCCAGGAACTGGCTTTATTCCCTGGGTAGCTCCCTTGACTATGTGCTCCTTTTTTCTTTATTCCCAACTGTAAAGAGAAGGGAGATTGTTGTCTGGAATGCAAATATCATAAGTAAATAAACCACTCAAATCCTTTAAAGAGAAGCTTTACTGTCCCATCTTTGGGCTTGTTTTACAGACTCATTCCCCACGCTTCCCAGAGGTAGGAGCAAATGTACAAAGATTAAAGTTCCCAATAGATCTTGGTACTAAAGATAGTGAATGACTGTGACCCCCACTATCAGGGGCTGCACATGGTGCTGGACTGAGTGAGAACAATTTGCAAGGTCATTCTCACATCTTCCATCTTTCTATCTTCATTCCTATCTTTTTCCAGGTCAGGCACTCATTTTTTGGCTCTCTGAGGGATGCCAAACCCCTCTACCAGAGTCTGTGCTCACACTAGAGGAAGAAACTTTCTCTCAGCCAGCCCAGCCTGGGCTGTGGACTTCTAGTCTCAGCCCAGGCATTGGCCTTTGGATATTTGCTGGCCCTGTTGAGCCAGAGACAGCTGGCTGATGGATATCAAGGCTAATCTGGCCAAAATTTGTGCTGGAGGGTTTAGTGTCACCTTGCTGCCCTCAGCTTCCTTTCACTGGCAGCACCATCATGCCCCAGCCCCTCTGGGAATGGGGGACAAAGGCTCAGCTGGAAGATGTGGCCTGTGGGGCAGCTTCACCCTCATCAAAAGGAGCCTGTTGGTGCAGAGGATGTGCTCACACCAGTGGGGATGGAGAAGTGGGGCTGCAGGGAGCAAGAGCACAGCCAAACATCTCTGTTACCCACTGCACCAGCCCAGCCTGCTGGACCCTTGCAAAAAGCTTCCAAGTCTAATTCTGGACCTTTTCCCTTCTATTGCAGCTGGTTCCAGAGCTGCTCCCTGGTGGGGTTGCTAACCTTAGAAAGCAGAGAGATTGCAAGGAGGGAGAGAAAGGTGCTGGGCAGAGGAGGAGGGGGAGAAGGGAGGTGGGAGAGTTGATCAGAGCCCTCCCAGAATCCAGGCACAAGGGGCCCCTTTGATGCTGTGGACCCCGAGCCAGCTCCAGGGAGGTAATTGCATTGCAACCAGGGCTTGGCTGTCCCAGGAGGGCTCTGCTAAAGGAGTTATGTCTTTGATCTTGCTTTCTGCTAGGTTACAATGGGTTTTTTCATTATCTTGTTGGGTTTTATTTTTCCCAGGGACCGCCAGGCTCAATGGGACAACCTGGTCTTGCAGGTGAACCTGGCATGAAGGTAAGAAAAAGCCTAAGTGCAATTTCTCTGTCAGACTGGGGAGATAAATGGCAACTTGTGTTCCTGAAGGACTGACTTGACGTTGTGGGTTCACCCTCCAGCAGCCAAAGCAGCTAGTGCATTCAACAAAAGATAAAGTTTAAAAAACCTAAAACTGGGTTAATTTTATCCATTTTTACAAATTCCTGTGCCCCATCCCAGGGGTCTTGTGCCTCAAGAGCTGTGAAGGGCCATGGAAATGAAGCTCAATTCTTTGCAGATCCAAAATCTCAATGGAGACAGGAGTCCTTGAGACTCAGAGATCCAGGCAGCTTATAATTTGAAACCAGAAGAGTCTTAAGAAGGTCTCAGATTTAAAAATACCCTCAGACAAGGTCCTGCCACAGTTTCCAAGCATCAGCTCTCTGGGGACTGAAGTCCTCTGATGGTTAAGGGGGAAGGGTGTCCTGAATGCACTTTCTTGTGCACATAAAAACCATCTCTTTGTTTGAGTAAAATCCCAGTGCTGAGTAGCTCAGAGGGGACTTTATTTAATCCTAACCCCCTAGGTCTGAAGCTTTGCTCCTATGAGCAGAGCTTTTGAACAAACTCTGTGTGGGGATTAAATGCAGTTTCCTCTGTGCTGCTCTTCTCTCCCACCCCCACCCCATCCTTTGCCATGTTTTCCTTGGCAAATCTTCTGACACTTCACTGGAGCTACCGTGTCTTTGGCATCCTGATCCTGCATGAGTGTTTCAGCCCCAGTGCTGCTGGCTGGCCCTCCTTGGAGCAGGACATGATGGTTTGCACAGACACTCCTTTACCCACTGGCCTTGCTGGGAACTTGTGGAGTGACAATCCCATCCTGCTCCTTCTCCAAGCTGGAAGGAGCTGGACCAAGACTGGTCTGTGCAGTCTCATGGCTTGCAGAGCAGTTTGCTGTGGTGTGAAATTTGTGGGTATCTCAAACCTTTTTCCCTTGAATCCTCTGCGTTTCCTGAGCTCTCCTCCATGCAAAGCAGATCACTTGGGTGGGCACACATGGGAGAGAGCTGCCCTGTGACCATCCTACCCCCAGTGCCACATTGGCAAAATCCATTTGTTTGCCAGCTCCACTGCCTTCTGTTCACTCATTTGCTGCTATCAAAGATTCAGGTTCTTCTGGAACTGGGGCTAAAAGAGCTGTTGGGTTTTTTTCTCCCTCACTCTGGTCGTGTCTGTCAGCACACCACATTGCACCCACCCTGCTGCTTGTCTGTGAAGGACCATGCCAGAGAATGCCTTCTGGATCTGCAGCTTCAGGCAGCTCAGACCCCTCTGTGACCCCTGTCCTGTCAAGCACCATTGCAACAGAGCCTGTGAGATGTGTCCTCCTTTGCTGCCCCTATGCACTGTGCCCTTTGAAAACTCAGCTGAAGGTGTTTGTGTGGGAGAAGGAAAGAAAAAGTCAAAATTAGGAGAGCAATGGGAAGTACCTCATGGTCACTCACTGTCAGTAAACAGCTTGTCTCCCTGGATGTGCTTCCTTCTTTTTAGGGTGATCCTGGTCAGTTAGGAATCCCCGGAGAGCAAGGTCTCGTTGGCCAAAGAGTGAGTATGGCCACCTTCTGGTGGGGCTTCTGTGCCCCATCAGTTCCCCAGAGGTTCTGTCCCTACCCTCCCTCAGCCTGGACAGGCTGACCCTGTTCTCTGCATCCCGTAACCCTCCTGGCCCCTGTTCCTTCTGTGAGTGGTGGAAGTACCTTCCCCACAGAGCCCTGAGCTCACCAGCCTCCCTGAGCCTCTCAGATGCCACTGTGACACCGAGTGTGAAAGGGGCAGTGTGGGAACAGATGTGGGAACAGACCCCTCCTGTTTGCCAGGGCTGTGTCCGTGCAGGGCCGGGCAGGCTGGAGCAGGAGGCAGCTTTAACTGCAGGGAAACACTGGATACACTGTGCAGGCCTGGGAGAGGGGCATGAATGCATGGATTGAGGCTGGCAGGGCCTGTGTCCCTTCCCAGGACTGAGGTCAGTTGTTGGAGCAGGATGAGGAAGCCCCAGGTTAAATGAATTCAGACTGAGCTCCTTTTCACACAGGGGAGGAGGGATTCCCAGAGGCCAGCAGTGGGTCCGTGGTGGAGAAGCTGTGGCTCAGAATAGAGCAAGAGGCTGAATTCCTGCTCTTGCTCCAGAAAGAGCTTGTTCAGCATTAGGGTATGAGATAGGACACGTGTTAGAGTGCAGGGCTGGGCTCCCATCACTGCAGCCTGGCTGCTGCTGTGAGCCAGCTGCAGAAAGCTCAGGAAAAGCACATTTAGGCACAGCCTTATGGTTTTTGCTTCTGTCCACAGGGGGAATCCGGGCTGGAAGGGGACAGCGGGCAGCTCGGGCCAGATGGCATCAAGGTAAATCACTCTCCTGGAGTTGCAGCTCTCACACATCTCTGTGCACTCAGCTCCCTGTGATTCCCAGAGCCAGGATGAGGCCAAGGGGATTATTTGATCTATGGAATAAGCCTCTGCCCTGCAATCTCTAAGGACTTTTTTTCTGCAAGCACACATAACAAACCCCTCCTGTTTCATTCCTCTACCCACGTTTTTGGCATCTGATCAGATCTCCAGAAAGGTGAAGTTCTTCAAAATCTGGTTTCCAACAATTTGTTTTATTTGAGTCTTTACAGATCAAATTTCCAACTAATCAGGAATTCCTGGGCCTGGCAAGGGGAGTCAAGAATTGTCCATCACTCTCCCCTGCACCACTGACCAGAACAACGTTAGAGAGTAAAGAAACCAGATCCCCTTCCCTTGGCAGAGCCCCAGGGTCTCGCTCAGGGTTCACTCTGCATCTCACTGCTGTGAGTTTGCTACCTTGCCTTTGGAACAGGGCTCTGATTCCTGTCCCTGCACAGCCAGCCTTTCCAAACAGGCCAACAATTTTGTTCCATGGAAAGAAATAGCAGCCCATCCCACAACAATGCAGTTTATTGCTTCTTTCTAGTTAAACTGTTTGCCATGTGTCTCTACTTCTGCTTATCTCTGAATGTTAGACCAAAAATCTCTTCCTTAAGGGCAGTCCAGGCTTCTGTATTCTCTTGCACTGCTGGCTGTGCCCAGCAGCTCTTGAACCGAACCAGTTCTTTCTACCCTAAATGTGTCTCTGGATGCTTAACCAGATGTGTCTGTGCTCTTTAACCAGATGAGATCTTGTTGAGCTCTCCCAACACAGGTGCAAGAGGAAAAGGGTTCAGTTCAAGGCTGCTTGGCTGCACATGTTGCTCTCAGTATAAAACTTGTGTTTATCATTGTCTCCATATAATTTTGAGTGGTAGTACTGAATAATACAAAACAATTACAGTATTTTATTTATCTTGATAAAAGAAAAGCAGCTCCAAATTTACTTCTTACACTTCTATGATTGTATTTCTGGTCTGCATTCCAGTTGATTTATCTTGCCAAATACTGAAATTTTATTATCTGCCAGATTTTTTCATCAATTTCAATGACTGGTTTTGCCAGGGGAGCTTTAAGTGGGTATTGGGAAAAATTTTTTCACTGGAAGGGTGGCCAGGAATTAGAACAGAAAAAGGTGGAGTCACTATCCCTAGAAGTGGCACTTGGGGACATGGTTTAGTGGTGGGCTTGTCAGTGCTGAGTTGATGTTTGGATTCATTCATCTAAACAACTTTTCCAACCCAAATGATTCTTTGATTCTATGATTCTGTAATTGTCAGAGCCATGATTTGACAGGATACCACTGCTCAGGCCATAGATCCTTTACAGGGCACAGTGACACAGTTTCACAGAGTGTTTATTGGAACCCTGGGCTGATTTCTATTTGGCAGCAAGAGCTGAGCAGCTGCTCCAGACAAAGCCATCCTATTAAAAGTCTTTCTGCATCCCAAGCTCAGGGCTTCTGGATGAGGCAAGGGAGACTCAAATCTTGTCTGCCTGCCTCATTCACGTGGGAGGTTCAGGCCTTACTGCAGGAGAAGCAAAGAGGTTCAGGTTACTCTGTGTAATGGGGGAGTTCTTTCTCCTTCAGCCAAGAGGTTTTAAAGAAAAGAAACCTGGGTTTGCTCCTTTTTTAAATGTCAAGTCTATTATGACTCATCCTCATTCATCCTTTTTCTTGCAAGCTCTCTTCCTCTCAGACTCCTGAAATATTAATTATGTGGTGAGGTTTTTCCTTGCAAGAGCCTCATACAGTGACCCATGTGTAGTGTGGGTATGAAAACCTCCCACTCTCCTCTCTTCCACAGGGAGACAAAGGAGACCAAGGCCTGGAAGGAGAGAAAGGAGAAAAAGGCAGTGAAGGACTGAAGGGAAAAGAAGGACCTCCTGGATATCCCGGCATCCCAGGTGTCCGAGTGAGTCTGTGAAAGCAGCCCTTGGTGACCTGTGGGTTCCCTGTAGTGATGAGGATGTGAACCAGGACACTGCTTAGGCCAGGAGGTCACCTGAGATGTAACTTGTCGTAAATATTCTGGTAAAGTGTGTTGTTTTCATCAGAAACTGTGTCCAGGAGATGGTTTCAGCTTTCAACTAGGATTCACACTTGAGAATGTGAATCTGATCTGCCACAGGCTTTGAGAAATGGTGCCTCCCTCCCACATCTGTAAGGTGGACCCCACAGGGTATTAGAGGGGGAGGCCCAGAGGACTGAGAGGGGCTGATTTTACCCTGGTTGCCACAGCTGACTTGGGCCTGGAGCTTGGAACTGGCCACCTTGTGCCTTCTCTGATGGTTACTTGCTTGCTTCTGGTCTTCCCTTCTAAGATTTCCCCATTAAATATAGAAAACAACTAGAAGAAATCAGCAGGATATGACTCCTGAATCCTCAATGAATATCCTGGTTCACTTGGAGGTCTGATCTTGGTGCTGCAGAAAGAAAAAGTTTGATTGTGGCTCTGAGATGACAGGAAGCAGGGTGGTGTCGGGTGGAGGATGGCTCTGCCCAGTGCCCCAGTGGGCTGCTCTGCAAGGCAGGCCTTTCTGCTTGAAATATGGAGTTTACCAGGTTGATGACATGGTTTATTCATTGTGATTGTTGTCTTGGATCAGAAATATCAGCAACAAGGGCTTGCAAGGTTCGTTCAACAGAGGGATAGCCCAGCTCAGTGGGATGCTTGTGCTCCCCTGCAGCAAGTGTCTTACCCCTCATGCAGCTGGGGAACACATCAGCTCCAACCCCACACATCTGTGGAAAAGGAACAAGAAGGCCAAGTTTAAAGGCAGCTCTGAAATCCCAGCCTGGGCTGGGTTAGAAGCAGCAGGGTCAGCAGGTACCACTGAGCCCTGGGTGGATGCTCCATGGTGAAACCTTGATTTTCCTTTTGGTGATGTTGTGGCTGGCTAAAAGGAGGGCAGGGAGAAGGGTGTGAGGGGATGGAAGCAGCAGAAGAGATGGATTTATGTTATTTTTGGGCTGAGGTTGGGATCTGAGCACTGACTCAACTAGAAAGTGGAAACATTGGCTTAATACTGTAGTGCAGCACCATAAATGTGCAGAATAAGCCTGTAGTCCTGCCCCAAATTAGGCCACCCTTGGCCACAGGCCCCTGTACCCAACAGGGAGCCCTTTCAGGATTGGGATCATACCACAGGCAAGGGTGGTCCCCAACACCCCAGGTCCTTCCCAGCTGCAGGCTGGCACATTTGCCTTCCATATGCTGTGCTTCTGGCTGGTTCACGTGTTTATATTGTGTATGTTTTAAGAACCAGTAAAAATACTAAAATCATGCAAAAGCCATATTAAGTTATAAAGTATAAAATACAGATTCTCTCAGACTCTGTCCCTGCTGTTTGCCAGCATGTCCCTGGGAACATGATGCTGCTTTCTGTTTTAGTTAAAAAAAAAAAAAAAGAAAAATAAAAGGAGTCAATAGAGCCAAGATTCCTGATCATAATCACTCCCTTTTGGTTTTTTTTTTCACTGCTGAGTGCTATATTTCCATCTACTATTTTAATATATTTCTTTGTATTTCCTTATGCCTAAACTCAGGCAGACTTTCAGACCTGCATAGGCTCCAGATAGTGCTGCCTGCCCTGCCACACACTGTTACCTAATACACAGGCTGGTGTTCCTGTGCTCACTGAGGTCATTTAAATATGTAAGTCCTCTGACAGAAGCACAAATATTTTTTCTCTTCCCATTACCGAGAATTTAATTCTACATTCCCATGGAGAATACAAATATCAGTGGGATCTTCCTTAGATTTCTGTCAAGATAAGGTTTACTGCTCAGAGGTGCAAACTGCTAGAGAGAGCTGCAAGCCCCTCCTTTCCAGCTGAGGGTTGGCAGCTGGAATATCCAACCAAGCCATCCTCTGGAGGACACGCTGCAAAAGCCACCACAGGCACAGCCCACCACAAACTGCATGATGCACAGAGGGCTTTAAGGCTGCTGGACAAAGATAACAAAAAATCTTGTCATGGGGAAGTTGTGAAGGTTGCTCACCCAAGGGCAGATGTCAAGGGGACAAATTCCTGTCCAGGATTTGTATGGTGGCACAGAAATGGGTTGAGGAAGGTGTTGGAGGCACTTGGATTGCAGGGAGAAGGAGTTTGGGTTTGGGAGCTGCAGCTACTGAGTGGCTGCACACCACTGTGTTGTGAATGGTTTTAATACTTCTGATGTGACAGTGTTATGCTGTCCAATAATCAGTTTAGATGGTTTTAAGAACTTCATCTTTAGCTCTTGCATCTTCATTTGGCCTCTCCTGGCATGACACCCCCAAGTCCTTGCATCTGTGCTTCACCACTCAATCCACTGATGGATGCTGCCTGGATCCACTGGTGTTTTCCTGGGCTTTTCCTCAGCTCCAGTTTTTGTTGGGATATCCTGCTCAGCCACAAAGGAGACAGGGAAGATGTTGATGCTTCTGTGCCCTTAGTAGGAGAGATGCACACACAGGGATTTGTGCAGTTACCTGTGCCAACAAACTGAGCCCCATTTGGGGGTGTGAAGCTCATCTGCTTCTGGAAGAGGCTGGTGTTGGTTTGAGGAAGCTGATGCCCATCAGCAGTTGTGGACACTGCAAGGTTCTCCTAAACCTTGGCTTGTCCCTGTGTTACTCCAGAGGAGGAGGGACTCACAGGGACATGCCCTCCATGGACAGCAACAACCTCTGGAAAAACCCTTTTCATCACAAGGTTCTGCAGCCACACCACATCTTGAAGGTTTGTCCTTAATGCCAATGAAATGTTTAGTCTTAATCTTTATTTTGCTTATGTCTACAGGAATGTGACACTTCACTATCAAGTGTCCTTGTGACAGATTTAGGAAATGAGGTGCCAGATTGCTCTGAAATGATCTGACTTCACTGCTGGTACATTTTCAGCCTGTTTTGTATATCCTGGCCTGGAGCAGAGGTTGGTGCTGGCAGGGCAGGTATAGGAGCTGGGGAATTTGGCACGACCAGCTCACACCTAACGTGGCAACAGGCCAGCATGAGGGATGGTGGGAGATTAGAGGATCTGCAGTCCTGGAGCTCCCTGGAGATGGCAGATGAAGTACCCCAGAGCAGCTTTGAAGGCTGGAGGAAGCACAGAGGGTCTGTGCTGCCCTTTTTGGGTCCTGCAGAAGAGAGACACTCACCTGGCAATGGATGGGATCAGCAGAGGTGCATCTGGATTTCCTGAGCAAGGCTTCCTTTTCCAGAGAGTCATCCTGATGCTGATACCACATGAGTGCCTGAGCACAACCAAACTTCCCTCTGTGCTCAGGAAACGTTTTTCAGAGGTCGTTAGCTTTAACTTGGCTCAGCCATTTCCAGTATTAACATATCTGAAAACCAGTTTCCACTGTGGTTTTGAATCTCAAACAAAAAGCAGCAGGGAGGCCCCAGTCAAGTCTCCAGGGGTAGATGTTTCAACGCCAGTGGATTTCAGCAAACAAACCTGGCAGCTGAGATGGTCCATGAGCTTCACAGCTGTGGCTGGCAGGGCTCGAGGCAGCTGGAGCTGAGATAAGTGAGTATCCTCTATCTTTTGGTCACTTTGTCCAAGTTCACACTGCTCCATTCAGCCCCAGTTCCTGCTCAGTGGAGGAATGGGCCAGTTGTCTCCCTGGCCATAAGAGAGAAATCAGAGCACCAGTGCAAGATTCAGTTCAAATTTCCAGAGATGTGCACCTTTACTGAGCTGCTCACCCACACATTATCTCCTCCCAGTGGTTTCTGTCTTCTGACACAAACTTGTTGCCTTCACTTGACCTTGACTCTCTTCTGAACATGGCCACTTGCCCTCTGGTTTGAACAACAAAGGGCTGAAAATCCTTTCCCCTTGCAGAGCACCAGGGACTGTTTGGGCATCTGCATTCAGAGGGACTGGCTGGAAATCCAGACTTTTTGTGTGGGCAAGGCAGAACAAGGATATTCCTCTCAGTGTGTGGGGACACTGGAAAGTACAACAGCAAACATAATGTGTCTGCTGATCTGTAAAGCTGTGAGGGAATAGTGCCCTGGAGCCTGAAACACCCTGAGAACATCCCTGGAGAGTAACCTGCATTCCCAAAGGACCTGACTGCCCATCAGAGCTGCTCATTGCATCAAAGAATGGTAAAAGCCAGAGGCTGAAGTCCCTGGTGTGCCACCACCCACCTGGTCACAGGCAAGTGGACCTTGAGAGCAACCTCTTCCCCCAAAAAGTGCTTTGCTCTGCTGCTTCTCCTGTGCAGTGATGGAAAATGTGGCATTTCAGCCCTTCCCTGGGAGGATGACAGATCCAGCGGTGGCTGAGGAAGGCCCAGGCCAGTTGGCTGAGGGAGGTGATGGGTTTCCAGCTGCACTCTGTGGCTCTGCACTGTGGTTTTTGTAATGTGCTGGTTGCCATACACAGCAGACATCTGATAGCAAGAGGTTTACAGTTCCAGGAAAGCAATTGGAGAGCCTGGAAGTTCTGAAATACAACATGCTCTGAAACAAGAAATTCCCTCATTGTTCAGCAAAACTGGGAGTCGAGTTCTTTCCGCTTCAATTTTAACCTGAAATCCTATCTGCAGTGTCATTTGAGCCATATCAGAAAGCTTTGAGCCAGACACTCCAATGGTCTAAATTGCCATAAACAATTACATCCCAGAAGATCTTGCTGCATTTGCTGGCCCCGCTGTGGCATGCAGATGTGCACCATCAGCCCAGAAGAACTTGAAGGGCTGTAAATCCTTTTGTTCTGGTGCAATAAGATCCAAAGTCCTTTCGTTTGCTCTTCAGGAGGGTAGAGTGACAGAGCTGGACTGGGGTGGAGAGCTGAGAGGGTTTTTAAGGGAACTCACAGGATCAAGCTGCTCTCCAGCCCAGCACAGAGCAGGGAGTGAACTCGTGGCTCTTGGCTCTGGTGCTGTGGTTGCTCCCCAGAGCAGCAGCAACCCCACACACAGCTCTGGATGGTGTCCTGAGGATCCTTCCCATCACATTTTCATCCCTCTCTCATCTTCAGGCTACAATCCTGAAGCAGAAGAAGGACCTGCTGGCCAGGATGGACCTTCTGCTCTGAGCTAGCAGAGCTGCTCCAGCAATGCCCTGCTGAGATGGGGCTGCTGTCTGGGCTCTGCAGTGCCAGGGCAGAGCAGGAGCTTCTTCTCATCCGACACATTGCTCTTGAACAAAGTTGTCCAAACATCACTTAGAGCAGAATTTGTCCCAGGGTGGTTTTTGCTCTTTGTTCTTTTCTGTTTCCTGCCACTGCAAAGATGATCCAAAGGTTTTCTGCAACAAGCTGCCTGGCTCTGCTGTTGCTGAATCCAACCATTCACTGCACACACACAGGAGCTCAACCACAGCTGGCAGCACCACATCCATGGCATTCAGCTCCCTGAAAATACTGAGGTGGCCAAAGGACAATCTTGGAGTGACCACTGGTTTTAATCTCTGCTCTCAATGCAGAAATGTGTGGGGTTTTTTGATAATGCACCGAGCTGTTGTTTCCTGGAAAAGCTTTTTTGTGCCCTGGAACATGGGCTACCTGTGGAATAATTACTTGAAAGTAATTAGTCCAGCTAGAGGGGTATGGGGTCACCCTCTGAGCAGAGGAGGGAATGGAGAACACCAGGCTTGGTGTGCAGGGGAGGGCAGTGTGTCAGTGGTAACAGCGAGATCCTCACACCCTAATCTTAGGAAATGAGTAGTGTTACTCCAAATCCTGCCCTTGAGTAATGTGTTAGGAGTAGATGCATAAGATAGTAAAGTGGCTTGCCCAGGGTCAGTTGGTGGCAGAGGGGGACCAGGAGATCACAGCAGGCCATACCCCTGCCCTACAGCCCGTCCTTTCCAGTAGCTGCTCCATCAGCCTGGCCAGTTCCTACACTGGAGCCCAGTTTGTGCTTGGCCATGGTGTGTCCTTGAGTTACAGCCCTGGAGTATAATTACTCATGGGGACAACACCCAGAAAAGCCACAAGCAGGAATTTGTCTTGCATCAAAAATCAAAGGTGAATAAAGTTGCTCAAGAAAGGCAGTCAAATATGCTGAAAACCTCTGCTTTGAAGAGGATGAGACAAAGAGTCAGGGCAATGCCTCTCTGTGGAGCTGCAGGCCTGGGTCTCTCTGCTTCCCCTTCCAGAACCAACGTGGTCATCCCTGGGCACCTCTGCCCACAGCTGCAGTCAGCTTCTCCTCTTGCTTTGATAATCAGTGCTGATGGCCCCAGGGTCAGCCTTTTCTGAACATCCCACTTAATGGAGAGGTACATGCTGGATTTTGTTGTTTGGGTGGTATTACTGTGTGTGGGACTTTTCCCCCCTTTTTTTGCTATTCTGCTCTCTGTGGCTCAATCCACCAAATCCATTGAAACCTTTGGAGTGAACCAGGGTTGCCTGTGAGCCCTGTGCATCCTAGAGGGAATTACAGAGCTTTCCCAATCCAAAGGGAATTGCTGCTTGCAGCAACTGAGGCTGCTCTCCAGCAGCTGAGGGGCCATTTAGGCTCCGCTGCTGGGATAGGCAGGCTGATCCCAGCTGGTCTTCGTTTAGAGTTAATAGGAGTCAAAATGAGCCAGAATTTGAAATAAATCCCATTGACTTGGCATGGTTTCTTTCCTGACTCAGACGAAGGAGACACACTTTTTGGGCAGTTGCTCCAAGATTCCCCTCCTTATTGCAAGAGAGGATTTCATTCCCCTCCTCTTCCACAACCCCAGGGCATCTGTGTCCTTGAAAAGGAAGATATTAACCCTTAGTGTTTGGGGGAGTGTCAGTCAGGGTTGTGCTGCCCAGGTGCTCTCTCTATTCTTTTCTTTCCCATTGTCAGATTCTGATAGTAAGTTTTTGGAGCATTTTGGTTTCATTGCGTGTGAAAGCTTCACAGCTCAGTGGGGATGAGGCCTTGCACTTTTCCTACACTTTGCACTCATCCATCAAGAATTTTAGTGGCACCTTTGTCTCCTGTGCTTTCTTAGAGATGAGGAAGTAGAGCCAAAGAGAGGAGTGAAAAAAAGGATTTTCCCAGAAACCACGAATTAGTGGCAGTTCAGAGCTATCAGACTGAACCAGTGCAGCCCAGAGAGCACAGCACTGCTCTGTACATGGCTCTCTGCTGCCTTGCACTGAGCCTGCTTAGAAAAGTCAAGTTAAATAGACCTCCTCCTCCACAAAACCAAAAGCAGCAAGTTTCAGAGCAACAGCTGCATGCAGACAAGAGTTTGCTTAAAGCAGAGAGTTCAGGATACACAATTTTGGGTTGGATTCCTATTTTAAGCTGAGGAGCTCAGCTGAAAGGAAAGTCACAGTGACTCTGGCTGTAGTCTTGCCATCCAAGACCTTTATATAGGATTTCCCCAATTTGCTGTTTCTTTGAGCACAGCCAGCCAGCTCTACCTGCACTCCCCACTCGGGTTTCCACAAGCAGGCCAGGAGCCCATTACTTCCCAGTGCTCCCAGTGAAACCCTCTGAACCTCACAGTACAATCAGGTCTTTCTTCTCGAGAACAGTTGAGTCTTTCTTCTTTCCCCATACTCATTCAGGAGCTGCTGCCCTGTCTCCTCCCTTTCCAGACTACTGCTAGGCAGAGTGATTATGAAATGTGTTTCTTATAAATCCAAAACATTTATGTCTTCAAATGCCTGGCCTAAATAATCCCACTAATTTCCTGAGTGCTTGTGAACTGTCCTCCATGGGGGGAGGCTTCTCTCGATCAAAGTTTATTAAGTAGAGGTTCTCATATGGAGACATTGCTGAGCAGTAGGAAATTATATGGGGCTTTTTCATTTCCCTTTAAATGAGCTCACTGGCTGGGCCTGGACAATATGGCCATGGTCATCCTATGGTTCATGCTTCCTACCTTTATTGCTGCTTTAGTTTCCCTGCCCTTTTTACATCCAGTTCCTCAACCTATCACTTTTTTTTTTTTCCTCTGTCACCATGTCACTTTTTTTCTTTACTCAGTAGCTGTATTGTGGTGGTTCTGTTTCTTCCTGCCTCATTCTTGGGAGGGAGAAGTGACCTCAGACCTTAACTCAATGACACCCAAAAAAAAAAAAAAAAAAGTTTGAAAAAATGCTCCTGCTCCACAGCAGCCATGAGCAATCCTGAAGCAGCCTGAGGCAAGCTTTGGGAAGCTCTCCCACCAGTCCTGTGCCCTTGAGAGCTTCCTTCCTGTGCTGTGCTGCAAGAAAAGCAGGAACATATTTGCCCTCTGGAATGCCAAGAGCCAAAGCAGGATGGTGAGTCACAGCTCTGTTACCACTTCCCCAGACCCAGTGCCTGCAGCAAGAGCATCACTGGGTGTGGGGAAGTTTGGGTCAGGATTTTAGTCCTTTTTGTTGTTTGGCTCTGTTCAGAGCATATCTCTCTGCAGTTCGTTCAACTTCCTTGTTTTGTTTTTCTGCATGTTGTTGTCGGAACATAGATTTCAGCTGTTGATGTCTGGAGAATTTAAAGCTGAGCTGCTCATCTATTTGCTCCCACTAAATATTGCTGCTGTGCTGGGCAATAGATCTGACTTTTCTGTCAAGGCCATCAGCAGCTGGAAGTCTCCTTTTTTTTTTTTCCTTTAAAAATTAACCAATTTGCATTGGAAAATAAACCATTCTTCTTTCCCTTAGGGGAATATCTAAGGCTATACTAAAAAAAAATCCTTGTGAATCCGTGTCCTTACTGAAGAGGACAATGAAATTTTAAACGTGGTAGACCTAAGACTATAATTTTTTGCTTTCTTTGGATATTTTACCATAGTTGAAGGCACGGGACTTAATAAAATGCTGCTTTCCACTGTCCCTGGTCACAAATACCATCATCACCTGGAGGTACTGATACGCTTCTCTAGTGAAGAATGCAGCATATAAAGAGAAATCACCATTTAAAAATAGTCCTGCTGATGGAAGAGGCTTGGAAAGAAGATTTGTCTTCTCAACAAACCAGTAACCCAAAGCATACAACAAAATGTGTACAAATCCCAGGAACAAAAGCACTGAGTGTTCATTGCCTTGGCACAGTAACCCAACTGATGTGAGTCCAGCAAAGGGAACTTGGATTTGATTATTTTGATGTGCAGGTTTTTGTACATCTTCTGCCCTCACTCCTATCTCTGCTAAAGAGAGAAGAATCTTAGGACCTTAGGAACTTCACACTGTAGTGAAAGAAGTACCAAAAGCTGCTACAAATCCCAGTGAACTTTGGGGAGAGCCTGGACGAAGATACGATCTCACTGAATTTTATTTTTATCCTTTTGGTTTTTTCCTTCCTGTTCTGGCCCTGATTTTTTTCATCCCTGGCCAGATGAGTCAGAAGAACGTAGAGAAAAAAGGATGGGACTCTTTTTGAAGGCTACCAAAGTTGTTGCTGGGCTTGTTCTTCCCTGTGCAATGTGTGGAGTGTGGCAGTGCAGTGATTTCTGGGAACTGTGCAAACCCCTGCATGTGTGCCCTGGGAACATCTGGGATTGCAACAGCAACCACATCTGGATCATCACAAGTAGAGATACCACGTATCTGGGAACCCCAGACAAGCACTGCATTGCCTCTAAATTCATCTGGGCAGAATTCCTGCGCAGTTGGAGAAAGCATATCCAGGAAAATCAGACACATGGTAGGCTTCCCACTCACCAGCGGAGCTTGCTGGCCAAAGTCCTAGAAAGCGTGCTGGGAGAGCACGGAAATATCCCTGACTGATAGAGCTTATTCCTCTCGAGGAGGTGACTCAGTAAGTCAAAATCTGAGCCACGTCTCTGCCGGTGCTGTCGCCAGCATGGTTTGACCCATTTTTTTGTACTAGCCAAGCTTTTAGCCAGTGGATGAGAGTCAAGAACAGCAAGGGAGGCTTGGAACGAGGTCCCACTGCCTCCTGTGAGTGACAGCTCATCTCGCTATCACTGATGGGAGCTGGTGGTGCTGCCAATGTTTTTTTCTCCAGCAGTGGAGAAAGATCTGCACCCCAGCTGGAGGACCCAGGAGAGCCTTCTGGAGCCGATGAACATCCCTGCTCCATGAGGCTGATGCATCATAAGGGGAAAAGGGTGCAAGGAGTTTGTTGGAGCCCATTTCTGTGTTCACATCCACCACCGAGGGAAAAGACAAGCTGAAGGAACCCTGAGAAAGTTTGAGAAGCTGTTTGAAGGTGGCACAGTCTCAATGGATTGAGCTCGTTTATGGGAGCAGGACTTGGGCTGTCAAAGTTGGGTTTGGTTTTTGTTGTTTACCCTCTCCCCGATGACTCTAGCCCCTCTATCTGTACTCTGGGATGGCAGGTGCAGGCAGGAACTTGAATGCTGACAGATTTTAGGAGCAGTGTGGAAATTTTGTTTCTCAGATGGGAAAATTTAAGGCCTAAACTTGTCTTCTCGAAAAGAAAAACATTTTCCAGTGCAGGGTGGAATCAAGTTTCAGTCATGAAGCTTCCATGGGAGATGTATCCTGGTGGAGGCAGGCAGGCTCTACTTCAGACTCTTCTGAAGTAGCTTTGAAACCCTCATGACCTCCCCATGAACAGGGTCCACCTGCACTGCACAGTGGTAGAGATGTGAATGATAATGTATCTCTTCAATGTACTGGTATCTGCATTTTTTTACAGACAGTGTAATACATTCTCAGCCTGGGAATGGAACCTTTGTGTGGAAGTACTTTGTTTCATGAGCTGCCACAGCACTGTTGTTCCAGGAGCACATCTGAGTGTGCAAAACTACTCTGCTGGAGAAGACCAAGGGCTTGGCCATCGCTGGGTTAGGAACAGATCTAGCTTAAAATGGGCTTTCTCCCATCTGCAGGAAGCACCTACTGCTTGTGCTTCCACAAGCTCTTAAAGCACAGTCCAGGGAGCCTGATGGGAAAACACAGTGCAACTGATTAGGAACCCCAGTTGTCTCTTTATTCAGTCACATCTGGTTTTGACAGTAAAGTTTTGTGAGTGATTCTACTATTCCCTCTCCAAATTTTTAAGCCTTAATGAGCCAGGACACTGCTGCAGAGCAGGAGCTCTGGGAGCTGCTGTGCCTCAGGTGCTGAGTACCAGATCCCACAGTGAGCTGCTGTAGAGCTGGGAGGCTCTGGCCATTTCTGATGCTTTCATTAGTGAGGGCTTCTCTGTACTCCTGTCAGCAGAGTAAATCAGTGGGTGATGCTGGAGGCTTGGCACCCATCATCTCCTGCGGCTGCTCAGCATCTGTGGGAAAGTTGTTCCCAAAGTGATCTCTTGGAAAGTGGCAGCAAAAACACAGCACACAAAAAGCTCTGAGCAGTATGGAAGAGACACAGAACAAGGCTCGTGTACTCCTCAGCAGGGACCTGTCCTTTGTGAAGCCTAAAAGTGTTGGCAAGGTGGGCTCCTGAAATGTTTGACTTAGGTAAAATGGAGCTGTTCCCTCTGGGAAAGCGAACTGGCACAATTCTTTAGGGTTGGAATAAGTCTGAATTGCTCCTTTGTGCTCAGAGCAAGCACTTCTGAGGCCCATGTTTCAGATCAGAGTGAAAACCCCCTGATATGTCTGACTTTATAAGTTGTTTTTATTCAGCTGAGACTGCAACACCAACCATGGTGAAAATTATACCTTCTTAGCTGGGAGGTCGGGGAGCAGAGGGAGAGGTGTGGTGCTGGTGTGGAGATGCTGTTGAAAAGTTTGTCACAATTGCTAAAAAGCATGAAGTATTTTCTACAGTTATAGATTTTGCTTCTTTCTGTCAAATTCGAAATATTCTGTCTCCCTTGCAGCCAACAGGGTCAAACACTGGAGAAAAATAAGCTCCCTGGGGTCCCTAAGAAAAGGCTGCTGTATTTAGCACATTTCTGTGGTGTGGGTGCAAGTTCTGCACCCACACTGGGTTCTGAAAGCAGTTCAGCATTCCTCTCTCTGCTTGCCACAGCTCCCACCTGAAGTTTTACATCCCACTCCATTTCTAGAAGCCTGATCAGTAGATTGTGGTTTCTGTGTGTGGCAGCAATAATACAAATAGAGGGAGTGGGTTTTACCTGTGAGCAGGAAGTTGTGCATGGTAGGTGGATAGAGAATGAAACCATTGACTGTTTTCACAAGGTAAAAATAGGGGGAGGTGCTGTGGAATCAATGGTTCTATTGGTAGGGTCCTAAAACTATATAAAAAGTGTTGATACGTAATTTAGTGCCAGAACTGATGAAGGATACCACTGTTGGTAGAGTCATGGTGCAGAGATGGCAGCTGAGCTGCAAACCAGAGGAATCCTCTTGTGGGAATCAGGGTAAATGTGTTTCTCACATTTCAGCCCATTCTGTAGCAGAGGCTGGGTAGGTGCACTTCTGGAGATCCTTCTTTTGCACCCTTCGAGACAGATGGACAAATCTGATGGCAGTTTTCCATGACCCACTCTTCAAGATGTGATTTTAAAATCATCATCATCAAAATTATCACAGTATCACCTTCCAGCCATGTTGCCCGATAGTCACCTGAGCACAAAGATCTTTAAGCAACGAGTTTTCCTGCATGTGTTGGAGCAGCTAAAGACCAAACTCAGCCATACCCCAGCTGTAGCACCTATGGATTGTGGTCTGACCTGCACAGCTTCCTGGCCTCCTTGTTGGCTCCCATGGGTGGGTGAGGATGCTCTCAGGTTTGTGTGTGCTAGGGAAATGACTTGGGATTGGCTGGTTGGGATTGTGACTTCTGTGTTTTCCCATTCCAACAGCCTTTTTTTTTCCCCCTCTTCCAGGGACCAGAAGGGAAACCAGGAAAACAGGGGGAAAAGGGCAAGCCTGGCCAGAAGGTAAGGAACATCTCTCTTTGATAACATCCCCTCCTCTGGCTCTCCCTTTTGTTGCTCATCTCTGATATTTTCCTGCAGAAGTTTTGTCCTACACTGATGTCAGTGCCTTTGCTCTGCAGGGCAGCAAAGGCTACCAGGGGCAGCTCGGCGAGGTGGGATCCCCAGGGAAGCAGGGGCCAAAGGGGAACCAAGGCCCTAAAGGATCCCGAGGTACCCTGGGACCGATGGTGAGAAGAGCTCTGCAAATGGTGAAACACGACACAGAGAAACCTGACTGGCAGTGGTGGGCATGGGCCTGAATGGAGCAGAGAGCCCAGCAGAGGCTTCAGGGCACTCAAAGATAAATGCTCTCAGATGGGTTTAGTTGGCCAAAGTATCTTCACCCTTGTTCTGAGCAGCGCAGGAGAGAGTCCATAGGGGTGGTTGGGTTGGTGCCCCGTGAGCCCAGCTCACGTTGCATCGTGGCAGTTCTTCTTAACTCCCCAGATGGGCTGAGATTGCTGAAATAATGGGGATTTTTCCTCAGCTGAGTGAGATGATAAGCTATTTTTTGCTAAGATCTTCCCCTTTGAGACTGCAGACTCATGGCAAGAGCTGCTTCCAAGTCAAACTGTGTTGTTATAAGGAATTCTGCCTTGGACTTCTGCCCTGTTTCTACACCCACTCTTGATCTACTTATCTAAACCACTTGGAGCAAGAAGAAATACAGCATGGGAAAGGGTTTGAACTGGGTATTGAAGGTGAGGCTTTCAGAGAGAGCAGCCACAGTATGGCAGAGAGGGGAGAAAGTTAATTTGCTTTAGGCACAAGAGACAAATGCATCAGGACAGCAGTGGTAAGTAAAAGTACCTCCTTGTGCATTACAGGCTGGTTAGCAAACTTCTTACACTCTATTTGATAGAGCTTAGTGCAAAATCAGGAGTTATTCATGAACTAGGAATAGTGGTGATATTTCAGAACAGTAGCAAATGAGTGATGGAGTGATGGTTCTGCTGATAGTGTTTTCCTGAACTAAAAATTATGGCCTCACCATATATCCTCCCTTAATAGTCTTTGGCAAAGCCTCCATGGATTATTTCACAAGAAAGCAAAGCAATATCTGAGCAACAGTCTATTGGACTGGACACATCTCTTGTCTTGTGGAAAGGGCTTTATTCCATGCTAAATGGGATTATATGGAAATTTTGTGACTCACTTTAATCTGATGATCTGATTTAAGCCCTTTTGTTCACTCTGCTAAAGATGTCATTAATATCTGCCTCAGAACCCACACCAGAAGGTTTCCACAAAACAGTTTAGGATTAGGTTGTGCCCAAGCATGGTCTCACTGGTGGACTTCCTGGCACAGCACTAATTTGGATATAGAGGTGTGCAGGAGGGCAGATGAAGAGCACACAAATGCAGCCATTTCTGATAGCAAATCTGAGTGAGGTGGGGAATCTATTGCTGCAGGCTGGCAAAGACATAGGATGGCGTCCTGGCACCCCTCTCCATGGGTAAGAGGTTAAAGCCAAACAAAAGCTCATCAGGTGGCTGCAGCAGAGCTCACTGGTGGCCAGGAGAAGGACTGGCCACACTCCCACATGGTGCTGAGCTTTGCTTTGCACAGCCCAGTGCATCCTCCTCCCATGCCAACACCATGGGCTGCTCTCTCAGTCCCTCTGTGTTTGCCTCTCCAGGGAGCTCCAGGAAGGATGGGTGCTCAAGGGGACCCAGGCTTAAAGGGTTACCAGGTAAGGGTTTTATTTTCATCTCCCAGCTTTTATCTGTTCTTAAATGCAACAAAAATGCCAGTCCAGGATGAAAATTGTTCTTAAACCATGATTTATTTCTGATCTTGAGTTTAGTTCTTTGTCGAGTCTCCATTTGCACCACCTGCACTTGGTTCATCTCTGCCATGGCCCCACATGTCCCTCCAAAGCTGGCATGCACCACCTAGGGCTTATGAGATCTGGCAGGGAACCAGGGAGGACTTTGAGTCCCACAGCTTTTCCTGCCTCCTCACATGCTGTCTGCTCTCCACAGGGACATGCAGGACCACCAGGGCCGATTGGACCACCAGGGCCAAAGGGGGAAAAGGTAAGTTCAGGGGGTTTGGCCGTCTCATTCCCCCTTGGATGAGATGATTGTCCCACTGCTGTAACTCCCATGCATCTGCACCCTCCTCTCCCTGTGGCAGAGGCAGAGGTGCCTCCTCGACCATGCAGCCACTTCCATGACCCCTCAAAGCTGCAGCCTCGCCTCTGGCAGTCAATGCCAGGACAGCTGTGCCAGCAGCAGGTGCTTCCCAGACACCACGTGCCCTTGTGCCAGAGGCTGAGCCCTGAGGATGTGTTTCTCTTGCATCTGCAGGAATTCGGCTCAGTCCCCAAGCCAAAAGAAATCAGACTTGTAGCTTTCTGTGTTCAGATCAGAATAAGTCCCTGCACAGAGGAGCTGATCTTTGGCTGCTGGCATTTCTCCTCTCCATGGCCCTTGCTCCACGTTCCTCTTCCCCCACCTTTCGACAGCCCCCAGGCTGCAGCTTCCCTGACTCAGAGCCCTCTTTCCACGGTGACTTTTCCCTGGTGTTCTCCCCCTTTTGCTGAGTCAGCACAGCCATAACCAGTTCAGGCTGGAGCAGTGACTCATGCTGTAATGGTTTCCTGTCGGCTCCACTGCTGCTTGGCCCTCCCAGAGCCGATGGTGTCCTTCCCATGCCTTCCTCAGTGATGCTCCCTCTCTGCAGAAGGCTCTGGGGAGAGCTCATTGTGACCTTCCAGTACATAAAGGGGGGCTATTGAAAAGAGGGGAGCAACTTCCTGCAATGGACAGATAGTGACAGGATAAGGAGGGATGCCTTTAAAACAAAAGTGTAAAGATTTTGGTTAGATGTCAGGAAATTCTCTACTCAGAGGGTGGTAAAACACTGGCACAGGTCTGGGCTGCCCCATCCCTGGAAGTGTCCAGGGCCAGGTTGGATGGGGCTTGGAGCAATCTGGTCTAGTGGAAGGTATCCCTGCCCATGGCAGGGAGTGGAACAAGATGAGCTCTAAGGTCCCTTTCAACCCAAACCATTGTATGATTCTCCCTCAGTGTGGGAAGGGAAGTGATGGTGATGGGGTCTGGTCAGTCACAAGGTCCCCATGAAGAGGAGAGATGCATGAACTCTTTTTGCTCATTTTCTGCTCTCCATCACCAAGAGAGCATTCAGCTTTGCCTCTGCACACAGGTGGAAGGGTAGTGCAGATAGGAGCTTCATCACTTATAAAATGAGTTTATTAGGACTTGCCATTGCTGGGGCTTTGAATGGATCCCTTCAGCTCGGGCTCCTGGTGTCAGGATACCCTGTTCACACAGCCTCTGCCTCAGATTCCCCATGGAGGCAGGAGTCACTGGGGCAGGGCAAGCTGTCGTGTTCCGCTAAGACATTCACGTGCCTCAGAAATTTTGCTTTTGGGGGTGAAGAGCAGTCATAGTGCTTTTTCTCTGATTTCCTGCTGCTGAAACACATTCACAGAGGAGCAGCTGGTGATGTTCCTGCTGCTCCCTATCTCCATTGCTGCCTTGCTGAACTTCCTGGCAAGTGTTAGACAAGCACAACCAGCTCAGAATGATGTGAGAGCTCATGACCAGGCACACTGTCAGCTCAGAACCTGCCCCAAAAGCTTCTTAGAATTCCACTGTTGAATCTTGAGCATCCTGGCAAAAAGTTGTGAGTCATGACTAGCAAAAGCAAGGTCAGCCATTGACCCTGCAGCCATTGAGATGTGCAGATATGATGTCTATTGCTTAAATTGCAGCTGTTGTTTTATTTGAAAACATTTAAAGTTGCCATCTTGAAAGTTCCCATAACTTCAGTAGCAAATGATCCCCAAATTATTCATCTGAAGTGCTCAGTGCAGCATTTTGTTCTTCACTGACAAGATGTTCCTCTGCAAAAGGACACTAGAAGAGCACTCCCTGAGTGGATCTGGTGTCAAAAGAGCACAGCAGTGTTATGATAAATTAATTCTACATGCAAGTATCCAAGCTGAAGCCTGGTGAGGCCACCAAAGCATCCAGTGCACCCTGCTAAGAGCAGTCAGCTCTGCTAATGACCACTAACAGCTGGATCTCCTCATTCATGTTCTCCTGGAAGGCCAGTGGGTCTGCTGATATCTTGCTGGGGAGCAGGAGGAGGAGCTGCTGAACCAGGAGAGCACAAAATCATGTACTGAGCCTCCAGCACCACTTCCTGCAGCATCCAGGTGCTCCACATAATCTTGCATCTAAGTTTTCCTATCCACCCTCCCTCATCTCCTAAGAGTTGCCTGGATCCTAGCCTAAAGACAAATTCCTTCCCTCAGACATCTGTAACCTCTCACAAGCATCTGAACACAAAAATGGACACCTGAAAGTGAGAAATAAAGAGAAAATGGAAATGGGACCGTGAGTACTCTGTGAGCTTTGAGTAATGTGGTAAATGGAGCTGTGCTGAAGGAGGAGGGTGCAATGGTGGGGAAGGTCTTCCCTTTTTCGGAGAGGAAAGTGGTTTGGTGAGAGGCACTGCTGTAGAATCCTACTCCCTTGTGCCATCCCAGACAGCTACTCTGCCACATTTCATACATTTGCAGCTCCTCAAAGAGGCCTTGCTCTGAGCAGACGCCTGCTCTTGGCAGCTGCTTAAAGCAGTCCAGATGGGATCCTTTTAAAAATTACAAACTGGTGTATCTCACTTTGGGACAGGAGCCAACAACAACAAGCCTTCCCTTCTTCTCCATGCATTTTCCATTTGTATCCTAACATGTTTACTTTTCTGTCCTTTACTCTGACTTTTTTCACTGCAACTTTCCGAAGAATGAGCGCAGACCTTTCATCTCTCTCTCAAGCAGCTGAGGCACCAGGAAGCTCTGGAGGAGCTCGGTTTTGCAGTCGTGGAGCTGACCAGGCTGCAGGATTTTCTCAGGCAGGAGAGAGAGAGAGAGAACAAGGTGGGGCCTAGCCTCTCAAGGGGAAGCAAAGCCACACTGGGGAGAAAGTCTGTGAGTCTCGATGCTCTTCAGAGGTCCCCAGAATTTACGAGCTTTCTCTGAGTTCATCACACTCAGCTCCCAAATGGCAAAGCTGTGCACATCCTGCTTGGGAAGAAGCAACCAGTGCCAAGACTTCTGCATAGTAACAGACACACTGGGATGAATTTTTTTTTTTCCCCCCTGAGAGTTGAGAAATGGTGGCTTTGTTTCCCTTCTAGTCAGCATTCCTTAGATAGTGGCTAGAAAGCAAACCAGTTGCCAGGTGTCCTGCTGCTGGCTTCAGGCAAGTCCAGTAGCGCTGGAAACCATCGGCAGAGCCTGCGAGGGTTTGCCTCCCCTCCTCTCTTCTCTGCCACCCAAGTTTCTCTCAGAGGCAGGCTCACCAAGAAATTTCCCAAGTGTCCTTACTATCAGCTGCTGCAACTCCAGCAGGAGAGTAGCCCAGAGAGAACATCAAAGAGCTGGAGCAACCACTGAGAATTACAGAAGTCTGTGAAAGACTTGGCTCTGCAGTCTTTGGAGATTTGGATGTTCAAGGCTCTTGGAGCACCCCAAGCACCCCAAATACAGCAGCTCCACTGTGCCAGAACCCCCCCAGACTCTCTCTTTTCACCTGTGCAGCATCAGAGGAGCTCTGAGACACGTTCATCCAAAGGAGCTGAAGTGCCACAGACTGCTATGGAGTAGTCAAAAACGGGAGGAGCTGGAATGCAGCATTCTTCCATGGGGAGCAGAGAAACAGCCATCTCTGAGCTAGACTCCAGAGGAAACAGGACATCGTGACCCTGAGTGACTTTCAGAACAGAATTTAAAAGGATACTCTCTCTGTTAAGTCTTAAGGGATCTCTCTGTGGATGTTTTGGAGAGACCTCAGTCATAAAGAAGCCAGGTGCTGTTATCTACCAGCCAAACCATGAGCTCTGAGCTCGTGCTGTGGAGCATCCACAAGGAGAGGAGCGTGCAAGAGGTTGTCTCACCTGGCTGATTGTAAAATAAGCCCACAATGGTGGCACACAACCAAGGAGCCCATCCAGACCACCCCTGGGCTCCCACAACAGCCCAGACAGCACTCAACGAGGGTGGGGAAATGTTTGATTAAAGAGTTTGGTTGAACTGTCAGCAATAAAATTCAGAGGCAGAGAGCTATTTCCTGTATTGTCATAATTACATCCTGCTTGCTTAGTTTTAGGAATTGTTGAAAATAACCCTTAGCACCTGGTTACTTAGGAAGGAGAGTTAGACCAGGCAAAAACAACCACCAGTAATCAGGAAAGCAATGTGAAGAGTCAGTGAAACAAACAACAACAAAAAAAAAAATTGGTTAGTCTTTCTTTGGATGAAAAGGGAGTAAATTCAACAAGAGGCTTTGCCTTTCCATAATATGGAAGGATTGGATTGAATCTGTACAGAAGCATCTGCTCTAAAATCTGCTGTTTATATTAATACTAACATTTTATTCACAGGGACAACAAGGTGATGACGGGAAGGTAGAAGGCCCACAGGGACCACCTGGAGACAGAGTAAGATGTTAAATCCCTTCTCTAATTAATCCTGGACTGATTTTTGTGAGTGGATTAGTTGGGTTGCTGCCTTACTTGTAGAACATGCACAAGCCATTGAGATATTGCAGATGACAGCTTGTTTATATCCACCTCAAGGCTCTGTTGTGCTCTTGTAGGGGCCCGTTGGTGACAGAGGTGACCGAGGGGAGCCTGGAGACACTGGTTATCCTGTGAGTCTTACTCCAAATGCACAATTCAGAAATGTTTGCCTTGGGGACTTGCCCAGCAGTCCCAGTTCATAACCTGCTGTTGTCCCTGGTCAGCTGCTGCGCACGGCTGTGATTCAGACAAGGAACAGTTCAGTTGTCTTTACCTAAAGCAGTAAAAACATTACTGAAGGCAAAAAAGTCAGCACCTCACCCTGCCCTGCACCTGCCTGAGTGAGGCTAAAAGAATGAGCAGGACCATTTGGGCACAGGCCTCTGTGATTATCCAGTAGACACCCTAGGCGAGGTGTGTGCAAGAGAGTCCATGTCAGTGCTGGACAAATTTCAAGACTGATGTGTCTGTGGCTGTAGATTCTTCCATGGGAAGGTCTGATAACTAGGATTTGGAGACTTTCAGAATCTTTGCAAGATTTCTCTCAAAAGCAAGACCAGGGCTATGAGTTATCCTGCTGTGGTCCTTGTACCCTCTTTGCAGGACATTTCCAGCTGATCTGGGCTGATCTGCAAAGGCTCCGTGAATTAAGTGCTACCTCCATTCAAAAGCACCTGGTCAGAGTGACCTGTTACAGTAACTTACAGAAGATTTTGAATTTATCAGAGTAACAGTGCTGCTGCCTTATTTTCTAGGACAGCTGTATCCAGCTGTTCACTCCCACTAGAGCTGTGTGTATTTTGGGATGCATTAGAACACCTCTGCTGCTTAGATGGTGATGAGCAGTTCCTCTTCCCAAAGCACATCCACAGGAGCATGGCCACTACTCACAACTTCACCATTTCTCTATCAGCACAATGCAGACACGTGTGTCTTCTTCTGCCCCTTAAATCACATAGCATTCATTTTTCTTTCTCATTGCCACAAAAGAACAGACATATTCCCTCTCTGGTTTTTATTTAAGGGTCAAGAAGGGCTTGATGGAGAAAGAGGAAAACCTGGACAGCAAGGCCTACCGGTAAGAGATGCTGCTTTATTGTGAGGTACCCAATGCCCCAGGCATAGGAAAAACAGGGAGGTGGGAAGGGCTGCAGTAGGAGTGTGTGGTGAAATGTGGGCATTTCCATCAGCCAGGCCTGTGGAATGGGCATTTTGAGCCACATTTGAGACTAATAAATGGGTAACAAAACAAGGAGCACTCCCAGTGCCTGTTTCCAAACCCATCCTTTCTGAATGGTTCAGGAGGGACTAGAAATCTTAGGAGATGGGTGGTGGGAAGTGATAATGACAGTGGAAGGGTCTGTTTGGAAATAATCCATTTGATGTGCTGCTGGTCCAGTGTGAGGTGAGACCACATTGCTTGCAAGTTCTTTCCTCTCAAACCAGTGAAAGAGTTTGTGAAAGACTAAATTAAATCCAAACTCAAGGGAAGGACTTTTTATTCCCTTGTTATATACAGTAGCATCTGATCTTTTCATGTGACTGTTGCAGCTGTGAGTGCAGCAGCACATTACATGTAGTTCGTATTGGGAAATAAAATTGAATCAATTCCCACTCTTTGTAAGGGCATTGGGAAGAACAACAGATTCTATTTTGGGGTTAAAATGGTAGTTCTCTGTTATATGGCCCAGAAATGAGTAAAGCTGCTGCATTCCCCAGTGGATGTAGTTTATTTGGGGGTTGGTAGCCCCTCAGATGATTCAGATGGGAGCAGGAACATTAGATTGTGTTTTGTAAAGGTCCATTAGAAACGTGTCTCAAAAACAAGCTGAAGAATCAGAGCTCTGCAGTGAGCCCTTCCTTACCATTTATTTGATATTAGTCCAGAAATTGCCACTGACACAAATATAGACCAAAAAACCCAACCTGGCTGGCCAGGAGAAAAGATTAAAGTGGATGTGATGGGGAAGAGATCAGCAAGAGAGCAGTGAAATGCCCCCTCTGCTCTACTCCACAGGCAGTTTTGTAACACCTGACCCCCACGTGAAACCAAGGCAAGGGCTGCAGTGTAAAGCAAAAGGGAGGTGGTACCAGCAGTCACTGTGTAAACCACTCATTCTGCACAGTTTCTGCACACAGGCTCCTTCCTGCCCACTTCCCAGCACTGCTCTCCAGGCACCATCTGGAATTCAGTGAATGGTTTCCACAAATACAGGCACCACCCAAGTGAGGGGCAGAGTTGCCTCTTCTCCAATCAGCACCCTGTTAAATGCTCTCTGGAGACAGTTCCTTGCTGCTTTTTTCCCCAGGGGCCTGTCTGAGTACAGGCAGTTTCCCTGAATTGTTTCCATACAGTCAGCGTTGTTAGGGCACAAAAAATGCTGTTCCTTTTACTTCATGCAAGATACTGCCAGAAGAGAATTTTAAGCAGATTTTTCTTGCTTATGTTTTGTAGGGGGATCCTGGATCACCAGGCAAGCCAGGAGCAAAGGGATCCAAAGGTGATGTGGTAGGTTTCAGCAGGGTGGATTTATAGTGTCCCAAGTTTAAAGAAAATCCCTAATTAAGGGGACTCTCATGGTTTTGCCCAGCATGGGGGATTTTTGCCTATGGTCTATGCCTTGAAGGGCTGTGGGGATCCTTGTGGGAGGGCTGTAAACATTTGGGTGTCCAAGCCCAGTGGTTTGTTGGAGCTGGAGAAGATCAAGACAATTCCAGCTCCAGCATGACAAGTGACTCTTGGGCAGGTTTTCAGTCCCTGCCATGGGTTGTGTCTCTTTCTCTGCCCTGTTTGTGCTGTCCCCACCCACAGCTGGCTCAGCCATCCCCAGGGAGGGCTGAGCCAGGCAAGAGTCTCTCCCTTTCATTTGAACCAGAAACTTTTCTGGCTAGAAACCTTCTGGGTTTGGAGTCCATTTATCTGTGGAGTTGTTTCTTGGAACAATCCCTCTAACTTCTTCTCCTTATTGAGCAAGAAAACCCAGGACACGTGGGTCCTTCAGGGTTCATTGGGGCACTTCATACCTACTCTTACCTCCACATCTGGCTGTAATGACAGCTTGCTAATTATTCTCACAGACCAGGGACTTTATTTGCTAAAGCATAAGTATGTGACCTCAATACTCAGCAAATTCCTGCTCTCTTTTGGCAGATGTCAGGGTTTTTAATCTGACCCTGCTGGGGGTAATGCCAGAAGATAGTTTTAGGTCTTCTTGGCAAGAAGTCTACCAGGTGATAAATAAATTCTGCCCATCGATGGACAATCTGGAACTGCCTTTGAGTCTAATGAACAACAGGGAAAGCACCCCCAGGAATATTTCTTTTATGTAGCTGGCCAGCCTGGTCCTCTGCAGATGGAGAAACAATGCACAGAAAATGAGTTCTTCAATTTAAAATTGCTTTAGTACATGACCTCATTAAGAGAGCCCCAGCGAAGGTGATGGGACTGAGTTTTCCATTCATTCTGCACAAATTAATCCTTTTTACAGCTAATAAACCTCAGGAGTATTTCTTTTATGCCTTTATTCACAAAGCAGCATTGCAAATTTCAGACAGAAGACACCCTTTTTAATTTCCATTAGCTTTCCAAAATAGAGTTACTTCTCAGAGAGAAGCTCCCCCTGAACACCCTCAGAGGACTTGCTGGGTCCTGGGTTTGCTGTCAATGAACTGATGGAGGACACAGGTTTTTAGCATCTTGTTCTAATGTTTGCCAGTGTACCAAGTCCTTCCTCGAGTTCATCCTGCTTTATTTGTCCTCATCTGCTCTGTATTAGGAAAAATGCAGGTCCTTGCCTTCTAGCTATTCATTCCTGCCCCAGAACTCTCAAGACATACGAAGAATCACTTGTAATAAAACCAAATAGCAGTTCATTCCCCAGCGCTGGAGCAACTGACTTTATAAATCTCCCTTTTATAAAACTCTTTCCAATCGTTATCCAAAAGCACTCCCTGAAGTCACAGTCCCAAGTAGAGCTGTGCTAGAACTGCTGCAGTTTTAGATGCCTTTCTTTTTTTTACTTGCAGGGTCAAAAAGGAAAGCAAGGAGCACAGGGCAGTGCAGGGAGCAGAGGCTCACCGGTAGGTGAAAATTCAGTTTTCTGCCCCAAGAAATGCTGTCCAGGAGATCCTTCTCTAATACCTTTGTAATTCTAGGGCATCCTTGGGCTACCAGGTCCTCGAGGAGTGGTGGGAAGGCAGGGTCAAGAGGGTGCCCCTGGAGTGGATGGAGTGCCTGGGAAGGATGGCATGCCTGGGATGCTGGTAAGCTTCAACTGCAACCTTATGGCATCAACAGCAAACACAGCATTGGAGCTGGAAAACTAAAGGGTAGCACAGGACAAATTATGTGATCAGGTATGGATATTCCAGTTTGCACATACCCAGAGTGGATCTTCTTCACATATCACTTGCACAAAGAGGCAGCAGCTGCCTTTGCATGACCAGATCTGTAAATGAAGTGGGGTTGGTACCCCAGCAGACACTCAGATGCACAGAGCTCTGTCCACATCTGCAAACCCACCCCTGCAAATCTATCCCACTCTTGCTGAGGGCAGAATCCCACCACTCCCCTGTCCCCCCAGAAGCTCTGCAGAAGGGGAAAGCATTTTGTTTCATAACTTCTTCTGTGTTTCTTTTCTAGGGAGAGCAGGGTGATGATGGGGAAGAAGGTGTGACCGGGATGCCAGGCAAGAGAGGGAACCCTGGCGTGCCAGGACTCCCAGGGGCACAGGGACCACCAGGATTCAAGGTGAGTTTCTGACTCCCTAAGATGCTGCTTTGAGTGATCCAGTCTGTGATGCCCCTGAGCTTGAACTCTCCAAGGTCTAGTTTAGTCTCAGTTCCTGCTGCCATCTTTCAATTAGCAAGAGGCTCTGTAGATCTTCTCATCCCTCCGTCTGTCCATCCATCCATCCATCCATCTATCCCACCATCCATCCCTCCATCCATTTTCCTGATGTACACAGCAGATGAATGTCCCAGAGACCTTTTGTCCTTTACCAAAGGAGCTCAGGAGCCTGCAGACACACATACTCACACTACAAACACTTTAGTATTTTATCATTAGAAACCTGGCTAGAAAAAACATGGAGAAGTTGCAGAGGAACTGCTACAGGCCACCTGTAGGATGTCCAGAATGCACAACTCCATGGGAGATTCAGGTGTTCTAGCTGCTCTGCAAGACCTGAACTGCTGGAGGGAAATTTGTGCTGCTTGGTTTTGGGCATATTTACTGGATTAGAACGACTGGAGCCAGTATGGCCTCGGACATCATGCTGGGTGGAAGCAGGGACAAGCTGCTTTCGTGACCTTGGGGCTTCTTCCTGGTCCTTGCCCTGATCCAGGCTCACCACAGGATCTAAACTGGACCCACAGCAATTCAATCGTTTGTAGAAAGACTCTGTAAATAGGAAGACTCCAGCTGTGTTTGGAGAGGCTCTGGGATCTGATTTAAATTATTGCTCCATAGCACATCGCCCTTGATCTGTCACTTGCTGCCCTCCAGCTGCCTTGGGCAGTACAACAGGAGGTGCCTGACAGACTCTGTGTCCTTGTCACACACTCACACCCTACCTCCAGGGGAATTCGTTGCCATTTTTCCAGCTGTTCCACCACCCTAGGCTCTCCCGGCCTTTGCTCCTCTTTCCCATTCTGCCCCAGATTTGAGTAGCTGGAGCTTGTGCTGCTCCTGGTGCTTGGCAAGGGGAAGAGGTGGGGAGCAAAGTGTGGTGCTGGGTGCCAGAAGCCCCTCTCTGGATTGAAGCTGTAGAGTTAAGGCAGGGGAAAACGTGGGCTTTGCAGTCTCTGGATTGAAGGCCTGCTCTTGGCATGCCTTCAGCATTTTCCATTAATTAATCATCAATTGCCAGCCTGCTGGAGGGAGAGATTGTGGGAAACTGCAGGGCAGGACAAAGAATGTAGGAAGTGCAAGGAGAAGACATTTGATCCCCTTTCTCTCACTACCCCCATGCAGGTGGGGACAACTCTGCTGAGGCTCCTGCTCTGTGGGCAGCCCAGGAGGGGACACAGCCATGCCCACTTTGGTCTCACCCTGTGCATCCTGAACAAACCTGGGGCATCCCCTGATGGAACCACATTCCTTCTCCCAATGAGCCATCTTTTCCAGCTGTCCATCTATGGCTATTTCAGCTGACTGCTGTTATATTTAGCTCCTGTCCTTTGGAATTACTTGAAATCTGTTATTTTTAGGGTGAAAGAGGATTGCCTGGACAGACTGGCCAAACAGGGAAGCGAGGATCAGCGGGAGGAACGGGCCTTCCAGGGAGCCCTGGTGACCCAGGAGCCAAAGGACAGCCGGTTAGTGGTGGTGGAGCTGATCAGAGCTGACTCCAGGCTTCTCCTGCAGGAGAGGGTGCGGATCCAGAGGCTTGGACAGCAGGGTGATCCCTGGGAGGGTCTTTAAGGGGAGCCCATATCCAGCTTGACCATGATTCTGGGAGAGAGGTTAGGACTGATACAAAAGGCGGCACAAGATGAACCCAAACTCCCTCAACTAAAATACACTGGTTTGGCTATTTTATATAAAACCTTGTGCCAACAGTTGTTGGGCTGAAAGGTAGTAAACAACACCACCATGTATCATCCTGTCATTGATCATAGATCAATCTCACTGATTATTATGTCTCTGTGACACGTTCATTTGCCCCATATTGTCACTGCCTGATTTGCTGCAGGACTAGTGACCGTGTCCCTTTGGCTGATATGACTCCATGACATTTAAACTCTTCTGACTTTGCATGTGCTTTTGCCTGAAATTCCTCTACAAAGAAGGTTTTGATTGATTCTCCTAGTGCAGGAAAGACCTTAGTCCCCTGTTAGTAGCAATTTTCCTTTCCAAGACCCATAAATGGGCAGTTAAATCAGTTTGTATCCTTGGAAAGCTTCTTAGGCTCCACGGAGTCCAACCAAGCCCTTTCTTGCCAAGCAGTTTCTCACAGTCATGGCAGGGAGAACTTCCTAACAGTGAGGTTTCTAGGCTGACTCTGGAATAACCTTGTAATAAAGGGGGTGGAAGCCCCAGCAGTTGGGTCACTTACAGCTGACTGAACAGGACATTGTAATACACCCCAAAAAGCACAATCAGAATTAGTGAGATGGTCGTGCCAAGTGGCCAAACAAGCCTTATCTATCTCTGATGTTCCTAACACTGGAGAAGAATGCTCTGGTGAAGGTTTCTGACCCCTTTTTTTTAAAAAACGTTGAAGTATCTTGAATTTTGACATCCTGAGAAGCCCAAAAATATCAAAGGATGACCATCTCAAACATGGTGACAGGAGGATGTTTACATAAGTATATGCTACGCAGGGTGGGTGTTTTATTCTCAGAGTACATGCTATGTCCTGATTCAAGTTTGATGGCCTTTCAACTATTTTATTATTATTTTTCTTACAAAATTGAGGAAAGATCCCTGCAGAGTTGACTACGAAAAGAATTAGAGGACATGCATGGTTCTCCTGGGCTTGAGTGGGAGGTTATGTTGTAGGAACATGCACTTTTTTAACAGCTTGAATGAGCATAGTTTGAATTACAGTTTTTATTAGTAGGTCAGTCCAGTTTGTATTGGAAATAAAAGAGGAGATTGTTTTAAAGAACTTTGAGGCTGTTATTTTGCAGCATGAAATTCCAAGATCAGTCTCAAGAGTAGATGCTCTCCATCCTGCTTCTGCTGGGCCAAGCCAGAGAAGCATCTGCTGGGAATAGTGTGGGTTTGCCTCCCATTTTAGGGGCAGAAAGGTGGTACTGGTGAGGTCTAAGGGATCAGAAGCAAGTTGATTCTAGCCTGATGTTTGTGTAGTTCCTCCTCCTGGTTTTTTATCATTCTTCTTTCTCATCAGTCCTGCTTAGACTAAGAGGAATACTCATGGATTTCTCTTTCTCTGAAGCTGCTGAGCTCTTGGTGCATCTCTGAGTGACATCTCCAGCCATCAGTGTGAATTCACTGTTGTCCTTTGTTCTTGTGTTTGTCTTGGCTGTCACGTGCAGGGAGACTTTGGCGAGGCAGGATTTCCAGGGATTGCAGGACTCTTTGGGCCAAAGGTAAGAGACTGCTGGTGACCAGTTGCTTTTCTAGTCTCACTTTACTGGGGACAGGTAATGCCACACTTGTTGCATTACTACCAGCCCTGCAGAAACAAAGGGAATTGAATTTTGATCCCTACTTTCTTCAGTTCATGAATCTTCGTTTGTTAAATGAGTGTGCTTTGTTGGAAGAAAAGGGCTGTCCTAGAGATCCTGTGGCCATTTTCTCCTTTTCTGACATTTGTATTTTCAGCATCAATCTGCACCTGAGACACCAATGTGCACCTCTAACACTGGGAACCTTGACTTGAAATTTAGACTCATTTTATCAGCATATAATTTCCCTGGTGAAGAGGAAACTGCTTTCTGTCGAAAGTAAAAGCACTGCAGAACAGGAGTGGGAAAAGAATTTACAACTAATTGGATCTTCCCAGTCCCATAGACAAGGGAGAGCACCCCTGTCCTTAAAGCAGAGCTCTAAGCAAGGGCAGAAACACAGGCTTTGATTGTTTAGTGGACCTCACATCTCATTTTTTGTTTGCAGGGCCCCCCAGGAGACGTTGGGTTCAAAGGCATTCAGGGACCACGGGGGCCACCAGGTCTCATGGTGAGTGGTTTTCCAGTCTGTGGGTTTTAGAGGATTTTCTTCCTTCACCCCTGTTTCTGTGAGGCTCCAGGGGCTCTGAGGAGCACGGTGCTCAAGGCCATGGCACCAGCTCTGAGCCCCACAGCTGTAGGTGACCACATCTGGACAGGGCTGGGAGACAGCCACGCTGCACAGAGCACTCCAGCTACACTGAAATCCTTCTACTCATGGAATTGCTGAGGTTTAGCAAGGCTTGTGACAACCATACTGTGAGGACTTGTCTCTTTGGACTTGCAGTTTGAAATGGTTTTTTATTCCAGCTACAGCAAATACCACCACCAAGTTGCTGAAAAGCAGCAAAGATTCAGTGCCTTCACTGAGTCTGCCCTAGTGAAATGACTGTCAGGCCCCATGTGGTGGTTCACATGTGTCTTTTCTTTCCTAGGGAAAAGAAGGAATTATTGGTCCACTCGGCATTCAGGGTCCCACAGGAAGCCCTGTGAGTATCCACACTTCTTTCCTGCCTGTATTTTTTAGAAGATTTTAAGTGCGTGAGATTTGAGGTGTTTGATGCCAGCATAAGTAACCCCAAAATCCTGCTGTAATCAGGAAAACAAAATGGGTTTTAAGATCAGCAGCTTCAGTAAAGTGCAGGCTTAGTCTCTGGCTGCATAGACAGTTGCTGGGAGATTATTAGCTGAAAAGTGAGGAGCAGCAATATGTAAGTGCAAGGTTTTCAACAGACTGGAAGACAAGAATATTATTGCAGATTTTTGAAAGCCAGATTTTCCAAAGAACTTGGCCTGAGGGGAGAAAAAAACACATTTAAATAATTGAAAATAAAATATATTAAACTGGGAACCACTTGATTTTGGGAAATGTTGAAAATCCCTGCCTGCCCTAAAATGCCAAAGGCCCTGAACACAGATGAAAGATCAGGTCAGCACTTTGTGAAAACTTGAGCATGAACCACTCAGAGCTTGGTCCAGAGGCTGCTACTGGCAGAGGTAAAAACCAGTAAGATGAACTCAGACATTGCCAAAAACAGCCAGTAATGGCATTTTTTGCTTTGGGATGGGGAGGTCAGTATGACAACCTGAGCTGATGAGTGAGAGGTGCACTTGAGTCCTTGCAAGGAGCTTCTGGGGGGCAGCAGCCAGCAGGGCAGCTGGTGAATGGTCAGTGACAGCCAGGAGGGCAGCTGGTGAATGGTCAGTGACAGCCACCTCCTGTGCTTTGCAGGGGCCCAAGGGAGACAAAGGCAGCCGTGGGGAGATGGTAAGTGCTGCTCCCACCCCGGGTGCCCCTGAGAAGGGTCCCTGACTTTGAACAATCAAGAGCCACTCTGGGCTCTGCAGTGACCACAGGGTGCATCAGGCTCCCATGGGGGCCAGACACTGAGTACAGAGGTGTACACACATCCACACCACTCTGCCAGTAAAATTTCCCATTTCCTTAACCCAGCAACACTTCACCATCTTGTCCACAACTGTGGTATCTCCAGTACAGCACCCAGCCCTTGCACAAGCACCCTGGGAACAGCACGTGGGTGTACAGGGAGATTTTGGGTCAGTAATGAGCATTTTCTGACAGCTTCTGCACTTTTTTTGTATCCCCTGCAGGGTCTTCAAGGTCCAAGGGTAAGTATCTGACATCCCTTTTTCTGACAGGTATCTTGTATTTAAATAAAGCAGTTGCTTTTAGGAAGTGTAAAGCTTCAGGGTGGGTACTTGCACACATGGAATGTGATGAGTACCTGGGGACATGGCATTAGTGAGGAGCTGAAAGGGCTGGGAACAAGGGATGCAGCAGAAACAGACCAGGTGTAGACAGATGTACCCAGAGAAGGGACAAAATGCAGCCACCCCCCTGACTTTTGAAAGTTTTGAGGGACAAACTGCTGTGAGGTGTCAAAAATCCAGCTGAGAACAGATTCCTGCTGGTAAAAACCACAAGAAATGGAAATAAGAACTGGAGATATTTCACTAACTGATGCCACTCTGTCTTTAGGGTCCTCCAGGCCCACGAGGACACCCCGGCCCTCCGGTATGTATCTGTGGGAAGAGTTCATGACTGAAACAAGCTGAAATGATTGCCATGATACTCTCCAGAGGGACTGTTCTCTCACTAGAAACTATGGCTTAGTCCCATTCCTCACATGCAAAACCATGTGTGTGAATGGACCAGTGTTTCTTGTGCTTTAGTCCAAACCATCCCCAAGTGTTTTACAGAGACAGCATTGTTGCCTCTCCCACTTCTCTTAACTGAGGGGCTCTGCAGGAGCAGGGATTTCAAAGGGCTTTCTGGCTGATGCCCCTTTTTTCCTCTGATTTCCAGGGACCACTGGGAGTTCCAGCCTCATTTGTAAGTTGCCATTTTCTGTCTGTTTGTTAATTATGATAATAAGCTCTGCAGAGCCAAGGTGCTGCTGGGACCTTGAAGGCACACACTCAGGTCCAGCTCTGTTAGCAGAGCACTGCTTGAACTGCAGCCTTAGATTGAGAAGTGTTTTCTTGCATCAGGCCGTGTTCAGCTCCTAACAGTCTCAGTTTCCATCTTTTTCACCCCACACCAGCAGCAAGATGGCTTTGGAGCAGCTTTCCAGACACTGGTCGACTCCAACACCGCGCTCAAGACAGAGGTAGGAGGGAATTTTTTAACTCCCTAGCCTTTGCTTGAGCTGGAGCCAGGGAATGGTCTCATCAGTGCTTTCTGTGTGCAGAAAGTTTATACAAAGCCCTGATTTGTCACTGTTCTAGTGGAATATCTGGAATTTATGCAGGCAAAGGTCAAGTTAAAGGATATGGTTTTGTTGTGTCACTGACTTGTGAAGCCTCAGATCTCCTGAGTTTGCCATTGTGACTTTGACAGCATTTCAGTGATGTCCTGTTTGGGGCAATACAAGGCCTGTGGCTCACTGGCCCCAGGCCAGCACAGCCTGTCTTCGACCACTGATTTTTCTCAAAATGATGCAGAAATCCTTGTGATTACAGCCCCCAAGGCACCCCTGACTTGCCTTCTTTTCTCTCCAGGGTTACCAACATCCAGACCTTCTCATGCTGGACCATGGAGGGGAGATCTTTAAGACTCTACACTACCTCAGCAACCTCATTCAGAGCATCAAAAGACCCCTGGGAACCAAGGAGAACCCTGCACGCATCTGCCGGGACCTCATGAACTGTGAACAGAAGATGACCGATGGTAGGAAACAGTAGATGACCCGAGTGTGCAAAGGCTGCATCCTCCCCAGGGCTGTTCCACATGGTCTCCTTCCCTGGGACCACTCATGGAGAAACCAAAACTCTCCTTTTGTCATTCACAGAAAAGGTTGGGTGTCCTTGTTAATCCCCAAATCCTCCACTCCCTCAGGTACCTACTGGATTGACCCAAACCTCGGCTGTTCCTCAGACACCATACAGGTCATCTGCAACTTCACCAGTGGTGGCCAGACCTGTCTCAGCCCTGTCACTGTCTCCAAGGTAGGCACAGCTCAGCCCCACAGCAGCACTTCCCACACTGCTATTGCCAAATATTTACGCAGGGTGCGTTGTCCCAGGACACTGGACAGTGACCACAAGGACACAGCATATAGGTTGGGGGAGCATTAGTGCAACTTGTAACACTCAGAACTGCTCCCAGGACCTCAAAAATACACCTAAGGCTGTTACTGGCTCTTGGCAAGACAAAGCCATTTGTTCCAGTGATGTTTAATGAACCCGTAACCTTAACAAGACTGGTAATTTCACAAACATGCTGCTCCCAAATCCTTTATTGAATTAACTTGCGTTTGGGTCACTCTTGCAGTTTGTTTTCCACCACCTGGAGAAGTGAGATCAGCTTAAATACACAAGTTTCCAGTGAAGTTATTGCTACAGGACTTTTGTTGAGGAAGTACCCATACTAAAAATACAAATAGCAATATTTGGGCTCACTTGCAGATGAACTGGAACCTGCTTTGCAAGTTGTATTCAATTTGAAGTTTATTTTCTTTTCCTCCCACCTAAGGACCTTCCAGTTTGTTCTGCAAAGCAAAGGACCTGCTGTGTCCCGATGAAAACTTTCCAAAATGCCTTGGCATCTGGCCCCTATGCCCATATTCACATCAGATCCAGCTCTGGACACTGGTGCAGAGGACAGGGACCCCCTTTGCTCTCCCACCTTGCTCCCCTCAGCCCCTCTGCAGGGTGCCCCTGTGACCTCTCTGTCACCTTGCAGCTGGATTTTGACATCGGGAGAGTCCAGATGAACTTCCTGAGGCTGCTGAGCTCGGAGGTGGTGCAGCACATCACCATCCACTGCCTGAACACCTCTGTCTGGAGGGAAGGCTCCTCTGAGGAACCCTCGGAAAAAGCCCTGCGCTTCAGGGCCTGGAATGGGCAGATGTTTGAAGCCAGTGGGCAGCTCAGGCCAGAAGTGGCAGCTGATGATTGCAAGGTTTGTTGCTGTGAAAGAGGGAGGAAGAAGTGGAAAGAAAAGCCAGAGCCCTCTCTGGGGCTCAAGTAACACCTATGCTGCTCGTCCTACAAGGGAGAAGGGTCAGGTTTGCCAGTTCTCTACTAATTTTCCAGTTCCAGGATGCTATAGCAGCTCCTGTGAAGCAGACAGGAATAGGAAGAAAAAGACGAAATTCTGAAGTTACCTGTGGTGTATTGCAGCAGTTAAATGACAGAAGGGGGAATGGCTCCCCATGGGTGGTGCCCATAGCTCTTGTCTGGTGCCATGCAGAGTCAGGAGATAGAGGGCTGCATTCAGGCTCACAGCATTAGGAGTTTGTCTTGGTGATAGCACTCATGCTCAGTTTTTTCAGGCTGATAAAGGGTTCCCCAAAATGCTCTCTAAACCCACCCCAGACCTGCTCAGCCCAAGGGACAGTCCCTTGTCTCACAGAGGGATTTTCAGGCTTGCACCTCATGAGACACATTCCTTTCCAGCAGGATTCAGCCCCTGGTTCATATCAGCTTTCTGTCTGTCCCCCCTCCCCACACAGATCAAGGATGGACGCTGGCATCGGACCCTGTTTTCATTTCGGACACAAGACCCTCAGCAGCTGCCAATTGTCAACATCTACAACCTGCCCCCATCAGAGCCAGGACAGCAATACCACCTCGAGGTCGGCCCTGTCTGCTTCCTTTGAACAAGCTGTGGAAAGCAGGCTCTGAGGCTCCAATCCCACCATCAGCCTGTCCTTACAGGGGCTCCCCCCTCTCTGCAGCAAAGGACAGCTGGGCTTTTATCTTTTGGGTCAACTCTTGCTTGGGTCAGCTTTGGCTCAAGGTCTCCAAGAACCCCATGATCTACTGAACTCAGCCTGTTGTTGAAAGGAGGAAGAACAAGGACGTGGGGGAAGCGGGCGCCAGTCAGGACGTGAGCAGTGAAAAGGGATCAGGGGACTGGATGTTGCTGTTCCACACACAAAGCTTTTTCCATGACCAAAGAAAACATTGAGAGAAACCTCAAGCGACTTGCAGCATGTGGGGTTTTTTTGGTTGTTGTTGTTTCCCACCCCCCCACCCGTTTTTGTCCGGTTCCCGAGTNNAAAAAAAAACAATAAAAAAAAAAAAATAGAGCTTCCCTCTCATAGCTTGTCGCCTTCTGGACGGCCACGTGCTGCATCAGGTCTCCCAGGCGGAGCTGCAAGTTGAATCTGGTTGCTCTGTGTACAGGAAGCATTTTGATGTGCAATATTAGAAGAAACAAAATATATATATTATATTATTTAAAGCTAAAAGAAAAAGGAAAAAAAAAAA
>VZTR01004999.1:1554287-1594295 GCA_013400775.1 Chaetops frenatus
AAAAAAAAGCCAAGTTTCTCCTCCTTCCATGAGTTTAATCAACGCTCCCTCTCAGGTGTGGTGGTGGAGTAAGGGAGAGTCACAAAGCAAAGAAGGGGGAATGGAAAGAGGAGAGGGGAAGAGATTGGTGCTAAAATAGAGAGAGGGAATGGGCTCATCTGATTTGTTTCTACCTCTCACTGTGAAATCTCTGGTGCTCTTAACAAAGTGTGTTATTTTATATATATGACTTTATTTAAGGTTGTGAAGGTGCTACAATGTCTTGCCACAAACCCAGAAAAAAGCCCCATAGAATCATCTCTCTGGGAAGAGAGGAGATTATGTTCTACAGTTAAATCAGAGAAACAGCCACCTTAAAAGGGATCCTTCAGTGGCCATGGGTGTCAATAACACAACTCACACCACAGCCAACATCACATACGGCATAATTTCCAAGCAAATTTGCTTTTTTTGTTGTTTTTTTATTCATCAGCACTTCACTGCTTTGGGAGGGGAGTGAGGGACACAGCTCAGCATGAAGTGTTGAGCCTCAGAGAGCTCCTTTGGGGTCGGTTGTCATGTGCTGAGTTGGGCTGTACTGAGTTGCCCACACAACTCCCTGGATTAAGCTCACGTTTAAACCCAGCTCTGCAACTCTTCCCTTGGCCCCTCTGTCAAGACTGACATGATGGTACCTTGTTTCAGAACCCAGCCTAGCTTGGAAGGGTTTTGTTTTGTTAAGTTTTGTAGAAATTTAGTCTCTATATGTAAATTTGGAGGATTTTTTTTTTTAAAGAGGATAATTATGGTAATCTTTAATTCTATATAAGGAATAATATTGATGTAATCAGAGCTGTACTGTATCAGAAACTCTTCAGTGCCTGTTTGGAGTTTTCATGTCTCATATGGACTATGGATTTTATTTTTTTGAGGGAAAAAATTATCTGTGAGTCTCTCTTTGTGTTTTGTTTGTTTTCTTTTTCACTACTGCCTGCTGGTTGGTTCCCAACCACCATCAGAAAAAGTTAACAGGATCTGTCCCTAATACCTCACCCTCCATGCAGCCCCTGCCAGAAATACCTCATCCCCAGGCCAAAATCACCACCACCCATCACTTGCTGCTTCCCTGCACACCCACCATACTCCATCTCTCTCCATCTCTCATCCCATGCCATTGGTTTTGTGATTTCTCAAGGCTGCAGTTACCATTTGTTCTCTTTTTTTTTTCCTTTTCCCTTTCTTTTTTCATTTTTTTTTTTTTTTTCTTTAAATAAATATTTAAAATTGAGGCAATGAAACAGGACTGGAATGGTTTTTTTTGGTTTTTTTTTTGGTTCTTCATAAGAAACTAGGTGGGCAAGAGGTGCAGAAATATCACATTTCCCAGGGGTTGCCCCAGGTGATCTGAGGAGCCAAACCCACACCCCAAACCTTCCTCTATAATGCCGAATGCACAACAAGATTGGGCTCCCCATGGCTCCCAGCTGCTGTGCCCCATCCCTGTCACATCCTGCCACAGTGCCGGGAACCAAAAACGAAAGAAAGAAAAACGTGGGNGGGCAGGGTAGGGAAGGAATGGAAGGAAGGGTTGGGAAAACCCCAGCAGAGGAGCTGCCGTGGCCGGTGCTGGTTGCGCCAGGGGCTGAGCCGTGTTTGCCCGGCCCTTGCTCTGCCCCTTCCCGGCACTGCCGGGCCCTGGCACCGGCTCTGCTCTGGCACTGCTGCCCGGGGCTGATTCTCCCTCCCCTGAGCCATCAGGTCCCGCAGCACTCGCTGAGGGCAGGGTGAAAGCAAACACGTTTAATTAATTAATCACCACACTTAATTTTTGCCAGCATTCATAACGCCAGCTTTAGAGGAGCTGTTCTGGCGCTGTTAAAAGAGGGAGATGCTGCATTTAAAGAAGTTGCAATTTATGGTTTTTGAAAAGCCTGAGCCCGCTGGGGTCCCTGCCTCATTCCCAAGGCCTTTTCCCCATGGAATCCCCCCCTCCCAAGAGCAACGCGTGAACCTTGTGCAAGCCCCGTGTCCCAAGGGGAAACCAGGCGAGCGTGGATCAAGGTTTTTAGAGCTACCAACCAGCTGTGCCCGTAAGGGTTTATTTGCCCAGTGAAGGAAAGCCGTGTCCCGCTGCCCTCAGTGTCCCCAGGGCCTCCAAACACACCTGAAGCTGCCGAGCATTTCACCAGGCACCCACGAAATTAATTGCATTTTCTGAAAACAAAGGCCTGCATCGGGCGGGGGGGAGGGGTGTCCTCTTTTTACGCTGGAGAAGTCCAAAGTTTTGCAAGTTGAATTTCCTCCACCTGCTATTGCTTCATGCCTGAGCAAACAGCCCGGCAGCAGAACAGGCACGTTGGTGTTGGGGATGCCCTATATAAGGGACAGAGCTGAGCAACAGCCTGGCAGAGCAGGAGCATCCTCCTAGACAGCCAGGAGATGTTGGCCACCCTCACCTTCCTTCTGGGGCTGCCCCTCGCCCTGGCCACTGAGCCCCAAAGCTGTGCCCCGCTCATCCCAGTCACCTTCGACAACAGCACCGTCCCCCAGGTAAGCCCTGCCCTCATCCCAGGCACCCACCCTCTCCTTCCCTATCAGCACCCCCAGCCCTTATGGATCCGGGAGGAAGTTAAGTGGGGAGCATTGGCAGCTCAGTGTTTATCATGCCTGCCCGTGCTTCTTTTCCTAAAAAAAAAAAAAAAAAAAAAGCAGACTGGAGCACAGGGAAGGGGGGAAGCCTTGCAGCTCTGCAGCCATAATCTCATGAGCAGGCACTTTTGGGGGTTACTACTTCCATCTTCCTACAAACCAGGCTGGGCAGCACCATCCCAGTGCCTCACCACTCTGTTTTACAAAGTCCTTCAAGTGATGGTGACTCAGGTCACGAGTCTCCATCCACAAACCCTTCACTGCATAAACAGCATTTAGTCCCTCGGGAGGTTTCAATGGGAGGAAAGCAATGACAGCCTGGCACGGAGCAGGAGAAACAGCATTGCAGAAAGAACTGTTCATCCTGGGAGCTGGAGCAGTGCCTTAGCAGAGAGGGGACAAAACCCAGAGACCCTCACCCAGCCTGGATGCAAGCCTGGGCAGTCACCTACAAGGGGTGCTCCTGGCTGTGGGACAGCAGGACACAGCATTTGCTTTCACTCACAAGCTGCCTGTCGGTGAACCTGGCACAGCCCCTCCAACCTTCCCCACTCTGCTCTCCTCTGCAGCTCCTGGGACAGTGGTTCTACATTACTGGTGCCTCCAGGTATCCCCCTCACCTGGCAGAGATGAGAGCAGTGAAATTTGCAGCTTTTTCCTTCTCTTCCGGCAGCCATGAGGATGAGCTCAATGTCACCGAAATCATGAGAATGTAAGGACAGGGATTCACCCCCTGATCTGGCTCCCCCATCCATCCCCAGGGGCATTTCTACCCTCTGGTGGCATCCTCTGGGCTGAGACACCCCACAGATTTGGGGCTGGAGAGCAGCTCTGCCACATTTATTTAAGCTCTGCAGTCCTGCTCATGTTCCAAAGCCCTCAGGCTTGGTTGGGGCAATCTTGGGGGTGTTTGCTCCCTCTGACCTCTCTGCCTCACAGGAATGAGACCTGTGTGGAGAGGAACTCCAGCAAGATCCAGATCTTTTGGCAGAACTCCACCCTGATGCACGGTAAAGCTCCAGGGGAGGGATGGGGATGGGGAACTCAGCCACCCCTTGGACCCTCCTGCCTCTGCCCCTCAGTACTTGGCACCCTGAGCCTTTTACACCTAAAATCATGTCTGGAGGTGGGGGGAAAAGGATTTCTTCCGCCACACACCACATCTATGGCAGTACTGTGGGACCAGAGGGGTCCCCAGTGGGATGAGTCACGAGGATAAAAGGTGGTGAGCCCCAGCATGGGGTGGGTTCTCAGCAGTGGGGGAATCTCACTCTCTCCATACCTTCCAGTTGATGACGGGGTGGCTTCCACAGCCAGACTGATCCAAAGTGATAAAGACCTGCTGATCCTGAACCACATCAACATTGACTTCCCAAGTCTGAGCCTCTCAGGTGAGCAGATGCTTCCTCAGGGACAAATCAAGGGCACGGACATCTCCAGGCCTTGCAAGCAGGGCAAAAAGCCCCTTTTCCCCTGATACAGAGAGGAGGAAAGATGGGGACAGACAGGGAGCTCCCCATCTGCACTATGGGGATCACCCAGGGGCAAAGCAATCCCAAAACTCCACGGCTTTCCCCCACTTTTCTTTCTCTGACAGCACGCACACCCAACGTGAGCAAGGAGCACATGGAGGAGTTCAAAGCCCACCTGCACTGCCTGGGCTTCACTGAGGAGGAAGTGTTCTACACTTCCACAGAGGTACAAACCCCTTCCTGGGGTGGATGAGCCCCAGGCCAGGTTCTGTTTCCAGTTGGGATGGGGGTCTGGGGGGAATGTAAGTTTAGTCCCCCCCCACAGCTTCCTTGCTGTGCATCCCCACTCCTCCTCGAGCATCCTACCCCAGCCATTCCTGGTGGTTCTGGGGTGAGGAAGCACCAAGAGCTGATCTCCCCTTTCCCACAGCATGCCTGTCCCCTGCCTGGGAAGGAGACAGGTGAAGACAATGCAGATCCACAGCTGGGGTAACCCCCATGGACCGGGTCAGCTGCTCCATCCTCATCCTCCTCCAGCCCCAGCCAGGCTCAGCACAGCCTCAGGACCTCTTATCCTATCCATGTTTTGTTTTTTCCTCCTGCATTAAACACCCAGCTTCACTGTTCTCAACTGGGCCCAAAATAAACTCCTGTGTTTCAACCACTGGCTGCTCCTGCCCCATCTTCTCTGGGACCCCCTCCTGCCTGCCTTGCCCATGGTGCTGCATCTCCAAACCCACCTAGAGATGTGAAATGCTCCAGACAAAACCCAGCCAGGGCCAAGCATGGCAGTGGGCACAGAGATCCTCATCCTTCACAGCAGCTCTGTGGTGGCCAGGGGCCCTCCCAGCCTCAGGCCATGAGCACCCACCCAGCAGGGTGACACACAAACCTGCCAACCCCCTCCAGTCTCCCACCCCACAACACTTCTAGCACCTCAACATCCTCAGTTCTCAAGCCAAATCCCACAAGGCTCCATCTACACCACAGGCTTGTGCAGGGGTCACTGCAAGGTGGGGTGACAAGAGGGGACACTGCACCTTCCCCAAGCGTCTCTGAGAAGATGGGAAAAACCATCAACCCAGAGCCAGACCAAAGAGTTCAGGGAGGCTCTGCTGCCAGAAAAGGCACAAAAAATGCCAGAGAAACAAGACCTGCCTGTCTGACAGCACAGGGACAGCAGCAGGACAGGGAGGGCTGGGGAGCTGCCACAGGGGATGTGTCCAACAGGACAGGGGTGACCTCTGAGGCCCATAAGCACCACTTTTAAGGCCCGTTTTTGGCAAGGATGGCAATAGCACCTTCTCTTTGCCTGAGATTGGGCGGGGGGAGGGGGGGGTCCTGCAGCCAAACCAGCGCTGGGAGGGTTCCACATCTCATCAGCAGAGCAAGAGGCGACTACAGCTGCTCCCAGGGAAAAAAAATAGGCAAATTTAGGGCAGATTTAAGCTTTAAATGTGGTAATTGCATCAGCAACAGCCCACTCCTACCAAGACTTGCCGAAAGCAGCCAGATCCCAGGCCGGGACGGGTGCCAGGCACGTGGCTCTTCCCTGGGCATCGCCCCCAGAAGGCACCGCTTGCGACACCGCTGCAGATCCGGCAGCCCTGGGCACATCCTGTCCCCTCCCAGCGGAGCTGCAGGAGCCAGCAGCGTCTGTCTGTCCAGGACCGTGCTCGGACAGCCATGGACACGGCCGGGCTCCTGGTCATCCTCGGCCTCGCAGCGCTGCTGCCCACGGACGCTGCCCAGTGCGGAGCCCAGCGCCCGGACAGCTCCACGGCCTCCAAGGTAGGAGAGACGCCAGCCTCGGGGGCTGCCCCACGCCTGCAGGGAGCTTCAGGGTGCTCTGCTAAGCCTCTCTGTCCCTTAGGAAAGGGGAAAAGCCCTCCTCGTCCCCCTGCTCCCCCAGCACCTTTGCCAAGATGCTGTCAGTGAAACACCTGCAGCAAACGGGAAACGTTCGCTGTCCAAACGCAGTGACCGTGAAACAAGGCTGGGTACCGCTTGGTGCAAATGCCCCGCGACAAAGCCGGGCTGTCCTGACCCTGCCGTACCACCCAGGGCACCCACAGGCGGTGGCAGCAGCCTTCCCAACCCCCCCGCCCTCAGCTATTTACTTTTCCCCCAGTTCATTTGTAAATGTTTCACCTTGCCGCTGCAGATGCAAGGGGGGAGAACGAGCAGCAGCATCAATCTTGCCAGAGGGAGGGTGGGAATCTCAGGGTTCCTCCTGCAAAGCCAGCAGCTGTCACCACCCTGTGCCTCTCTCCCCACAGCTGCTGGGGACCTGGCTGTACGTGGCAGGGGCTGCCCAGTTCCCCCAGCACCGTGTGGAGATGCTGCTCATCGACCACGCCTTCCTGCGCCTGGAGCCCGGGGCCAGCGGGCAGGAGCTGCCCATCACTCACTACGTGGCCGTGTGAGATGCAGCCCCTGTGCTCCCAACACAGCCCCTTCCCTCCCACAGCCCGGAAATCTTCTCGCTCGAGATAGGAGCGGGTTGGTTTCTCCTAAAGGAGTCTCTCGTGCCGGCTCTGTGCGCCCTCTCCTCTCTTCCTCGTCCCGTTTATTTATCTGTATTTCAACAGACCACAGGTTTGACAGGTCTTGCAGGGCACAGAGGTCTCACAGGCACCGAGCCCTGCAGGCATGGGGGGATGTAGGCAAGGAGAAGACACCTGCAGTGGGGGAGACCTTTCCAGAAGTCCCTGTGCCATGGTTGCTGACTCTGCCTGGCACCAAAAGCTGTTTCCCCACCAGGGTCAGAATTTCAGGGGATGAATTTTCCCGTGCCAACGCAGGCAGCACTTTGAGGTTTCAGTTATTGCAGGGTGGAGAACATCTGACCACCAAGGGATGGGGGAGCAATGGCAAGGCTGAGACCACGAGCTGCCACTGGAGGTCAAGCAAAGGCACGAGAGAAACGCCCTGGGTTTAACAGCGAGAGAGAAATTACCCCTGGGGAGGAGACAGCAGATGCCCGGTGGGAGGTCAGGGCCAGGGGTGCTTTCCAGACCACGGCATCATCCCCTTCCCCTCTGTCTCTCCAGGGGGGACCAATGTTTTACCAACAACCTCACCTACCTGGAGATCACTGCCGGTGGAGCCTCGCTGGTGAAGCACGGTGAGCAGCTCGGGTGGGGTTATCACCCAGCCCACGCCTTCACATGGATTGAGACACACAAAGGGCCCACGTCCCTGTTCTACCTTATCTGTTGCGTTTTATTCCCGAGTCTCTTCGCCTGTTTGAAACCTCGGTGGGCTCCAAACAGCTCCCCAAACCCGGGGGCACCCCAGGGGTCACAGCCCCACATTAAACCCACAGAGTAACGCTGTGCCAGCAGCAAACCCAGGAGAACACCTCCCTGTTTGGGAAGCTGTTTCACCATCCCTTAGGGGGAAGGAGGGAACACTCAGGGCAGGTTTCAGTGACTTAATGAAGCCTCTCATTCAGAGTTGCTTTCTTCTTGCTGAGGAAGTGGGGTGAGCCCATCTGGGGTGGGAATTGGAACCCCCTGGGTTTGCAGTGTCCCAGCCAGTGTCACAGCATTGCTGTGAGCAGGGGGCAGTTTCTCCCCAAACTGCAAGGTCAGGCAGACCCTTCATCCCAACACACAACATCATTCAGCTCATTCCAATAGCTGGACAGGAGGGCTTTGGCTCTTTCACACCCCAGCCCCATTTTTAAGGAACATAATTTATACAAACTAAGAGCCAAAAATATCACCCTATTTCAGGACATTTGTCCTCACCTGCTACTGAGGGTTGAATCCCAGGGACTACTGACATCACCCACACCTGGGCTGGGGTTTATTGCTGCTGCAGCACTGAAAAGCTGAGTTATTGTATCTGTTTTCTTTAAGCCAAGACCCAGCAAACTGAGGGGATGCTGATGAACATGAGCTCTGAAGACCTTTTACTTGTCCAGTACCAAATGCAGAGGGAAAGGACATATTTGGGGCAGTATCTCTATGGTATGAAACTCCACCCTGAAGTAATTTAAAGCTACCACGGAACACCCATAAACACACACAAAAATTATCAACTAAAACCATACAGCAGCTTGGTCAGTGACTTTCCTGAAACCAGCACTCCAGGGGTCACAGGATTTGCAAACCCCATTAAACCCCACATCTCTTGGCAGAGCAGAAAACAGCAAGTTTAAGACCAAATCCACTTATGCCATAAATATTCAAATAACAGGAAGCAAACACAATTCAGCATCAATACCACTGTAAAATCTCACAATTTTCAAGCCAACCATGATGTTTCAGTACTTACCTCCCCGGGCAGAGCACAGGGCTTTGCAGAGCTAAAGCTGACCAGATTTAACCACAAACCCATAAAGCAGCAGTTTTGACCCTGATAAGGCTCCCCATCATCTTGCCAGGCTGCAAAGCAGTTGCTTCAGAGATTTTGAAGACACATATAAAAAACTGCCTCCCTACTCAGCCTTGGTCCCTCCTGACACCCCAGGAATTTCAAACCACCCTGCAACCCCTTTAGGCATAAAGGACCAGAGCTGTTTGGGAGAGGGTTAAAACAAATTATGCCCAAGGTTGTTTTTGTTCAGGTGTGTTCACTGTGGGGGTGAGAGACCCCAACACAGACCACATCCACAGCAAAGCCCTGGTGGGGAAGGGGGGGGCAGCAAGGACAGGGCCGTGGCACAAAGGGCTGTGCTGAGGCCACCAGTCCATATCTAACACAAACAAACCTTTCTCCCTCCCCAGCCCGGAACCTGAGCATCACCAAAACCGACCGGGAGGAATTTGAGCAGCACGCCGAGTGCCTGGGGCTGAGGGCGGAGCAGATCGTGTTTGCGCCCTGGAAAACGGTACTGGGCACGCTGGGAGGGACCGGGGCCACCACAGCCCCCTCCAGGCAGGGCTGCAAGACCCCAGGCTGCACCTCCAGCTGCCAAACTGGGGTCTTGGAGACACGTTTGCAAGGTGTTGGCAATGATTTAGGGGATTAAATAACCACAAGCTTTATTCAATCGAGGTTTTAAAGTAGCACCGCAAAAGTAAATACCTGCACCTGAGCATCCCCAGTGGGAACCCTGGTAACAGCCTGCCTACTCCTACTAAGGAAATAGGCAAGGGATTTTTGCCCTGAAATTACTGATTTTGCCTTGAAATCCCTGATTTTGACCCCCAGCAAGGACCAGGTGCTCCCAGGAGCTGCAGAAAGGGCAGGAGGCCCCAAGGTTTTCCTTCAGGTTTTCCACCAAAACATTAAGCAGATCTAGTCCTCGCCTGTGCCCTCTGATTTAAGACATTTTATCCTGCAAATGACCCAGACCCTGAGTCAGCTTGACAGGGGCTCCTGTTTGCAAAGTGAAGGTGAAAAACATCTCACCTTTGCAGCTCTGTCCTGGTCATCTTCTCATCCACATCAGGAGGCTCTCAGTTTTCAGAGGTGCCCAAAACCCCACACCAAGCCACCAGGATGGATCCAACATTGTCCCCAGCACTTCTCCAGCCTCAAGAGGCTTCTTCTAAAACTGCCCCACAAGTTCAGGGGAAAGGACAGGGGCAGAGAGTGAAACCCTCAGAATGGGGCTGCACCTGGGCTGGGGCAGGGTCAGGTCTCCTGGCCCATTTAGCAAACGAGCAGCACCTGGGGGGGCAAAGCCCAGCTCCTCTACATTAACTGCACACAGCTGTGGGCTGGGATGGGGGGTTGCAGTCTCTGGATCACATTTAAATTTGGGCAAAATGAGGAGAAATAAGTCAGGACTGTCTGTGCTTACAAGCTCTGGTGCAATTGGGGTTGGCAGTTACTGGCCAAAGCCACTGCACCTGAGGAGTAAAAAAATATTAAACAAACACAGAAAACACTTTGGGGACCTTTGTCATCAGGCTGAAGGAGGTGGATGTGAACAGAGCACTGGAGCAGACTCACAAAACCCCGTGCCAGCTGCAGGCATTAACAGAACTTAACCTATGCTGAGTGCCTGAGCAGCACAAGCTTTTTACTTATTTCCCCCAAAGTTTGAGTTCCCCCTTTCCTTCAGAGCACACATAACCCAACTTTGCCCCAGAAACCTGGTTTCCTCTTTCCAGCACAGGCCTGGAAAATGAGCTCCAGCAGGAGCAAGCAGTGTCTGTGCCTGGGCCAGCACAGGGAAGCCCTGAGCTTCCTTGGTTCCTTAGACATAATCAGCTAAAAGGGGAAAGGAAAATACCTATTTCTTGAGTAAACTGTCTCTTGCTGGTGCCTTGGCAGATTCACTTACCCTGTTTCTGTTGTTTTGACAGGAGGTGTGTCAAGTGGAAGAAGCCGAAGGCAGCAACAGCCCACACCCAGAGCCCGGGGCTGTAACCACAGCATCACCTGCTGCAGGCACTCCCTGCCCTGGCACTGCAGGGAACTGACCTCACACAGGGCAATAAATGCTTTCTTCAAATCAGCTGCAATTTGGTGTCAAATTGGTTGAGAGCAGAGGGTTCTGAAGAGGTCAGAAGTGGGGCTTGCAAAAAGAGAATGAGCACCCAATTAATTCACCTTGTGTGTCATCCAGCTAGGAGCTGGGAGAGGCAACCTGGAGCTTTCCACTGAGCTTGGAAAATTCTCTGCCAGAGAGCAGCGCTGCAATGCAGCAGTAAGAGAGGCCAGCCAGGAGAGGGCAATCATTAACTATTTTCAAACAAGCAAACCAAGCATTTGAGGAGTAAATGGGATATAGAGAAGGCTGGGAACAGCTGTAACTTTACAGCCTTACTGAGTAAAAGGGGGCTTAGCTCAAAGGAACCACCCAATTCTCTCGACAGCAGCCTGGCTGCCAGGTAGCCCAGGTGGGATGGGTGTTCCTGCCCAAAGCCTTTGGACAAGGCAAGTGCTGCCTCATAATGTCCATCCACAGCTTGGTTTGCACACCATGTCTGACACTGACAAATTATCCTCCTGCCAGAGGGAAGGGGTGTTAACCCAACACAGCCTAGATTTTTAGTTTCCCAGAGAAAACGTCATGTTTTCTCATTTCTCAACAAGATCAACACCCTGGAGCTGAGAAGTGCCAAGAATGACATTGCTCTCCATGCCTCCAGTACACCCCTGCACACATCAGGCACCTCACACACCCTTTCTCCCAGCCCCAAAGGGAGGACAGCACCATCACTGCCATTGTAAAAGTGGGCAAGTGTCACAAGAGACTGCTGCTGCATGTCTGGAAAGTAATTCAGTCTCAGCTCTTAGTTATTAAGCACTGAAAATATCTCTCTTCCTTAAAAAGGAAGAAAATGAGAAAAGCCAGAGGGAAGGCAGCAGCGAGCTCTGTGGCTCCCTCTGGAGCTCCAGGGTGCTGTTTCTGTCCAGCTGCCTTTACCAGGCAAAATTTCAGTGTTAAGCCTTTGGAATGACTGCTGTAGCAAAAATGAATTATTAAGGTTGGAAAGGACCTCCAAGGTCACGTCCAACCTGTCAACCAGACCAGAGCACTGAGTGCCACATCTGGGCACTCCCTGGACACTTTCCAGGGATGGTCACTCCACCCCCTCTCTGGGCAGCCCCTTCCAAATGCTTGGCAAATCTTCCAGTGAAGGAATTTCTCCTGATGTCCAATCTGAACCTCCCCTGGCACAGCTTGAGGCCGCTCCCTCTCATCCTGTCCCTTGTTCCCTGGGAGCAGAGCCCGACCCCCCCACGACTGCACCCTCCTGTGCCAGGGAGAGTGAGAAGGTCCACCCTGAGATTGCTTTTCTGTAGGACAAAAAATAAATTCAGCCCACTCCCTCCAGGTCTCGAGGCACAGGTGCACAGCCAGCCCTTGCTTCACCCACCTCTATCAGCTTGTGATGTGAAACATAACTCCCCAACCTCTCCAGAGGGCAGGGGGGCTGAGGGGGTGCTGGCAGCAGGCTCCAGTGCTGTGGTTCAAGGGCTCATCTCAGCTGGAGAGCTGTGGCTCAGATAACAAAACCCCAGACTTTATGAGTAGATCTATAGTTGAATAAAAGCCTTGAATTACAGTAGGATACATAAGGAACAAACAAAGCCAGTCTGGCCCCCACAACAAGTTTTGTTAACCAGATTAGAGGCCACTTGCACTACCAGCTACAGCTCCTGAATGACCTTCCAGGGTAGTTCCCAGCTGGGTTGTTATTCATGAAAAAACTTGTACAAAGCCTTTATTTTGAAAACCATATAAGCCAGGTTCTTTCAAGTGGATAATTGGACTCCAGAGCTTTCAATTTTTCTGGGAAATTCACTTCTCTGAACAGAGCGTTATGGATACTGCAGAGATGAGCAAAGTCCAGCAACACTCAGAGACAGGTAAACAATGTCTGAACATCCCTGACTCATCACCACTATCATCAGCCTTGATCTTGCTGGCTTTGCTTTTAAGAATTCTGTTCTCCCAGGTCCTCATGGTGAGAATCCTTCCCAGTGTCAGTGTCCTTGGTGAGAATTAGCCCAGGAAGAGTCTGGCCCCAAAGAGCACCAATAAACCATACAGAAAGAGATGGAGATGTGGTATCTCTTTATCAGACCTTTATTAGCAGACTGTTCCCTACATGAAGAATCTGAGTTAGATTTGCATTATAACAATTTGTGGTTACAGCTACAAAGATGGTTGTCATTTTGCATTGATTTTTGCATTCTGATATTCATATTCTCATTAGGCCACACTGGTAGGAAGGAGCCACTGCAGAATTTAAAAGTCTCAGGAAGAAGGGGGTGGAAAAAAAATCTTATCACTAATCTGTTGGTTAGATTTCCACATGGCTACTACTGACAGCACTAAAAGTCAAGGCAGTGTCTCACCTGGGAGACTCTCCATGAACCACCGAAATCTGTCAGAAAAAAAGCAGCTGTTGAGTGCTAGCAAATCCTTTTCCAATTTCTCACACACATCTCCACAGTGTCCTCCTGCATGTGTCGAGCACTGGCTCAGCAGCAGGGTCTGCTGATTCAGCCTCTAAGCACAACTGCAGCAGCTTGTGTCCAAGTGCAAGTTTCCTTCCATCTCTCTAGAAATGTGTATTGTCATTAGTCCCTGAGATTTCTCTCTTCCCCCCTTACCTAAAAACTCACCCAAACACTCTTAATTGACTGTTGTGACATCCAACATCCCCAGACCTTCCACTTCCCAGCTTCAGCCATCCACCCAAAGCCTTTCTGCCGTGCACAGAGGCGATTCCAAACTAAGGCAAGCCTCACAGTGCACCCACTCCCCAAGGTTCTGCTTCCTCATCTGCTCCATTCTCTCCTATGGCTTCTTGCTACAGAATTTCTCTGGGCTGAGGTCCTCCAGCAACAAACCCAGATGTGGGAAAAGCAGTTCAAGCCCCAGAGGGCAGGTACACAAGTGACTTTAGCATCCCTCCCCACAACTCAGCTGTGTGATGCAAAAGAACTAATAGAGAACTTTTTTTAAAACAGGAGAAATACAAGCACAGTAACAATATTTAAACAAACCTATAAAAATAGTCTGACATAACTCTGTTCAAATAAATACAAAATAAATATGCTTTAAGCAGTAAAACAGTGGAATGCAACGCTGGTCCATTTTACCCAAAATAAAAAGTTGGGTGAGGATCTCCCAGGCCTCAGAAGCTGGATCCTATTAACTAAAGCAGCCCATAATGCCATCAGAGAAATTTTAAAGCCATCTCTTTCCCTTAGCCTTATGAAAAGCACCCTTTGAAAGACAAACAAATATGTCTTCAGGACTGAAAGCTCACCTCTCCCAGTGACAGCCCCTCTCCCTAATACCCCTTCCCACAGCAGACATTCCTGACTTGGGGCCTCCATGGCACCAATGGAAACCTGAACATCGATCTACCAAGAGGTCTAAAGAGATAAGATAGCAGCATAGGCACGGGGATTGGAAAAGGTTCACAAGCTCTCCTTGGCACCAGGCAGGATGGAATTCAGAGGTCCATGCAAGGCTGCACAGGGGCTCTCGTGTCGTGCTGGGAGCACAGCTGCACAGGAGCTGTGAGTTATTTTGCCTTTGTTCACTTTGATTCATGAAGCCATGCATCACAGTGCCGGGCAGCCCAGGGCTCTCCTGCCTTCCCCTTTCCAAGCCCCTGCAGAGTATAAGACAAGCCAATCCCGGCATGCAAAGGATACAGGCATGCAGGCTCTAGTCTGCTGCTTCTGTTAGTAAGTGCATCTTGTTAGTGGGTTTATGAGACACACTTAAATCTATAAAAAATAAATAATCCTAATTCTTCATCAGGCTGGCTTAAGTAACCTTCAGCCTGGCTGGATAAACCACTGCCCACCAGCCCTCCAAAGCAGTATAGATCAAAGTTACATTTCATGTCAATTCTTGGAAGCAGAACATGAATGTCTCCCACCCAAAGGAATATTTGTAAACATAACAAGCCTGGTGTGGCAGCAGCTCCTACACAAGGTTTGTACAGATTTAAACAATGGGTAGGAATTTAAACAACTGAATGGAAAAAGCAGCTCTCTGAATGGAAAAAGAAGCTCTTTCAGCAAGTCAGAAGGTGCTCATCTGTAGGCAAACAGCTCTGTACAGGCAACACGCTGAGAGCAGACCTGTAACCCAAATCTTTGCTACTCTGTCATACTACTGGGAACTGATCTCAGCAACTCCCATCTTAAGATCTTCCCAGGAGTTCATCTCCTGGTCTCCCAAAAGGCCCAACGAAAAGGACTCCGTGATGGTTTATGTGGAGCTCTGAGTAGCACGGTGGCAAAGGACACCAGATCCTCCCCTCCCCGTTCCTTACTGACTCACAATCTGAGATTTCACAGCTTTGCTTAGTCAGCTTAGTGTTGACACATTCACAGAATGAGAGATGGCTTATATGTCTTGGGATCGCATCCCAAGATTTGAGAGTTCCGAGTCCTCAGCACCTCCTGGTCACCGCGAGTCCACGCCCAGAGTCATCTTCAAGTTTTCATACACCACATAGCTGATGCTCACAGCTGGGATCACCTTCATGAAATTGGGTGCCAGACCCCGGTAAAGCCCAAACGCTCCCTCTGTCTTCAGAATGTGCTTGAACAGTCCCCTCATGGTCACTTCAGGAGCACCCTCCACTGAAGCTGCAACAGGGAAAGCCACAGTAAATAATGCAGCCTACATGGTGAAAACACTTTTGTTTCCAAGAGCAGTTCTGATCCATGTGCTTTCACAGATATGCCCGGAGCAAAGGTGCTTCATGGGGGACAGCATTAACTTCTCAGCTACTCAGTCTGTGCTCCACACTGCAAGTATTTTCTCAAACTGCTCTGCAGATGCCCTCAGCCCAGAACTGCTGATCTGAGCAAAACAGAACCTCTGTCCTGGAGGTCCTTGGCCACAGAGGTTAGAAAGGCAGCACAAAGTCCACTGTCCCCTTGCAGCATCACAAACAGCCCACGGCTCAGCTGCATGGGCCAGCTGAGGCTGTTGTTGCAATGTTTACACTAGAGAACCTTTAGCCTTGCTCAGAAACCAAGGCAGGGGTTCCCACTGTTCTGAAAGTTCTCACCTTGGGCCTGCATGCGTGTCCTCACAAGGGCCAGGGGGTAACTGGCCAGCTGTCCACAGGTGCTGGAGATGGTGCCACAAGCCAGCAGAACAAAGACCCCAGGGTCAGCACTGTTAACAGCATATCGTTGCAACCAGGTATTTTTTAGTGTCTGGAAGGAACAAGCAATGTCAGCAGGGAAGAGGCAAGCAAAGGAATATCACATTTCATGAAAGATCTAAAGTAAAGGCCCAGAAAGTTCCATGCAAGTTCAGCCAGAAGCACAGGGCTTCTCAAATCTTTTTGAGCTGCTGTTGCCATAGTGCTTGGGGAAAATCCCTCCTTTGATTTTCTGCTGCAATTTTCTCGTGAAGAGAAGAAACAAGGGACCATGCACGATGCTGACTATGGTTTATGAACTAGAATCATGATATTGGATTATCTTTTAGGCCATTTTTGGGTAAAAAAAATCCACTTGTGCCCCATAAGGCTGTTCAAGAAAGCTTCGCTAAATTACTTAAACTTCTGTCATGACTGATAGGTCTGACAGTGATAAGGCCACAAAAGCAGCACAGGCCTACAATAAGTTATCAATAACATAAAATATAATATAATATAATATAATAACTGTTAGGCTTAACCTAACAATAGGTTAAAGGCTTCATACCTCATAGACTGCCAGGTCAATACCAGCATATGGAATGATCCCCAACATGTTGGGGATGTAGCCTTTGTAGAAGGCAGCCATTCCTTCCTTTGCAAGGATGTTTTTGGCACAATCCAACATGCCTGAATATTGTCCTGTCTTCCTTAGAGCCATCCGTGTTTTCAGAACCTAGAAGACAAGAATAAATAGCATGAAGGCCCACAGGAGAATAACGTGCAGACAAAACCATTCTTAGGAGCATGACTGGCAGGACCACAGCAAGTGTCCTGCAAGCAGTACTACCTCTGAGAACTCATTAATTAAATATCACAGTGCTGGTGTTCTCCCCACATCTGCCCATCCCTGCCCCTCCCCATGAGCCCTCCTGGGCTGCACTCTCAGCCTCCTGTCTCACCTCCATGGGGTAGATGCTGCTCTGTGCAATCGCCCCAGCCAGAGAACCAGCCAGGAGCCGCTCGTGGATCCTCAGCATTTCTTGGTCAGTACCAATGAACCGCTTGATCTGCAGAAGCCAAAACAGACAGACATTGAGGCTCCAGGACTTAGCTCAGCCATCATTTTCTTTTCAGCTCGTCCCTCTGCAGTCACAGCTGGCTGTGCCCTCACCTGCTCATAGGCCATGAACTTGATGGCTGACTCGGGTGCAATCTTCAGCACATTGATGCCATTCCCTCTCCACAGTGACCTTGGGCCACCCTCCCGGATCATCTGAGTGAAGCCGCCGATGATGCACATGTTGTTACTGCGGGAGGCGTGGACCTGGGACAGAGAGACAAGCCTGGATTAGTTCCAGTCCCGATTACAACAGTGCAACGTTCTTCTGTAATCCAGGGACAAAAGGGCGCTTTTTTATTTACCCAGAGGTTTGCCAAGGCTTTAATCCCTTCCAGATAACTTCTACAATAGGAAAGAGCAAGCTGCTTTTCTTTTTTGCCATGTATAGCGTTAACTAATCAATCTAATCAATATCTCCCTCTGTAATGGGACAAAAGGTTAAATAGGCAACTGTCTTGGTTTTTTTCCCATGCCTGGCATAGGATCAGCTACCCATCAACTTCTCAGCTGGTTCAAGAGCAGGTGCAGTGACAAAGCAGGCTAAAATCAAAATTTTCCAACTCCTTTCTAATACTGATATTACTGAATACAAGCTCTGCCAACTGACCACCACATTCACTTCAACTCTCATGGCCTCAGGGTCTCCCACAGGAACACAGGACTATAACTTGTTCACCAAAACCCAACTTTTCCATAAAACTGTCTTGCTACTGACAGTTTTGACATGTCTACCTCCAAAAAGATTATCTGTATTTTTTCTAGTCAATGAAAAATAATTTTTTTTATTACTTTGATCACTCAAATAATTCAAAATGCTTTTAAAAATAGCAATAAAAGAACAATGAGATTAACACTGGCCAGAGTGCTGTACTGTGTTGATGAACAGTATCACCTCCCAGGTAACCATAAATACTAAAGGAATCTGCTCAGGTATTTAAACAAACTGGAACTGCTCTATCATACCTGCATGAGCACTTTCAAACGGTCCAAGGGAGCTGTGCAGGTTCTGGACACGGCACCTGCACCTCCACCTGCAACCAGATGTCTCCACCACATCCCTGTCTGCCTCTCTTCCACTGTGAACTCATCAGGGACAGTCAAATTCTCTCCTACATCGAAGATCTGCAAAAGTAGAAGGTGTTGAGAAATGCTTCATCATCTTGCCCAAGTTTTACTGCTCTTCATTAGTGTCAAGTGCTGAAGTACAGGATATGCTTATTCTAAGCCAGCAGCTTATCCACAGCCACCAACTGCTGTGCCTGGCCACAGGAGCTGCCACTGCTAGAAAATGTCACAGGGGAAACTGTCAAGACTTCTCTCCAAAAACCTGGCAACTGCTGAACATTTGTCTATATCAAAATATTGTGGGTTGTATTTAGGAACAAACTGACCAACTGCAGACAGTTGCACAGCAAAAAAGCTGGACCTTCCAAGGTTCCAGAACCTTCCAAACTCGCAGCCAGTTAAATCTCATTACATCCTATTCACACACAGGTATCTCCAGGAAGGCTGGCTGCCTATGGAATCAGATTCCAGTTTTAGCAGGTCCTGAACCAGCTGGGGCTGGCTACTGGCAGGAGCTCCTGGAGGTGCACACCAAGAGAACACCCTCATCTCCCTGCAGTACTGTAGTCGTCACCACCTGTGCCACAGCTGTGACAGTGATACGTGGCAAGATTACAGCAGAGGACAGGAAGCAACTGAGCTTCCAGGGCTACAGGGAAGCTATGAACCATGAAGAGAAAGATAGAGACTGCTGATAGCAGCTCCTGGGGGCCAGGACTTGGACCAAGAAGCAGAGCAAAGACTGAGCCCTGCTGTACAGGAGCTATTTCTTACCGTGGAGTGCTTCCAGTACAGGATGATTTCAGGAATGTTCTCCACGGGGTGCAGCAGGTGATAGTCTCGCCACTCATTCCAATCAATTGTCATTGTCCCATTTTTATCCATGCTAAAAAGATTGATCATCAGGTGAGTAGACTCTCACTGGGTGACAAATTCCTCCTCCCCTTCCCTTCAATTATCCAGGCCTACACCAAAAAAAGCTTTGCAAAGCAACTACTAAAAGACTTCTAAAGAGACACAAGACAAAGCTAGGAAATCTGTTCACCAAACAATGCAGAGGTAGAAGTGGTCTCTCTTTCCTCCCCTCTCTCTCCCTTCTAACCAACCCACAACAGTATTTGCAACCCCTCCTACCAAATTCAGGGATACAACTGACACTGAAGGGAAAATAATACTTACTAGGTGACAGGACCCCAGAAGTGTCCCGTCCTTATTCTGACACAGAGGCAAACAGACAGAGGGAAGGTAGCAGAGGGAAAAAAAGAGGAAAAACAGCACAAATAAGTGGTTGTTAACATGTTAGTGCAACATGCATAAAGCACTCAGCATATCCAAAGAGCAACTGCAGAGTCCTTCTCCAAAGCAGCAAGCTCAGGGCAGCAGGACAATCAGACAGGGATGTAAATCAGCTTAGGAGCAAGCACTTCCCCTCAACACAGGTCAGGGAGAGACTCCGATAGCAACTCTCAATAAAGCATTATGATTTTATAATTGTATGTCAATTCACAGGGAAAAATCAAAATGGAAAGTAAAGGGAAAAAAGGTAGGAACCAAAGTCTCTGGAAAGTGCATACAGGGGAAAAAGAGATGGGTTCCATGTCCCTACATTTCTTTCTAACTCCCTCAACATAAAACAGAAAAATCAGCAGAATCTTCACCTCTTCAGTATTTTCTCAGCTTGCTGTTCAGAGATCTTGACTCCCAGGTCCCGGAGAGACTGGACAATCTCCTGGGCATCGATGCGGCCTGCAAAGAAAAGCCAGTGAGCTCAAGGACACATATTATAGGCTAACCCAGGCACCAGCCCACTCATGAGCATGAGAAAGGTGTTTACCATCATTCTTTTTATCCAGACTCTTGAAAACCAGTCTCAGCTTCTTTTCATGGTCTTGGAGATAGTGAACAAATTCCTCAAAATCCAGCTGTCCATCCAGGTCTTTGTCTCCAGCCTTCACAATTTTCTGTCCAGAAAACAACCAAGAACTGTCAGTTCCTTTGTTCATTCAGACAGATCTATCCCTTATTCTACTATATTTTAAAAAATATTTACCACACAACTTTGACTTTTTCTCCAAAAAGTAGCTGACAGAACTGTAATTCTTTTAAGAGAGTTGAGCAACGCAGTAGCGTAGGAAAGTCACCTGATTCCAACTGCTTCCCAAAGTCCATTACACAGATGGAATGCCTCATGCTTTTATCAAGGATATTCTATTAGTGTCATGTGTCTATTCTCAGGACTGTACCTTGATTAACAGCTTGCAAAGCCCTTGTGAAGGTTCTTGAACTAAGTATGACGCAAGAGACTTGCATTAAAAAAGTGAATCACAAAACTTGAGGTAATAAAAAAAAAAAACTGAAGAGGAGAAGAATTTCGTGCCTACTAGAATCCTTAGAGAAGTAAGCTCCCTCTAGCAGTAACTAACTCCAGCCAGAAAAAGCCTGCCCAGCTCTAGTGAACACAGCCAAAGATAAAAAACCTTTGTGAACTGGTTTAGGCACCCTGAAGCTATGTGCTTTAATTACACAAGTTTCCATGAGATGCATATAGAACAAGAATAGGTCCTTAGTAGGACAAAGCTGAAATCAAGATCAAACTGTGCCAGACATCGAGGACAAGGTAAATGACTAATTAACTCACTGCAACATGAGGCAATAGCCCATGGACTGTCCTCTCTAAGGCCAAATGGCTGCATGTTGACAGGTGAGATGATCTCCAGACTGCAAGAATGTGGCTCAGGGAGTTCCTATCCCCCTTCTGGTTCAGTCACTTGCCTTTGACAGCCTCCAAGTCTTTTTCAACATGAATCAGTGAGCAACACTCAATGAGGTGTGATTCAGTCTAGTGCATCACCCAAAGTTTTGTTTTAATTCTTGTAACATTTATGTTAACAGCAGATGGGTTGCTAAAGAAGCTCTGAGCTGAGATGAAACACTGGGTTAACCCTCTGTTCACCAGTATCTTGTTCAATATTTAGGTTTCTAAGTATTAGGCAAGCCTAAACTCACTGTGATATATCCTCAGTCTATGACCACCAGTCCCCTTCATAAGCTGTAGGTTTTTGTTTCAATGTCATTTAAAATTACTTCAGTACTAAATAATTCACTATTGAAACTCTCTCACCCATAAAGTCCTGTCTCTTTAGCCCTAATGCTATGAGGATTATTCCTAATCACTTTATGAACCTTAAATAAGAAAGTGCTGTCCCAGCTGCCCTGACCTCCAAGGCATGACCAGTATTCCTAACCTGCCATTTATCATATGACCGTTGTGAAGTTCAGATACGACCTCACATTCAACTTGTAGGCTAAATATAGACCACCACCCCTCTCCTGTCAGCACACTGGGCTTGAACAGCTGAATCAGGGCTTCCCTCTCACTGGCAACCCCCAACCAGTCGACAGGCATTAATTTGGAGGCACTGTAAGAGAGATGCAACTGCTCCCTCTCTCTCAGCACACCCCAACAACTGCAGAAATTATCAGAGACCACAGGCAATAAAAGCTTTCCCTTGTTTCCTTTCCTCCCCCACAATCACAGCACAAAAATGCTGCCTGCCCGACAGTAACCCACAGCACACATGTGAGGGATGAGAAAGCCAAGCTCCCAGTATCTTCTCTGGAGGTGTGAACAAATATCTGCCTGAACCTCTTCACTTTCAACAGCAAATGTGAAATCTGGCCACTAACAGCTATTTTGGCTGCAGGCATTCCTGTGATCACCTGCAGCCACAGCCCCTGGAGCACACTGTGGGAACCCACACACCTTCCCAGCCTGCTGTCTGTGTCTCTGCACAGAGGTGTAAAAAGCCTCCCCAGCTTGGCTGATCAATAATCAGCTCTCTGGGCTCTTGACAGCCTGGTCAAGGAAAAAAAAAAAAAAAAAAAAAAAAGGCAGCAGCAAGCTGAAAGCAAGAGCTGTGACAGATTAGGATGGGGCTCTCCATGGATTTAGTGCATGTCTCCTCCACAGCAATGCAAAAGGTTCTTGCACCACCTCCCGCAGCTCAGCCCACCGACCCCTGGCTGAGTCACTCACACAGAGCTGCTCCCCTTCACCAGCTTCAGCCGACTCTACATTACAGCCCTGCTGTCAGGAGAAATGTATGTGGACAATGTAAGAAGGAGGAAGAGGACATCAAATGCTGTTTCTGAACATACCAATAGAAGCAGAAGACTCCATAGTTTGGAAAACCCCTTTTTTCTATTTAACTCACATCAACTAGTTTAAACAGTCTTATAGGCACTGAGAGCTCACCCAATTCAAAACGAATCAAAAAGAAAAGAGTTCACTCCACACTCCTTCAGCAATCCCTGCCAAGGGGCACGAGAAGCGTTCCCATGCTTCACTCAGTTATTACAACACAGCAGTCATGAACTTCTCCCCCTCTCCAGCGAGTCACTCGAGGTGTTAGAGACCACCCCTCCATCACTCACTCCCTCCCTTCCACTCCCCTCTCAGGGCCATACCTGCTTCCACTGGCGGTAGGTGGAGAATTCCTGGGAAGGAATGAAGAGGCTGAGTCGGAAGATGGATTTGAGTTCGGCCGGCAGCCCCTTCGACTCAAAGTACTCAAACTCCGTCTGCCTCTCCCCAAAATCCGGCACGTACAGACAGAGGCAGAGCATCTTTCGGAGCCCAAGACTCAGCTACCCTGCTCAATCCGACCAGCAAGGAAGGGAAGTAAAACTGAGTGATTCCCCTGAGCTAATTTCAGTACCCAGTGGAAAGGAAATACCAGCGAGTCTCATGAAACATGCCCATGAGTAAGCCTGGCTCCAGCGGGATTGGCTGCACAAGCCCTGCCCTTCCACTTAAAAGGGAAGCCGGGGCTGTACAGTCCCACCCAGCTGACACAGAGACACGTGAGCCGCCTCCCATTGCTCAACACCTGGCTCCCATTAAACCCAGCTACCTTACATCACACTCGCTGCCAGTTAACTCTTACTGGCTGTCTCTCTTAACCCAAGAGGCCTCGGCCAAGGGCCAGGACACTCACTTGCTGCTCCTTACATCTGATCAGTCCTTTTCTGATCCTGTTCTCATCTCTGTGAGGATTTACACAGCTAGCACAGTGATCACAACCTCTCCCACCATGCAACATAGGAGGACTATCACTGTCTTCCCAAAAATGATTTTTTTAAAGAACAGGATGCCAGCCACTTACTGCTTTAATACAGGTTTAGGATAGCCAAAGCAAAAGCCTTCCACTTTTACAAGGTTACTTTGTTATGCCAGAGGTGACCGGCTTTGGTTGCAAGTTCTCCCGAAACCACTTGTGCCAGCTAAGAGCAGACAACCCCTGCACACAAAGCACTCCAGAGTTACTAACACATTACCATTAAAGCCTGGGGAGGTTTGTCATTGAGCCAAATATAGAGAAAATCACCCAAATCAAGGGCAGGCTTCAAAAACAGCCCCAGCTGCTTCTAAGCCTCCTAGCTAAGCATCCACACAACAGTTATACCAGCCTAATATTTTTCATCCTCTCCTGACTCCAATTAAACATTGCAGTCAGATATGTGGCACGAGAAGTGTTGCAAGCAGAACGTTTTCCAGTTTCTACCCTTGACAGTTTAACTGCTTTGCAAGCGAGTTCCTGAGCTCTCATTAGGAGCAAGCCAGGCTGGAGGGAGCATGGCACAAGCACCATTTAATGCAGGTATAATTACAGCTTTCTGAGCATTTGGTGGAGTTTGAGGTATGGGGTAACACCCAGCTCTCCAGAGAGAGTACCAGTGTGCAGCAGGCAACAATGCTGTTCAGGACAGAATCACCGACTGCTAACATTTTAAATAAAGTTATAATCTTGGTATTTATCAGAGAGAAGCTATCACACAAGAAGATGCAAAAAGTCATGGCCAGTGACCACAAACGCTGTAAATCCTGTCTGCACTAGAAGTAACAAAGTGTGTTTGCCGAACTGGTTCAAGCCAGCCTGGATAACAGCTTTCCCCACTGCTGCGGACACAGCAACATTTTCGAGTATTTGCTGTGTTTGAACAGCCTGCCTGGCAGAGCAAAGTCCAACCAGCACTCCCCTCCTCAGGCCCTCATGCACAGGGGGCCTGTACATCTCTACCGTGGTATTTTGCTCTCTAAAGCAAAGCCAAGGTCTGTAATGGGCTGTTCATGGAGCTGCATGTCAATCACACAAACTGGGAATATTTAATCTGCGGCTTAATTTCAAGGTTTTGGGTTTTTTTTAAAAAAAGCTTAATGGATCACGACTCACAGCAACTCAGTACCCTTGGGAGTCATGACCTACAATGATCTCCTCTGCCCTTCCTGGGGCACCTCACCTGCCATGGCACCACGGCCACGTTACCTAACCAGGCTTAACCTACTCCTGCTGACGTCTCTCTGCATGAAAACAGAATCTTCTCAGGGGCTCCAGATCCTCTTAAAGATCAGCTGCAGCAGCTCACTGCATGCATGCCCACAGCACACCCCAGCCTTCCCACCAAGTCCAGTCTCACTGTAAGCAGCACCCCCATGATGCATACACCCCACTGTCCAACACCAAACGCCCTCACCGAGGGGAGCACAGCAGGTACCCCCAGGAATAGGTAGTAAGTGAACAGATCCAACTCAGATTTGCTTCACAAATTCTCCATAGTCCTTCCCACGAGTTGCCAAGCATCACTATTATAGCTGCTTGGCAGCTCAGTTGCTATGCCAACATGATGCAGATTTTCCTAAGAAACTCTGTTTGGAGTTGGCAGCGAGGGACAAAAGGCAAAATCGGCACATTTTAGGAAAAAAAGCCCTACTACCTACGTCAGAGGAAAGGAGAAAGCTAATGAGGTTAAAGCTGATTTTAAGCAGGGTATTAATTACAGGACACTGAGCTAGGAAGGAGAGACAGATTACAAACGAAGTTTATACCAGCAATTCAGGTTATAATGACAAAGGAAACTTAAACAAGTATTACGAAGTTTTTGTCTTTCAGCTAAAAAAATCCTGGTAAAGCTGGAAGTACTCAAGAGCCAGGCAGCTCTCCAAAGCTGCAGGGATCAGTGCTGCTGGGACACTGGTGTGGGGTCAGTGCCCACATCTCAGCACTGCCCCAGCCCCTGCGGGCAGCAGCACACTCAGCCCAGGGCTTCAGGCACCAGCTACAGACAGTACATCCCTCATTAGCACTGTCTATTCCTGATCACACCAAGGACAGGGCACAGAGTCCAACTGAAGTCACTCCTCCTCGGTATTTCTATCCACCAATTCTGCCACTGAAACTACACCTTTCTGGGCCATGTGGAGCCAGCCTGGCTAATACCCTCTGCAGTTTCCTTGATGACATGAAAAGTGAGCCATGAAGGAAGACAAACCCAGCTCATTCTCCCTTTAGTAAACTTGTTTTCATTTTATTTATAGGATTTGTTCTTTTTTAATGCTGCACGAGTTACCAGTTTCCATACCCTGCCATCCCTGCTAACCTTTCCAAGTCATTTGTACTCTTCTAGGCATTTGCTTCATCACTGGTTTACTACATCAGCTCCAGAATGCACCTCCCAAGAGATGGAAAGATGCAGCCATAGAAGGAGCAGGAAAGTATGCTGTTTAATTTTGAATTTACTTTGCTAAAAAAAAGGCTCTAAAAATATCAAGTGCCAGCAAGCGTCACAGTCATGTAACATCCTCCTTCAGAGGCAAAACAGCTTTCTGGGCTCCAACCCTACTGCTAGAAGGTTTCACTGGGTTCTGCTGACTTGGTCTTTTTAAATTTCTGGAAACCAGCTTATAATTAATTGGACAGTACAGAAAGTCCTCACAAAGCACAGAGTGTGTACTGTGTATGAAGGAAGGGAGTTAATGATTTAAGAGACCCCAGCAGAGTAAAGAGCTACGACCAGCCAAGGCTTTACAAGGGGAAGGAAGGAGACCAGGCACAGCAGACAGCACTATGTGCTATTTGACATAAAGGTAACCAGGAAAGGTGACCTGTTCCACTGACAACACACAGATCCAAAGTTACAAGTCCAGATGGTGACATCAGAGGCAGATCATGCCTGTTTCCTGTGTACACAGATACAGGGCCAACCAACATAACACATTTGCAATCAGTATTTTCTCCCCATATTTGAAAAACAGCCTCATGTTGAAACAGCTTTTAACAGGCAAACATCTGAGGAGGAACATAGCAATGACAAGTGAAGATTGAAGAACCAAGGCCAGGAAGCCCTTCCAGTCCAGATTATCAATATCCTTGATAACCATCAATTCCTTACCGAAACCCCAGTACCAGGTGTGATATTTTGTGTTGTTAGAAGAGAAGTCGTAACAGGTGTTTTTACCAGACCAAGTGGCCTACCAGTGAAGAGACTGCTCCCAAGGTCACAGCCAGCCAGTGGCAGAGAACAAAAGCCCCCACATTTTCTATAAACACCAAATAACACTGTTTGCTTTGTGGTTCATTACCTATCCCTAAGGCTGTAAGAAACTTCTCCCAACACTTCTCCTTCAGACAGGTAATTGGAACACTGATACCTGATCAAGCACAAACAGGTCATTGCATCTTAACAACTTACTGTCCATCAGCTGAGCCATGGGCTGGATGAAGCATTAGCCAGCCTGAACTGCAAGGTGAAACATATCTGCATAATCCTCAACAGAAGAGCTTTACACTGTGTTTTACTTTACAATCAGGGCAAGCTAAAATTACAGTCACAACCTCCTGGCAGATGAGCAGTTACTTCCTAAGATGCACTAACTCCATTTTACCACATCCTTATCCTCTAGGTATTTCTCCATTAGCCAGTCCTACGGTTCCTATGCAGCAGAACTTCCCAGGGTCACACAGGAAAGAGGAGATTGGTATCAGGTTTCAGAGAAAGCTTTATTTCCAGGTGTGAACAGATGGATTCTCCGTGACTGAGAGACCATTGTTCTCTGGAAGACACCAGAGATTTTCAGACCTATAATTCCAAGGTTTTCATCACTTCCTTCAGTTCTGAGCCTCTGTCCTTCTTCAACCTCTGTGCACCAAACTCCTCCTCAAAACACGCATGCTCCTTTTTTGGAAGGGGATGCACAGTGCTAACTGCTAAGGACAGAGATGAAGGCAAAAGTCCCTGCAGATTTTTCAGTCTGATTCAAGCAGGGAGTGGCTTCTGCTCCCCAGAAGGTGAAATGCCGCCCTGCTTGTTTCCATTCAAAACATCAGCAGAACAGATATTAATCCCCTCTACAATTTAAACCTGTTCATCCCTCATTTTAAAGAGAAAGCTCACAGCAACAACCATGCTCAATTCCCTACCAAATAAGCTGGATCCTGAAAGTCACACACCCCTATCCTTGCTGCAGCCCTTCAGTATCATCCCCACCTCCCACCCTTTGCAGGCCTTATGCCCAATTCCTTCCCCCCCAATCCCAAGATCACACCCTTGGTTTTAAACCACATGTAGTCAGAGCTGACTGCACCATCCTCAGGGGAGACAGACAGCACTTCCTCCATTAAATAAGCCAGAACTGCAGTCGGCCAGCACTGTGCTGGGAGCTCCGGCACTAAACTAAGCAGCTTTTGTTTGCCTCCCCCCAGACAAAGCCTCACCATTTATTCTCTGCCAACTGTGCACCCCCACAACCTCCCCACTCTCCCACCTCCTGGGAACTCCCCATCCTCACAAAGATTTTAGTCTCTCCCTTATGCCACCCGCTCCCCAGGGACAGGCTTTACTCTCTTCCGGGCTCTGCCATTCAAATAATACACCCAGTTACTCATTTGGTCAAAACATGCAAGTTTTACCAAAGGCTTGCCAAATTACCAGAACATTTTAGGATGCATTTGATTCTTTGTCGGTCTCTGGTGCAGGGGTGGGACTCGCCACTAACATGCACTATCATTCCCTGGAGGCCCCCATATTCCCCCTTGCCCATAAACAGCATTTTTCTCCCACACTTTGAACATCATGTTTGCAAGGTTAGATCACCTCCTCTCTTCAGTCACTCCCCTGCCCCCCGCCCCCTTCCTTTCTACCAAGTACACACTTCGGACTCTGCTCCCTTTTCCTGTTCCTCTCCCCCCTCCCCAATTTCACACACCCAGCTACTCACACACTCCACCTGCAATACCCCTTCTCCCAGCAGACCACACATTCCACTGCCATGTGCACCAACCCCTCCAGGCCCCTGGATATCCCATTACCTTTGGAAAATGCTCTGCGGGTCCAACCACCAGTAGGATAGTTGGTCTCCTTTCAGTGGGATCAGTCCCTCTGTCCTGTGTCTTCCCCAACACCTTTGGCCCTTTCTCCCCGGGGCCTGGAAGTGGGGTGGTGTTTCTGGCCTCATCCTCTTTTTCATCTGCAGGACCTTGGCATATGGCTCTGGGAAGGAAGCTAGACAGAAAATGCCACAGGGTCTGCAGCATTGCTGCTCCAGCGAGCATCCCAGGCAGGGAAACCCTGAGCGCTCAGGAGCTGCCCGCTGCCAAGGATGATGTGACTGCACTACCAAGCACCCCCAAGACGGGAATCGGCACGGCAGCCAGCGGGAGGTTCAACCCAGCGACTCCACAGGCTCAGATTCTTTACAGACCGCTCCTGCAGACGCTTCCTGCCTTTTGAAATTGCTGCTACTGCAGTCGTGCCTGGCCTGACAAGCAGCTCATTGTACCAGAGCCTCAGAAATCTGATGGCAACAGACAAAGCACAAGCCCCCTGGCACGGAGAAGCCGAGATGCTGCGCTTTGGAGACTGCTTGGACAGAGAAGCCGAGACGCTGCGCTTTAGGAGGAAAGCTAAAGATGAACCTCTCCGAGAGGAGCTTCTCAGAGCTGCCAACTGAGCTGCGCGTCCCGGCTCATCCCAGCGGCAGCCCAGGCGAGCAGCGAGGCTGAGCAGCGATGCTGAGCGCCCAGGCTGCGTCCCCACTGCAGCAGTGCCCAGCCAATCCTCGCTCCCAACACTGCGCTGCTCCGGAGCACGGCAGCGCGCGCAGCCGGCCGGGAGCGCGCCCCGGGCGCGGGAGGCCGCCCGCAGAGGAACGCGCCTGCCGGGCCCCGGGCAGCCGGGCAGCGGCCTCAGCACGGAAGGCACTGCCCCAAAGCACCGGGCAGCGTGCGAGGGACGTGTGTGGCTCGGCAGCTCTACACAGCTCTTTGTTAGGGCAGCAGATGGTTCCTGCAACGAGGAGCCGGCTTTGCCCAGCCATGGCCGCATTAACCTCCAAGTGCACTCTCTCTCCCCGGTCTATTATAGTCTCATCCGTGCCTACAATAGTTCTTTGGTGCTGCATTGTGCTGCTGCCGCCTTTGGCTCTCAGCACAGCGTTTACGGCCATTCATCAGTGCGAGCGAGAGCTGTGCTTAAACCATCGCTGGCTCGGCAGCTGGCCGAGCTCTGCCGGAGGAGCCTTGAACCACCTACATAAAGGTAGGACCAGCCAGAGCTCTGCTGAAGGAGCCTTGAATCACCTAGTCAAAGGTAGGATATAAATATATAAGCACAGGGACACATGATATTGCTCGGATTTCTACAAGAAATGCCACGTTTTCCTCTGCTGCCCCAGCAGCATTTATTCATTGATTGGTATTCATTGTGGCTGTATCGGCCTCCCAACCAGAATCCAGCAGCATTTTCCATTTTGCAGTTCATCAGCTTACTTCATATTCGCAGATCCTTTGTGTCCACAGAGGGCACTGCACGCCTCACTTCCAAAGTATTGTGACTCTTCCGTAAGTTTGGGGGTTTTAACAGGCAGGACAAATGAGTACAAACCCACAGCTTCCATCACCTGGGGCTCCCTACCCAACACAGTACAGCAAGAGCCAGAGCGAGCAAAACCCAGTTTTCAGCTCTTGACTTTTGAGAGTGACAGACTACAGGACACTTTTGGTATACAGATATTAGATGTGAAAATACGATCCAAAATCTAAAAGGTCTGCAAGCCTTAAGCGGCCAAATTGCACAGAGATTTTGAGATGAATATCACTTTGGGAACTTGCTAGCATTGAATTCCTATAACGAACCTAAGTAATGGAAAAAGTGAGAGACAAGTACATAGAAGACATGACATTAAAAAAATTCTTCTGCCAATACACTAGAATTACTTAAGCAGAAAAAAATGCTGTTTCATCACAAGGTCTATGTACAGTATGCAACAAAGTTTTTCATCTTAAAATTTGACACATACCAAAAAATAACCACACAGAAAAAATTACAAAATTATGAGGCAGTAACACTGGGGTGAGGGTGTGGGAAAGCACAGTCTGGTTCTAGTTGGGATGCAGTCAGCAGCTCAGGCACAGGCTGAAAAGACTGAGGAATTCTTGTCATGCCTCCATTACCCTGAGCTGCTGCCAGTCATCGCAGCTACAAGCACAAAAGTTACACTACTTTCTAACACATAGCGAACCAGATCCTTTAAGATGACATTTCAAAGTTTTTAATGCTCTCAAGCCAGAGGAACAAAGCAGATTTTCTGAACTGGGCATGGTTCTTCAAAATCAGCTTCTATTAGCCTAAGGCTGTGGTTTCACAAGCAGCTGTGAACTAATCTGAAGCTTACTGCCACTGCAAGTCATCTCACATATCCACTTAAGCCCTGCACTTACCTTGCTCCCATGCTCCTCTGACATCCTCATTAACCCAGCTAAAAAACTGCAGAGCTTTCTGCTGGAGTAACCAGTGGAGGCTACTCATGGATGGGGTCCAAAAAAGTGTGGAAAGGGCATCTGAGCTGCCTGCAGCAACAGGCAGGCTGCCCTGCCACTCACACAGCTACAAGTCATGATACAGAAGGCAAAGCACCCAAAGTAGAACTTGAGATTTGTCCTCTGTGTTCATTTAATACTCAAGGCCACATTTAACAGCTGATGTTACCTGACACTGTTACAATTGTTCCCCTGCATTAGTATTAACATTAGTGGTATGTGCACATCAGGGACCCCCATTTTCTTTTGTTCCTGCAGAGGTTTCATAAGAAAATAATAATTTGTGCAAGAAATTACATGCCTGGGGTGTAATTAAAGCAGAAACTCAGCAGTGCTTCCTTGGCCTCTGTCCTCACCAAAGGAAACCTGAGGAATTCTGTCACCACATTAATTCGCATAACTCCTTGAGAACAGATAGAATTTTCTAATCATATTTAGGAAAAAAAAAAAAAGCATTTATTTTACCAAGTGGAGAATTTTATTAGGTCAGAATAATAAACCTAGTAACAGTAAGATGATTATAGCTAGAAGCAAGACAACTGTACTCCTACAGGGAATTTGTAGGGAAGTATTACTCTACCAATACCACCATGAAGACAATCATTCACACATAAAAAAAGATGTATTTAATACTGTGAGTCCAGCATGAAAGGTGACACAAAGGAACACAAGGAGCAAGAATTCACTTTTTCTAGAAATCGTGAACGAACACGTAGGCCACAGTGAAACAGCCTTCCCAAGCTCAGCTTGATTAGGAGACAGCCATTCCTCCAATTCCAGCTGTTTGCATGATCCAGAGCTGGGATTTAAGGCAGAAAAAGCGGAAGGGCTGACCTGAATGCTGGCCCTTGGCCAGCACACGACTCACAGGGGACAGAAGGCGCCTGTGGCAGCTGGCCCTGCACATCAAAATGGATAGTCATTAGATAGCCTGAGCAGAAGCTGACAATAAAGACGTGTAATCTATCCAAATGGAGACAAAAGAGAGAAAAAAGCAAGAGACTGACATATTTTGCTCCGTTAAAGTATTTTGCTCAGTACTGCAAGCTGGCAGAGGGAGATTCCGTGGAAGCCACAGAACTAAGGTATCTTGTATCCTTTTCAGCCACATCATCATACCTGCTGAATCTAAAACCAGTTTTCAGACAGACACTTGCCTTTTCCAGGCTGGTATACCTGGCAGAAATTCAGTTCTGCTTTAAGATGGCTTCTAGCAGACTTTTGAGTAAATGCACAGCGTTTTCCTGCGAACAAGTGAGCCTCATCACGGACAACTTGCTAACACGTAAAAAATGTGAGAGGGAGGGCAAAAAGAAAGGGGGGCAGAGGGAAGGGAGCTGTGCTGGGAGCAGTGACCCTTCTCCTCCTCCAGCACAGGAAGAGCTGCCAGCAGTCTCTGGTTCCTTAGGTGACCCTGCAGGAATGAGCAGTGACTCATCTCCTTTAGGAGCCTCCTGGAAGCACCTCAAGGAGCCCTGCTGCCTACATGTGTGTGCCACCCAGAAATAACACCCAGCCCCCTGCTGGGATGGGCCACCATGACTCTGCCAATTACCGCTTATCTTTTCAAATTTAATTTCTGAAAGAGGAAAACGTTAAGTACGTCACTACTTTGCACTTTTTAGAAAGCTGAAGTTAACCCTGCATGGTGCTTCTCGCACCATGACATAAAACCTAAACGTCTTGGTCTTTGCTGCTTAAATAATTAAACTGTCTGGTGACATTCAAGTACTTTCATGTATTAAGGTGACACGGCATAGCTCAGGGAACACTACCAAGCAACCCAGGTCTCTTTATTACAGGAACCCTGGCACAAGCAATTAGCCACCCAAGCTGATACATTCAGGCATCCACAGCCAGTGCCAAATACAAAAATACAGAGAGAGCTGGCCAGGGAGGGGGAGCACAGAGCCACTGCTCAGGACAGAGAGTTCCACCTAGGCCCTACCATATTATATGAAGAGCAGGGATTAACCAAGAGACAGAGCATCCTTAATACTCAGAAATTGGAAAATCACCTTCTTGCTGCAACAGACATTTAACCAGGTAAAGAGGTAGTGAGTAAAAATGGCCCTGCAGCAGCCCAGGCCCAGGCCTGCCCCCACACAGTTCTCAGGCTAAATGATGTAGGTTCACATACCAAGCAGCTTTGCCTTTCCCAAGCAACCCATGATATAAAAATTTCAACAATTTCTCTTAGAGAGGAATTCTCCACTGCAAGCCACTTTAGGTGCCAGAAGCTCCCCTGCAGCTCATGACTTGGGAGTTGGAAAAACTCAGACACCTCCACTGCCTTCCCAAACAGACATGAGTTATCACAGCTATGCTTCCCTACCCGAGACAAAGACTGGGCCATCATTAAACTGTGCTCGTGTCCCACATTCACAGGGACAAATATAGCGATAGGACATGAACAAGAACAAAGACTCATTTCCCATTTGCTACAAGTAGGGCTGCAGGAAAAAGCTCCCTCCCCCTTCTCCTCTTCCAGACACCACATCATGTTATACTATGTGCAACCAAAAGCCCAGGGCTGCACCACCATTTTGTAGGGCTCTCAAACAAAAGACCAAGTCCTTATTATGGCTTTGATGTCTTTTATTAATGCTCACCAATCATTTAAGGGTTCTGCTCAATATTCAGACAGATTAAAAATAAAAATTAAGATTAAAAGAAACACTAAGTATGCTGAAGTCTGGAGTTTTTTACCTGCTGTTATCTCAGTAATCTGACAACTCTCTGAAAGGAGGTTTTAGCCACCAAGAAGTTGACCTCAGAGGCAACCAGCAAGTGGACAAGAGGAAATGGCCTCAAGCCACGCCAGAGAGGTTCAGGTTGGACATCAAGAAACATTTTTTCACTGAAACGACTGTAAGGCACTGGCACAGAGTGTCCAGGGAGGTCACCATGCCTGGAGGTGTTCTTGAAACAATTTGATGTGCCATTATTGCTACAGTTTAGTTAATAGGGTGGTGTTGGGTCAAAGGCTGGACTCTAACTTGGAGGTCTTGTCCAATATTAACACTTCTAATAATCCAGTGCAGATGAGGACAAGGAGATATGTCCACTCCTTACTGAGGCATTGAGCTCTTGTCACTAAAAAATGCTCCACAGAACACACTGAAAGACCAAAGNCAGTAATCTGACAACTCTCTGAAAGGAGGTTTTAGCCACCAAGAAGTTGACCTCAGAGGCAACCAGCAAGTGGACAAGAGGAAATGGCCTCAAGCCACGCCAGAGAGGTTCAGGTTGGACATCAAGAAACATTTTTTCACTGAAACGACTGTAAGGCACTGGCACAGAGTGTCCAGGGAGGTCACCATGCCTGGAGGTGTTCTTGAAACAATTTGATGTGCCATTATTGCTACAGTTTAGTTAATAGGGTGGTGTTGGGTCAAAGGCTGGACTCTAACTTGGAGGTCTTGTCCAATATTAACACTTCTAATAATCCAGTGCAGATGAGGACAAGGAGATATGTCCACTCCTTACTGAGGCATTGAGCTCTTGTCACTAAAAAATGCTCCACAGAACACACTGAAAGACCAAAGCGCTGCTGCATACTCTACACAGGCACAATCAGCTGCTTTGGATGAGTTTTGTTGTTTCATTCCACTCAGGCTGAGGGGTTCCTACAGGCATTCACTTCCCTATAAAGTTCAGAACAGACCCCATGCTGCAGGAAGTAATACTGTGAGGCCACATCAGTGATATTCAGGATGCCTTTCTAGAAGAGAGACTCTTACACAATGCTGACATTTAAAATTTATATGCTCTAGTCAAAGTTGCACCTACATCTCTCAAAGGTCAGCCAGCAGCTCTTGGTCATTAGCACTGTGCAAACAGGACAAAGGTCTCTGCAAAATAAACCACAGAACCACCAGGCTTCTCCAGTTTTCTGCAAGACAGGACAAAAAACAATCCTAGAAGAACAAACATCCCTAAAGAGTTATATTCCTGATCTTCCATGTACATGAACATAAAGCAACACTTGTCTAATCTGTAATTGTTTGGTTATACACAAGGGAAACATGCAGGAGCAAGTTTCTCCTGTGCATATTTGCATCAAAAACCTGGCTCCCAACCCTGCCTCTGACCATCGAGTGGACATGCACTGCCCATTTCCCTCATTAATCACACTAAGGCAGGGCTGACCAGAGACCAAGTCTGAGTAAAGACTTTCACCAAAACAGTCTGAGATTCCCTGGTCCCCAGCATCCCTCTCCTCCTGTTATCCCCACAAGACATCTGAGTGCTGGCAGAGTGACAGCCAGAGCAGGTGGGGTGCCAGCCCATCTCCCTGACATTCCCTGTCCCAAAGCTCTCACTGTAGGGGCTGCTGGCCAAGGCTATTAATAACCAACACTGAGTCCAGAAGTTTCCTTGTGCCAAAGCCAAGGCCTGTCTTCTCAAAGTCTTTTCTACAGCTGTCAAGAACTCATGTGATTGATTACAAAGAGTTCATTTGCGTCTTCAGCCTAAATCAGAGAAGGCAACAAACCCTAAATTCATACCAACTAATCACTCACCACAGATTTGAATGTTTTATCTACAATTAAATCACTGACCTACAGTTCTGCTCTTGCTCAAGTGCATGAGAACAGGGCCTTCATCAAACCACACATTTCATAATCTACAAAGAATAAGAACAGGACTCCACACCCTACAGACACACCAAATATGATATATTTTGCTTATTATTTTAATAAACATTATTCATGAATGTGTGAATTTACTTCACATGGTATTGAAAATGGTTTCACCTTGTATTAAACTGGTTTGGGGTATGCACAAAGGGTAATCCTTTGGAATTAGTAAGGAGATGGGTGGATGAGAAGTTGTTGGCAGCAGAAGGAAGGCTATCAACTGGAATATCAAACTGTAACAGTATTTGTCTGATACAACCTTGTGTTGCTCAACCCTTCACGATGAATTACAAAAGCCCAGCTAAAAGCTCCCCAAGTGCTCCAGCAGGATTCAGGACACATAAACCATGAAAACGTGATAATGCATAAATATATGTTGGTTTAGAAATGCATTGTGAGATCTAATTGAGAGCTGGAGAGATATTCCAATCCAAATTACAAAATAGTATTAAAAATTTGCTCTTTTTATTATAAACTGGCATCCGTAACACAATAAAAACTCGGGTCCTCCAATTCCAGATGGCTGTGAGTGGAAAACAGGTGAAAGCATCAAACTGGAAAAAGTCTGTGCTCCCTCTGCTCCTTAGAGTTGCTAACAATTGCAGTACATTGTGCATAGTATAAAACAGAGTATTCAAAAGAGCTGAAGAATGAAACAGTTACAGAAAACAGAGCCTGAAAGGAAGAATTAAATGACGTCATTACAGAAGATAAAGTATTGATCAGAAACAAGATTAAACGTTTTTTTTACGATTGCAACTGCTACAGTAGAAAGAGTTTCTCAATCCATCCATGGAGTCACTTGCAAAAGAGCTACACTGATCTATTATCCCAGAATGGCATGGACACAGCTGGAAGAGTCCAGGGACACACTTAAAATGCAATGCTGTTCGGAGGAAAGGCCTGACACAAACAGAACACTGCAGGGTCCAGCTGCAGCAGCACAGCTTTACTTCTTCAGTACATGGGAAAAGTGAAAAACAGACCTTTGGGGGAAGTTTGGACAGCCAGGACCTGGAGATCAAAGAGGAGATGTGAGGCTAAGGAAGAAGTGATGAAAGCAGGTTTCAGCAGCCTGGGAGCTGATGTAGTTTTCCATGGGGAAGCTGATACCAAGGGAGCAATCAAAGTCACACATATGAACTAAGGAGGGGACACTATAACCAAGGAGGACATCACTGTTAGAGCAGAGGCAAAGAGGACATTTGGGACTGAAAAGAGACAAGGGTTATGTTTTCTCTGTTTTTTAAAGTGAACTAGTCCAGCAGAAAATGCTCAGCACCACTACAGAAGAGGCAGCTGCAGACAAAGTTCACCACTTCAGTCTGTTTCTAGGTAGCTGGGATTAATTCCACCAGTTCAGACTGTCTGGAACTTCAACAGCAGAGATGAAGTTTTGGAATTGCACTCCAGCCTTGCAGTTACAGGATTGGTAGGAAAACAGTTACATTAGCAAACACACAAATATTACCATCACACATTATTTCAGCAATAGGACATCTCCAGATACAAAGGAGGAAACAGTTCTGGTTCAACATGTTTCCTTTAAGTGCATATTTCAAGCTCCATAGGTCTATATAAAGTCAGAAAGCAACAGTAACAGGACACTGACCATTCCAGAGACAGATGAAATTTAGCAGTAAAAGACCATCCCCTTCACACAGTAGAACAAGAAAGGCTTTTAAAAAATTCTTCACATGGTTATCATTTTACTGCCCAAACAGAGTGAAGTATGTGGATTGCTTCATGCTGACCAGTGCAAACAAGTATTTCGTTACAAGGCTCACTGGTTTGGCACACTGTATTTGTCAATTAGTTTAAAGATAACAGCATGGGTTTAAAAAAAAAAAAAAAAAAAAAAAAAAAAAAAAAAAAGCATCGTTGACATAAGCAAATTCCACCTCAAAGGACATCTGAGTACAAGCCCTTCTCTCCCCCACCACAGAAGGCCACCTCTAAAAGAGAAGGCAGCAATTTTCCAAGAATGCCACAAAGGGTTTTATCTCAGCAAGAACTCTCAAGCATTGAAGGAGCCAAAATATTGCTCATTTTCTTTTCAAGTTCAGCCCAGAAGTTATTGTTACCACAAGGACTTTCAGCCTACTGACGCAGGGAGATTAGCAGCTCGCAGCTAAGATTGGCGATAGCCTCATTTTACCAGCCCAATGTTTTCTCCATCTGCTCCCAGACGTTGGAAGGCAACTCCCATATCAAATGCACTGCTGCATGGAAGGAAAAATAAAGTGCACCAGAGGCACCAAGTAATTTACTAATCACAAGCAATCCATGTGATTTATGCCTAAATTGGTCTCCAAACACCATGCCAAATAAATCAGCAAGGTTTTCTATCTTGACACTTAAACGCTTTCTTTGAGCGTGACCTCACATTAGTTAAGCATTGAGGTGCCATAATTAGCTAAGGATAGAGCAGAAAAAAGACTGACTTATTAATAGAACTGCCTTGGAAACAGGAAGTTTATTTGACTTCCCAAAAAAATGCACAACACAGAAGTTTTCTAGCCAGCTGAGGGCTGTTCCCACATTTTTAACTGGAACTCAAGAGTTTCAAACTCTGCACCCTCACTCTCGATGGTTTTTACCCTGCTGAAGGGGATGCTCCACCATACCAACAATGCTTTGCAAACTATAGAATGGTTTGGGTTGGAAAGGACCTTAGGGAGCAGCCAGCTCCAACCCCCTCCCATAGGCAAGGACCACGTCCACTAAATCACACTGGTCAGTGCCCCTTCCAGCCCGGCCTTGCACACTTCCAGAGATCCACAGCTTCTCTGGGCAACCTGTGCCAGGGTTTCATCCCCCTCACACTATTGATGTGGAAGAGGAGGCAGAGGGAAGAAAAGTGCTGAGGAACAATACTGACAGACAAGGGCTTCAGCAGAAAGACAGGATTGTTAAGCAGCATCCAGCCAGTGCTTCCCTCCGGCAGCGAGTTCCAGTCCCCGCAGAACGCGTCCTCTGTGCCGCTCCCGCAGCGCGCCAAGCAAAGAAACTCTCTGCTGGGAAGTAAAAATGCAGTTTGTTTTAAGGTGCTTCCTCCTGGGCTAGAGAACGTTAGGCTGGATTGAATTACATGCAAAAAGGAGGCAGGCATGCAGGCATAAGCACAGAGCGTTGTGGGTCACGAGGGATTTTTGCCAGAGGTCGAGGATTGGGCCCCACAGGTGGCAGCAGGTCAGTGTCACAGGGCATGCACAGGTGACTTGTGGTACAATCAGATTTATGTACCCAGCAGAAAACCCCCATGGCACTCATGTTATTTTTAGAAACAGCACAACTAAACTACTCACAAGATCACACTGCCAAGGAATTCTCACATTTTACAACAGCTAGGAAGATGCCAACCAAAAACAAATGTTAAAAGTGCAGATGCTGGAGGTTCAAAGTTAGAAAGGAACTAGAAACACTGGAAAGGACTGTGCAAGTAAAGCACTCAAACTGGGGCACCACTCCCAGAACAGGGAGAGAATACAAACTGTCACTTGAATTAAGTATCTTATCGGTGACTCAGAAGTTATTCTTAAACTCTTCTTCCTTCCTGCAGGACTCAGGCACCCTGAGGTGGCACATGCCTGGCTGCACCCGTGTGTTTATCTCCTATCTTCACATGATACTCAGCTTTTTTATGGCCCTGCACATAAAACACAAGCGACTAGGCAGGGACAAACTGTGCAGCTCTGAGGACAAGCCCATTAATCACAGACGTGTAAATTACACTAATGACAGTTAAATAGAGCAGCATCACGTTGAACTGTGTGAACCTCAGTGGACAGCATCACACAGAGCGGGGTGAGCACAAAGGACTCCCAATACTGAAAGAGAAAGCCAGTGCTGCATGTTTTATACACTCGACGTGCAAACTGTACAGTACAGCAGCCTCCCTACCTTCTAAGGTATTTCCAAACCCATGCAGTAAACGAGTCTGGCATAAGCGATCCTGGGCAAACATGAGGAGCAACTTCTATGAGCCAGACACATATAAGGAAGACGCTGATGGAATGAAACCTGCACAATACCCTGACTGCAGGAGTCGCTTCCAAAGGACCTTTCGTAAGTGTAAGTCAACATGCAAGTTGCCTGTCCTGAGTCCTGGAGAAAGACGATTTCCCTTACGGTTTTTCCTGCTCAAACACTACGGTTTTAATCTTATTAATTACGGACAGTTAATACCGTACACGCCTACAGGTAGCAAGCAAGCTGATTCCGCCGGGTCTGGTGTGCAAGCCGGCACGGTGGCTTTGAGGCGAGGACCCTTGGGGAGCGGAGCGGCCGTGTCGCACCACACAGCCCCGCTCTCGCTCGGGGAACAGGACGCTAAAGGGACGCACGTACTGCCATGGTGCCACCGCTGCCCCGGCGAGACACAGCTGGAAGGTCTCCAGAGTCCACGTCCTGCTCCCGAGACGAGCACGGAGAGGGCTCCGGAGCGGGTACGGGACGAGGGGAGCGGCCAAACCCTCCCTCACCCCCGGAACGCGGGACCGCTCAGCCCCGCCGGGCCAGATCCCACCGCCCGCCGCCGCTCACCCGCAGATCCAGCTCGGTGCGGTGCAGCCCGAGGCGGCCCAGCCCCACGGCCAGATCGTGGATGCAGAGCGCGCCGTCGCGATTCACGTCGAGCTTCTGGAACAGGGCGCGGAGACGCCGGTCCTGCTCGGAGGCCTCGCACAGCGACCGCCCGCAGGACCCTGCGTTTCCCCCGCCGCCGCCGCCGCCACCGCTCTCCACCGCCGATCCGTGCGGGGACCCGCATGGGCAGAGAACGCCGCTCACCACCGGGGAGGCGAGGGAGCGCCGCGCCCCCGGCATGGCCGCGCCAGCACCGACCGCCACCCGCCCCTCACGCCCGCGGCACCGGCAAATGGC
>VZTR01005000.1:17129-36463 GCA_013400775.1 Chaetops frenatus
GTTCTTATAAACTTCTCAGACTTAGTGGGGGAGGCATAAATTGCCTTCTGATCACTGTATAGCAACAATTTCGGCAAAAATATAGGAAACAATCCAATGCACCTATAAAGGAATAAGATGGACAACAAATTCAGGGAAAAGTAAATTTGGTTTAATGCCATTAGGAAATCTGTTCAAACACTTTAACTGCATATTTCTCAGTGATTTGGCATTGATTTTTTTACAGGTTACCATGGATTTGTTCTTTAATGGAACACATAACTCTTAGAATTATACAACTGAGTTCTGTGTGGCTGTGCTTTTCATGTAACCAATCAGTGGTGTACACAAAATGAAATTTCTTGGCAAACAGAAATGTGCACTCAAAGGTTGTAGGGGACACCTGTGTGGACAAAGACATTTATGTATGATATCTGGCCAAAGTTCAAGATTCATGCTACTAAATATTCACCTAGAAGAACTAAGATGACTTTATATATGGCAATGTGTCAGAGATAGGGTGACTAAAAAAAGGGAGGGGTAATTTAGAGCATATTCTTGAATAAAAAACAAGCAGCTATTCAGTACTAAAAATTAAGATTAACTGAATAAAGACAGCTCTGAGCCCAAGAGTGCTCCTAGCACCATTACCAGTCAAAACCACATAGATGTAACATTGCCCTGAAAAGGTCATCAGTCCATCTGTTTCTTTGGCAGAGGTGACAACCAGCCCACATGGATTACTCTCTCCTAACAGTATTTAACATTACATAATCCTCAAACCAAAGAGAGCCAATCTCACAAAAATCCAGGGGCCAATCTAAACACTTCTACGGCATTGACAACAATGGGCTTGAAGGATCACAGATATTATTCTGTGGTAAGAAAAGAACTGATTTAAATGGTCTCTGACCACCTAGGTCCTCCAAATGAAACTGTAAATTATGTCTCTATGTACACAATTATTTCAATTTCTCTGAGCTTATAGTGAGTTTTACTATGAATTATTTAAAACAGAAAATGTACAACATGCATTGAACTCTTTGTTTTAATCATGTCATTTGTTGCCCATTTTACTCATAAATTAAAGTATATCTATGTTGCTTATAATTCATGTGATTTCAGAGACTTATGTAATTTAGATTAAGGTATTGTCAGATTTGAGTAGATTCTAGTGCATTTACCCACAACAGATTGATTAAAAATGTAGTAATTATTTGTGATAGTGAATCAACTGCAGTAAGAAAAATAAAATCTTGATTAAATAACACCTGTACCTATGTCTTAATGAATAACTAGCTTGTAACTGTGTTTTTGTATCAACACACAAATTAATGCTTGCCAGAAAAAAAATCTAGAAATTTCACTCTGAATTTCAATTTTAAAAGTGTGTGGTTCTTCTTCGTAGTTCTTGTGCTTATGCTGATAAGCACCCAAAAACCAAAGAACATTAAAGACTCTGACTAACCTTCTTCCCTTCAATCCTACTGATATCAGAAGACATTAAATACTAATGCAAGCAAGGCTTGACAAGCAACTTCATTAAAATGTTCAAGGCTACTGCAAATGGATTAACTCACAATATTTGCACATGGTCTAGATACCTGCTAAAAGGGAGCTGAAAGCTTCATTTCAAGCAAGTGGTGCAGAAGATCTGAAATTAGCTCCTGAACAGCCTATGTGGGGACATTTCTGTTCTCAGCTGCCTAAATAAAGGCTTCCAGGACTGCACACTGAACTTTGTTCCCTCTTTGAGCTTGGTCAGAGATCTAGGTGAACACGCAAGTCTGTGGTGTGATAAAAAAAGATATGTAACCTGCTGTTGACCAAACCTCCACATGCTCTTGGGCAATGCTTTATATCTGAGAGAGTATTGACTTGATCCCAAACACTCCTTGCTTCTTAAAAAAAAAATGCCAGCCACAGAAGATGGAATACACTTCTCACATATAAACATGCTACTTAAAGTATCTCTTAAGGAAGAGGAGATGCATGTTCATGGTTGTACTTAGCCTGAGGAAACTCAAGCCCTTGTTTTTTCTGGGATACTGCTCTCACTAGCAGGCAAAGGGCTTGTGTTAAGTGTCAGTAGTTTCTGGAATTCCTGTGAAACTACAGCATTGCAAGAAATAAGAAAGTGAGATTAATGGAGTCAGCAGAAGCAACTCAAAGGAAACCGTACTATGTGCTGGAGGCTAAAGTGATTCCTGACTGAGGGAACACTAGGCTGTGGGACACATACACATTTAATTCACATCCCAGCTTAGCCCACTGTAATTTGGTTGCCTGCTTACACTCTACCACTGGAGCAGTACTAGGCCTTGCAGAAATGAATGAGGCATGGGCTGGATGGCATATCCTGCCTTTTGTGACTGAAGCCTTTTTTGTGCATAAAACCAATGGAGAAAACTAGTGGAAACAGATGGCACAGGGCAATGGGAGAAAAGAAAGAGATTTGCCAGGAATCTACTATAACAGAGGAATCATGGACAAAGTAGAGCATAAAGCTGGGAATACTGGACTCCTCAGTGAATTCAACTGGTTGTATGACTGGAGTGATGAGGAAAAAATAAGGGGATTAAATATAGGGATTCTATTACTTTGTCCAAGCCTGTGCACTTCTCAGGCTAGCTGAAATAAGACAGGTTTTTTTCTTGTTTTGTTTTCAGGGTTTATTCATTTGTAATTCTTCAAAGCTTCTGTGTTTGTTTACTTCACCTGTTTTATGCCTCAGATGTGATAAACTGTAAGCTTAGAGTACTAATAAGACTGGAGCTCTGTGAAAGTGCAAGCTTCTGGGAAATATGAGGGTTCAGCTGAAAGAGTAATGTAAAGAGCTAACAACCTAGACACAAGACAAAGCACAGGGAAACCAAAGGGGAAAATCAAAATCCATGCTTAGAACCCGTATAATTTCAAGGGAAGCTTAAGTATGTATAAACCTCATGTTAGGAGCTGCAAACCAAGAAGCATGCTTACTATTTAGCTCCATCGGTGCAATGTGACAATTTCTAACAGAGAACTACAAGTTACAAACACCAAATATGCTGAAATGGACTTTGTGGCCTGAGGGTCTGTCTTGTGAGAGGAACAGTGTGTGATCATCCTGCAAGTTAGCATGCACATAATGTATTCTCTGATCAACACAGCACTTTGTGTCTTGGCCAGCACATCACGGCTACCATGAGCAATGTGTGTCTGCCAAAGGAACAAAGAAGAATACCGGGAGTCTTTTTAACTGCATGCCAAAAGGATCCCTGTCCTGAAATGGCACAATTCCCAACTATATCACAGTACCAGACACTATCTTGGTGTCATATCGCAATAGTGTCTTTCCATAGAAGAGATTTAGCATCTCCAGTATTTTTCCCTAAAGAAATCTCCAGTGTAACCTCTGTCTATTCACCATTGTTTCATTTACTTATGCATTTTGAATGAATCCACATAAAACAAAAAATACCTTCTAAATTTTCATTACTTCAGTTAATTCAAAATATGATTTTCTCCATGTAAATATCTGCACAGACTTCAGAATACAACGGTGGTTCTCCTTAATTTGCCAAAAAAAAGATCACCTTTCATTAACAGTATTTGCCTTTAAAATGTACAAAGATTGTAAGCCATGATGACACATAAGCTCAGGACTTGTAATAATAACTGAGCAAGACTTCTAAACTGGACAAGACTTCTAAATCCTTGGTTGTTACCAGACATGCAAAAAAGACCTATGTTAATAGAGCTATGCAATTCACAACATGCTATACTGCTAGCAAAGTAACTTGCATTTTTTGAGATCAGTCTTAGCCAGAATAATAGGAACCAGATCATTGAAACTATACACATTGACTTTAATGTAAAATTATTTTCTGTGATTTTCTATACCCATCTGTTTGAAGTGAATTGTTGGGGTTGAAGTATACAAGCAATAGAAAACAAACCTTAGATATGTAAGAAATCATTTGAAATTATGCTACAGCATTACTGCAAGATATTCAGTTAGGATTTTTTAAATGGCAGTTACTAACCTCTGAAACCTAATAATCATTTCTATAGATGACCAAAACATCCTTTGTGCTTGTTTTCCAGTTCTCACCTGATGATATCTGAGTAAATTATAAATTCTGTTGTTAAGATGATCTTTCTGTTTTATTTTTTGTTAACCTCTACTATGTATCCTGACATCCTTTAGGGGCATATATTCCTCCATAATTCATACTATAATAAATACTATCTTCCAATACTTCATAATTTAATGCCTTCTTCTTAGGAAGAACTCCCTGACAGTGGCTGTCATCTCAAATGACTGTCAACTTTGTGTTCAGACACATATTCTAGAGATAAATACAACCCCAAATTTAGACAAAAACAAGAAATAAAAAGCATCTATTTCTGCAGGAGTTGTGTCAGTCATAGCCAAGCACCAGACAACTGCTCCTAAAGAAATTCCTGTTTATATCCGGACGTGTCTAGTGTGATACCATTTATCAAATATAAATCAATAATGTGACACTACTTTTTTTTCATCTAGAAAAAAACCGATGCAAGTTTTAGAATGCTAAAATTTTGCAGTAAATTCCATGGCAGTTTCTGGACACAATCAACAGAAAGGGGAAAAAAAAGTACAGGGGCAGCTATTCTTCATTATTCTAAATGTATTTTAGTTTAGCCCTGTATCACAATACATACAGCACTGCAATTGCCATTAAGAGGCCTCAGGACATGTCAAGTATTGTCTGAACTTGTTTTGTTCTTCCTGAAGCTTTGTTCAGCTTGTTTAATGACCAGACAGCTATTGCCTAATTTGTTTAACTTTTGCTTATTTTTGCTGAACCATATTCTTTTTACAAAGGGTAGCAACAAACAGTTGTTCTGTACAGAATGAGGTACCTATTTTACTCCAGCATAACAATGCAGTGCAGGGGAGCACAGGTCTGGAAGGGCCAGTGAAAAGCAAAGATGGCTTTGGGGATCCCAGAGCTAATGAATAATACAGTCATGATCGCCTAAAGCAGTGCAAATCTGTGAACTAGACAAAACCGGGTTCCAGGATAAAACAAAAGCAAAGAATTTGTATTGGGCTTATGTAAGGCAGTCCATATATAGTACATTAATTTTTATGATTGATATTTATTGATATTGATTTGTTTGATTGCAATTTAATACTGTTGATGAGATTAATTTTTAATATTATTTAGAGAAATTATTTTTAATAATAAAAAAATCGTTTCCTGTTCTAATATTGATTAGATGTATTTCAGGAACCCACATCTTCAATTGAGAGCATTTACCAGAAAACCTGCTTTTAATTAAATCCCATTTACATGAATAATGATGTTGATTCAATGAGTTTATTTATGTACAAGTGAACACAAAAGCAGGAATTTAGTCATGTCTGAAAAATATTTAGATGCTACATCCTGGCATGCTTGGATACCCTGTCATGTCTTATTTATTCCAGAAATTCAGTTATTGTAAAGTTACTGTACATATAATGTTACCAGACGAAAACCTATTTTTTGCAACAATTCAGATTTCATATGGACAAAAATCCATTATACAAAAGTTTAAAAAAATGAAACAGTAGATAAGTGTCAGACTCCTTCATTCTCTTAATCTACTTCATCTGCAAAGCAACCAATAAATTCTCACATTCACTTCAACCACCAGAAAATACTCGGATTTGATTTTCATCAGAAGTATGAGGGGAAAAAAGACTTTCAGGTTTAGCAGTAATGGCATAATCTATATGCTCTAAGTAACTGTGACACTGATTGCCAAGCAAAACCTTGACGGTACTTATCCCGAGAATATTACCAGAAGGCAAGGCAGAAGTATTATAACAACATTGCAGGGAAAGGAACTGATGCACAGAAGCATCAAAAAGTATTTATGAAAGAAATCAAATAAGTTTACATGCCTCATCATCACTTTCAAGACCCACATTCAAAATGGGGAACTCCAAAATGTTCATCCCAGGGCAGCCCACACCTCCTGATGGTAAGGAGCCTCGAGGCAACTTGAGCAAGGTGCACACAAGGGTCTGGGTATTGCTTCTCTGAGGGAAGTAGCAAACTCCTGAGCAAAGTGATTCCAAAATGTGGTCTTGGATCATACCAGCTTAACCAAGCTTTGCACAAGACACAACCAGAGATGGCATCCTCCTTTTATAGGGGCACCCTCCTCTTATAATCTTCTGTGTATTAACTGCCAACCCAGACCTGAATGTCCTGTAAACAATTGTAGCACTTGGAGCAATCTGGACTCAGTGGCTCTGCATCTCAAAAAGTTCTGTCTGGTCANTGACAGAACAAGAGGACACAGTCTCTTTGCGCCAAGGGAAATGCAAGTTGGATATTAGGAAGAAGTTTTTTTACAGAAAGGGTGATAAAATGGTCTGCCTGGGGAGGTGGTGGAGTCACCATCTCTGGATGTGTTTAAGACAAGATTGGATGTGGCATTCGGTGCCATGGTTTAGTTGAGATGTTAGGCTTGGGTTGGACTCGATGATCTTGGAGGTCTCTTCCAACCTAGCAATTCTGTGATTCTGTGATTATTCCCAGTTATGAAGCGGCTCCAATTTTCATGAAAATATTAAAAATTCAGGGAATATATAATAATTTGAACATTCATTTACGAGCCAGGAAAACACTGGTTCCAGAGCAGGCTCCAACAATTTTTAGGTACATTAAATTCTCCCCCGATAATAACCATCAAACTTTTCTGACTATAATTCTGCTTCAAGAGGTTTAACCAATATCTGTTGCATTTAAGAACCTAAATAATAGCATAATTCACTGAAGCCCAATGGCCCCATACATAACTCTCCCAACTTTATCAGTTGCTGGAATTGGCTAATATCCCAGCCTTGGCAGCTTCCTCCCTTCCAAGGAGAGTGCAACTTTATGATACTCTCTGTATTATTAGTGAATTCCTAGACATTTGATGCAGACAGACCAGCTGGACAAGGCTGTGTACTCACATTACACCTGCAGTGCTGAACATTTTCCCTCTTCTCCTTTGTCAGTGTGCAGCACATCTATCAACCTTCAAACACACCAGTACAGAGCATCTGTATGTTTGCCAGTCACTGCAGATATTGGCCAATGCCACAGAACACACAAAACACTTCAAAGGATAAAAACACAACTTGTTACAGTTCAAGCTGAAGTGCCCAGCTTTGCAGACAGTTAAAATCTTCTATGTGTACAGTACAGAGGGGAACGAAAAGAATAGGATAGAGAAGCAAACACTATAAAAAAATAAAAGTGAACCATTTAGAATTCAGAGAGATATTTCACATGAAATATTCAGACTTGAGATTTTCTAAAAGTCTTTCAGGAAAAAGTATTCTTGCATGAAGCGATATTACTTCTCATAACCAATAAACAGCATGAATTAGATTCTCTGATTTTCTAATCTGTAATTTAAACCCTTTCTACTGGAACGAGCTACAAAGGCTTTGCGGCCTTATCCCCAAGCACTCTGTGCACACTTTCACAGCGATCTGCATCACCCTTTAATGGTCAGTGGGAAGCCCTGGATAAACATGTATCTTGGACTCTGTTTTGAAGGATCTGCCAGTAATACTGTAATCAAACATGGTGCAACTGCCTAGAAACACAGTATTATGTAATTGGCTGCCAAGCTGTCCAAAAGAGCAGGCAAGGGTAACATGTATCAACCACTTTTTGATAGACTTTTTTAACTAAGCAAAGCTAAACTGTGCTGAACCAGCATTGTTATTTCCCCAGCTCTTTCTTGTGCCACTTTTAGGTTCCAATGGAGGCTTAGCTGGGCCATTATAGCACACTTGCCCACCATCAAGATCATACATCTAAAAAACCTAAGGTGAATAATTTTCTGCTTCGCTGGTGTACTGATGTAACTCAGCAAAGGGAAAGGAGTAAAGCCACAGTGGGGCCTCAGATTCTCACTAGTAACTTTTTATAGCATACCTCAGTTGGTGACAATGGTTAACAAATTCCTGCTGAACATAAGGTATGTATGTGTATCCCTGCATAACTGATGAATGAGGTAGCAGTTTATGAACAACAGGTACCAGTCAGCTCCCAAAACGTCTTACATCTCCTGAAGAATTAGAAAGAGCAAATTAGTGAAAATTGCCCCAAAGCAGGTGACATGTTCCTCCCATTTTCACCAATTTTGTATCAAGCTACCAGAAAATGGATGCTATTCAAATTTTGTAGTTTTTGTTGTGGTTTCTGCCATTTCTAGGCAATATAAATAAAATTTGGACTTAATTACTGGCTTGCTTCCAAATTTCAGCTGCACACATTTTCAACACCATCAAAGAAATACTAATTTCAATGCATCATATTACTTTTTTCCCCTCCAGAAAAATAAACTGAAATAAAGCACAGAGACAGACTAACCATCTAAAGTTGAAAGAAATGCAGCAAGAGGTTACATAACTGAATTTGCTTGAAAGTATATCTGCTTTGCTCCACCAAATGTCAAGGATGGTTTCAAAAGTAAAACTACGGGGGAAAAAAAAGAATTTATAAATAAAAATTATGAAATAATTTGCTTTCGGTAGTACAAACATGTTATTACTGTTTCACACCACTTTTGTGGGGTCTAATCTAATCTGCCTTTAGACCAAATTATACTGATAGAATGATGCATTTGTCTTGGGTAATGACAATAACTTGGCAGTTGCAGAGCAATGTAACAACATGGATCTCGTGCCTTGTTATTATTGGTTGTTTTTATTAATTCTGATGGAGGCTAGTCCATCAGAAAACTGTGTCAGTAATTTGACAAAAACTTTATTTATTACTTCTCTAGAAGATTAACAAAACTGAGAATGACTTTGAAAAATTTGACTGTCCTCCTCTTGAGATTAAACTAACATCAGAAAGGGCTCAAATGCTGAAATATTCATAAATCAGTGATGCATAATTTGTAAATTTGTATTTTATATCATGTACAACTTTCTCCGTCCTAAAGAGCATTTTATATTTCTTGTTAACAGTGAATGCAAATAATGCTCAATGGAATTCTGAAGTGACCTTTGTTTTATTACAATTACTGCATATTTATAAATGAACAACTAAACTCCAATTTGAGAGCTACAACAACTTCGAGTTGGAATCCCTTTGATAAAACACAACTGAGTAAACTTCATAAAATTAATTCCCTAAGAAGAGAAAAAGAAGGTCTCCTATGAAAATTCCTCTGTGTATACCCAGACAAAAAGCAGATTTTTCCATGCTTTTGCAAGCACAAAACTAAACAAAACAGCAATATGGATAGATCTGAACAGAAGAGGATAAATTACTTTAAAAAGAGCACAGGAGAACAAACTGAACATAAAACATCGTATAATCACTGCATTATATAAACACATAAAATAGAAATATGTAGGTATAAACCACTGCATAATAATAAAAAATGCAATACCTGCATTAGGTCATAATATAATTCCATGTAATGTCACTAAGACTTAGCAACTGAAATCCCAGTATGTAAGCAGAATCTACATCAACTTCTGCAAATGGCTGTTCTATACTGGAACACTTCCACATTTGTCAAAAGCACAAGAAAATCAGAGGGGGAGGTCCAAAATACAGTAAACATACTATGGAGCTTTTCCACCCAGACAAAGGTTAACTGGTAGAATTTGAAGGCAGAAAGCACAGCTTACTGCTATGAGAAAGGCCAACAAAGAAGGCATGGCTGGTCTGAAATATCTGATGGAACAGTACTCAGTACTATCAAGCACTTGTTCACTGGAGGCAGCAGCAAGATGGTTTGAATTCCGTTCCTAATTTGGATACTTGCTTTGAATTCATTCTGAACGCTTGTTTCTATACCTTGCCCATTCTTTATCACTGGTTTCTCTTTATGTCCCACATTTCTTAAAGTGGAGGTTTCTAGCAGCATTTATGCCCAGTTGAAAACAGGTCTTCCAATGTCAGAGAGCAATAATGTACACAGAGGTTTAATTCAAGGAAAAATGACAGATTGGGAAACTAAAATCCTGGTTTGAGATATAGTATACTATTCAACTGAAGCCATGAATGTTTTAAACAAGCAGTGAGCTGATGAAAAACTGGTATTCAAATCCTATACAGGACACCTGTGATCCTTCCTAAGGCAAACATTAGATGGAAGCTGGCTGACTTTTCCCAAAAAATAATATGCCATCTCATTAGTGCATGAGAAAGGCTGAACAAAATACTGATAGAATCTGTGATACCAAAGAAATTGCCACTGAGAGAGAGAGAAGTAAATTTGCTAATAAAGTTTTTAAATAACTGGAAGCAAAGCTATTTCTATAGGCTTTTTTTTTTTTTTGTATTGTAGAGGAAATGATCTTTTTAGAGTATCAGACAATTCACTTACAAATTAATCCAAATCCCACTGAATTCCATACACATACATGAATTGCTGATTACTCTTGCACACAAACTTCTAAACTTTACGTCAAAGCAAGAATCTTCATAGCTTACTGAAGTAGATCAGGTGAAAATTATCAATACAGCACAAACTAAAGTACAGTCATTAGTGATAATTACATAATAATTTAAAACAAAGGTACAGCTTATTGATTAAAGGAGGTGCTGATCATTACTGCTTTTTCTACAGTGCACTGCTTCAAAAAAAGAATTTGAAATCAAACTCACATGACTGTGATAAAGCACCCTATTATGAGTAGTTCAGAATGACTCAAATATGTACTAGAAGTGTAAGTTTTTAGGGTGACCATTTTTTTTCAGTAAAGTAAGTCAAAATGGAGCATATTACATAGCACATGGGAATCCACAGATTTTAAAATATTTCTTTCCACTGGGAACTAAGTTCACAAATATGATCTCTTTAACTGATTCTATGAATGCTTCTATGATATTTTTTGTCCATGAACATTTAAGCAGAAAAAAATATTTATGTAAAAAAAAAAATATTTGAAGTGAAATTACTTTTCTTTACGGTCTATATTTTCACTGAGATCAAACTGCTCATTACAGTGTAATAACAAAACTGCTTAAAACTGCTCATAACCTGCATGGTAACCACTTATTTCAGTATATCAGTTTTAACCTTTTAAACAATATTTTGTAAAACATAATGAAAAATACTCTTCACACAAAATTCAAAAGTGTGTTTTTCCCTTAGAGCTCATCCTCCTTTGTCCCTCCGAGCTTATGAATAAAAGGGCCACTGCAAGCACAAGGATATAAAAATCATTGCCTCTTCCAAGTATGTTACTGTACTCAATCAATATTTTGGACAACTGTTTTATTTATCTTTGATTTTCTGAATTTTACTTTAGTCTCAAATAGTTGTTGCACTCTAAATACTAAATATTCCTGTAGAATTATATGATTGTTAGACTCCATTTTGTAATTTTTGATCTTACTAGACAAATCCTTCACTGATTTAACAGTTTTAATCCTGTGATGGAGCCATGATATGACATGGTATTACTAACTATGACTTTTTGACTAGGGATGTCCAGCCTACTCATCAAGCTAGTGAACTCTGGGTATGTGATGAATATTATGAATTAATTTCAAATGTGTCCAACAGGAAGTGGACATTCATGGAATGGCCTATAAATAAATGCATACGTGTCATGTAAGTTCTACAAAACTGTCTGAATCCTACATCTTACTATTATTCAACAGTGTGACATAAATTATTATTTTAAAGACACATTACAGTAAATCCTCTGTTAAGATGTCTGTGTTGTTGTCAGATTTGAAACCAGGAAAAAAAAATCCGTTGCTGAAGACTGAGATTCTGGTACACAGTGAGCTCTTAGAATTTCTGAAAAATTAGATCAATGCTACATTTCTAGCATAATAAAATATCCCTACTAAAATTATTTTAGACCATCTGAACACTGAGATACAAGATTAAGCCTGAAACTCCAAATGTTGAGATTTTATTAATGTGAACATCCCTTCTCTTCTCTTGGATGTAAGTAACAGGACAAAGGATTATTTCCATTATTTTAGGAGGAACCGTATCAGATTTGGCAGTAAACGCAATAGGAAACACTCTATAGTTTCTGTCTAAGTAGCTTTTACAAAACCCCACAATAATATTATGGCCACAATAAAAAAAAAAGATTTTTGGATTCTCTCTTAAATTGACCACATACAAAGTCTTTACATGTCTACTAAATTTGGAACTGAGCCTGTCTTATTGACAGAAGCTTCATGACATACTTCAGTCACAGCACTGAAGATAAAGAGGACAAATTTCCCACAGCCCTTAAATTTAAGACCCTGCCAAAATATTCACTGAGATCTATTTGCCAGTGCTTTGATCCAGGGTAAGCATCTCAAATGTAAGGCCACAGAAAAGGATCTAGATACAAGGACACTGAGTCTAAGTGAAACAGTAGCAATTTTCAATATTGCTTTTATCAATGACACCAAAGATGATCTTCCTACAAAAGAAATGCTGAATAAACTACATATTTCCAAACCATTTTATTAAAAAGCAATAGTTACAGCTTCTTTTTTTTTTTTTTTTTGACCTAGTTCCTTTCATTGTTCAACACTTCAGCACATTTAGAAACAATGATCCATTGTACACTTGTCACGTCTTTTGTAAAATGCAACACTTCTTAAAAAGGAAAAATACTGACTTTCATCCATTCTCTTAAGCCATTTATCATATTCAAAATTTTAAAGATCTTCAGAGGTTCAAAATAGAAACAGTTGGCTTTAATCTAAATGCTCTCTATTTACATAAGGGTTCTAAAATGTGACTGGAAATAGTTTTGGGAAAAGATTTTGCACTTCATACAGTCAAGCTTGATGAAAGCAAATCTGATGGATGGGAAGGTTTGCGTAATACTTAGAAAGCTGTCAGGTCTTTGCAATTCCTTTCCAAAAGTCACTTCTAGGCAATGTCAGTACAAAACCTCAAAACGATGCACAAATTCATAAAACACAGTCTTACCAAATCTAGAGCACTCTCTCAATAGTAAACTCCATTTCCTTTAAAACTCACACTGGCAAATCTGCACTTTCAGTTGCCACTATGAACCCTAACAACCATTTCTTAGTTTTTGTTCTACGTTATTTGTGCTACTTTCGGCAATCTAACTTGAACCAGATTGTGGAAACAATTTGTACTTGTTGCCTTAATGTTCGCTGACAGAAGTGATGAACCGCACCATGTTTGTAGCAAGAATATTCTGTTTCGATCCCTTGATAAGGCCTTGATCTGAACTGCAAACCAGCTTTTTACATACAGGTACACCTGACTGATGGGCTTAATGAATGCAACTGTATCTACAGAAAACAAAGACTCAACACACCTCTCTCGCAGACTTTTAGCCTTCTGGAGAAATGGGAAAAATGCTTTATACATTGAGAGGAAAACAGAAAGCTTACTGCTAACTGAGAAGTATTGTGAGGCTTAATTTGCCAACTGATTATAACTTTGAGTAAAAATCTGATTAACAATTTCAAAGTGCATTAAAGCAATTAAATAAAATATTAAAATAATTCCAATTCTAAACATTTTCATCAATACAAAACTGGTCCCACTAAATTGAGTCAAAAACAAGAAATTCAAACCTTCCACCTACCAAATGAAATTTCCACCCTCTCTTAACAATGACATTTCTCAAGCTCATATAAAGGAAAACCTGTAAGTAGGGGCAAGAATTAAAATATATCTGAAATCAGAAGCAAAGTATGCTGGAAACGTGTTACAAAAATTAAAAGAAGAAAAAAAAAAAAAACCGAAATAAATGCTTGCCCTGAGCTTCCTCTGTCCTTTCAACTAAGTACATTTCTGGAACAGATGCTTTAACCTGGATACACGCGTCCCCTCGGAATTTAGTGTATTTTGGGGAAAGATGTTGAGGACCCCCAGCCGCACGAGGCAGCCGGTGCCAAAGGACGGGAACCAGAGGCCGGGGCGAAGGCTGGATGCGCCTCTCCGCCCCGGTGGCCGTGCCTCCCGCGGCGCTGGGGCCGAGGGGGATGCGCCGCCCGCCCTCCGCAGGCTCCCGCTGGACCCGCGCGGGGCCGGGCGCTGCGAGCCCCGCGCACCCGCGCACAGCCCGGGGCTCCCGCCCGGCTCCGCCTGCTGCGGCCGCGGCTGCCTCCGCCCCCCTGGGCACTAATTAGCTGTAAACGATGTTAAATACCATCCCTGCCCCTGAGCGAGCTTCTCTAGGAGATTTTTGCGGCAGCCGAGCCTCCCCCGTCCGTTAGAAGCGCTCTGATGCCGGGCTGCTGGGTGGCGGGGGAGCGCGGAGCCGCAGGACGCTCCGAGTGTCCCACTCGCCAGCCTTCCCCTCCCCCGGCCCTGCCCTTGGCCGCTGGCACCGTGGCAGCTGGAGCAAGTTCAGCTTTTCTTCTCCCACAGCACTGGGGCTTGGCTGCCCTTAAAGAAAATCCTCTCCTAACAACGTGTCAATGTTACATTCCTCCACAAAGCAACTTCTATTAGGGGGGCTGGGAGCTTGGCACTGCCTCGCCACAGACTGAGAGCTTTGTGGCTATGCAAAAAACAAGGAGAGAGGGAACATTTCCTGCATTAAAATGCAATACCCCAGGCTCGATGATTTATCCTCCCCCTCCCCCCACTCCCGCATGGCAGCTCTGAAGGACTCCCTCGCATCCAGAACCCCCATCTATGTTGAACCCAAGCTTTCCCTGCCTCGCAACCCCTCAAAGCCCTTCTAAAAATCGCCTCCCACCCCAACCTCCTCAAAATGTCAGGCTGAAACAGAAGGTATATAGCAGAGGGACTAGGTGGAGGGCTGCCATGCTAACTGCTGGACTCCCGTGTTCCCACCCTCCCACAACACCCCCCTCCCCTTTTTCCAGCTGCTGGGACTGGAGCAGCTGCTGGGAATGACACATCAACCCCCTCCTCACTAATACTGCAATGAGATGCTGAGCCTTCATCTGCGGGAGCTGCGACTGCCTGGAGAGTGGGTGCAGCAGCAGCCACTGGCCCCTTCACAGAGCTCCAGGATGTTAAACTGCCTGCGCAGTGCCTCGCCTCTCCAGGCATCTCGAGCACAGGGCTCACCCTTAGGAACTGCATTTGCACTTGGTTTGTTTGTAGGTTGCTGAGGTCTGGCCCAGGGACCAGGTGTCCTGAACGTGGTGAATCTCTTGGTCTTTTGGTCAGGGTGCCTGCATGCCTTTGGAAATGTTTTCCTTGCAAAGTCAAGGGATCATATCAAGAAGGCCAAGGTTTTGCAGCTGGATGGTTGCTGTAAAGAGGTGGTGAGGGGGAGAGTGATTTCTGGCTCACCACCTGTGGGCATTACTGTAAGTGGGGCCTTGAAACAGATGGATCATACTTGTGAGGAGTTTCAGTGGTGCTCAGCAGAACTATATGCTGTAGGTTAGGCCAGTTTAGAAATGAAAATGCAACCTTTCCTGCTTTAAGGGATTGTGCATCTTCTCCAGCCCTTTCGCCTCATCTAGAGGAGAGCCAGGGTGGAGAGCAACTCAAAGGAATGTGAGTGTTAAGGAGAGCTGGCAGCAGGATTTACACACTGGCATGGCATTCAGCCCCCCCTCCAAGAAGCACCTACCTTCTTTTGGCGGCCGCTTGGCTTCTCTGGTGAGATTGCAGACCTGGGTGGTTTGCAGCTCCTGGGTCAGGCAGCCCTCCGTCTGCTCGTTGAGGGGCAGCACCACGTTATTGAGCAACACCAGGGACTGGTCATCTATTCCCCATTCTCCCAAATGCTGGGGGCAGGTGCATTTTGTATACATCATCCCACAGGACTCGGTTCTCCCATTTTCAGATTTCAAGCAGCTCTCCAACCAAGTGCATAACACATGGCACCCAAACTGGCTTGGGCTCACCTTGTTCAACACCAAAAATTCAAAGAAGGATTTTTGGTCTTCTTCTTCTTTGTGTAATCCTGGGAAGTTGATAGGATAGACACGACGTATCTGAATAAAATTCTTATCATACTGCAGAAATACAAAAGCATTCTTGGAGTTGCAGAGCTGCATTATAGAATGATTATTTTTTAAAAGATCCTTTATTTTTTCATGAGAAAAATGATCAAACTGATAAGCCAAGAGGGAAAAGTTGGAGCAGCTGAAGTCCTTTTTGGAAAATTTCAGGTAAATACTATATTTGGTTGGATCGGGATTTTCCAGCGTCCAAGTGCAGTTTGTGAAGTTTTTAGGAAACATTTCACTTACAGAATATGATCCATAAATGACCCCCTTCACCAACGTGGAACACCAGAAGTCTTGGGCAGCATTAAATCCAAACATAACCAGTAGATAGGTGGAAAATATATAAATCAGCAAATTACGAACAGCCTTCATCCTATGTCATTTGGCCTGCAGGAGATGAAACGAAATAAAAATGCAAGTAGAATTCTTCACGCATAGAAAACCAAACTCCTTCCAATATTCGAGCCAGCTGTTTTCAAGCTTGCAGTTAGAGCCCCTTTCAGAAAGAAGGGCAGGTAATTTTTATTTTATAACGCAAGGGCCGGGGTTGCCGCTGTGTGCACAGCGCCATCACGTGGCCATAGCCACAGACACGTCTTCCACAGACAAATTAAAACTCAACATCTATTAGATTATTAATAGGAATGTCCTTTCCTCTGTAAGATTTAGTCATCATGGCGTGGACTAAAATTGCTCAACTTAAGTAAAAACCTAGATGCCTTACCTGACAGACCAAGAGAAGAGAAATTTATTTATTTATTTATTTATTCAAAAAGTAAATAACTAATCTGCTGTATTTATATATGTGCATATACAATATGCACACGCAGAATTTCACCAGAATAGAACAAGAAAGCTGTTATAATTTGTTGTTACACATTACTTCTCTTAAGTCTGGAAAATAGCTGAATTATTACAGCTATAATTTAAAAATGCACCAATTACTATTTGTTACAGATGGAACATTATCTCCCATATGCCTTCATGTCTTCACCCTGGCTGGTTGGTATATACAGAGGTCTCTAAAAAGGCAGCAAATACTGAGATTAATTTAATAATAAAATTTTGACACGACTGAAGAAAGAAACAAAGACAGATGGATATAACTACTGCTGGTCTGACACAACCACTAATGCCAGCATTTTAAGATAATAATTTCAATGTGCTTCAGCCTCTAAGGATATATAAAATGGATCACAGTATTAGTATTACAATCAGTAGCTCTATGTAACTGGTTGTGCTACAGCAGGATCTCTGCACCTATTGGACTGCACTTGCCCTCTTATTACGAATATCTTGTACTGTCTGATTAGCTCCTGTGTTTTGCAGCCGTGAGCTTGAGCAATGAAAGAAAATAATTCATTTCCTCTGCTAGTATCTCCAAATAAAGCTGGTTTACTTCACCTGCCAACCCTCATAGTCTCCACATGCTCTGCTCTTTTAACAGTGGCCTAGGTTCATACAACAAACCTGAGTTACATCTACCTCAGTAAGTTGCATATCTCTTACAAATGAGTAGTTTTGCACCTTCTGCTCTTAAATGCAAGCAGAAAGAAGTGATACCAACCTAATTTCAAAACTCTCTAGATTGCAGTCTCTTTCACTGTTGCTCTGTAAGCAGCGGCAGGCACACACACAGGCACCGTTATTGAGTTTTGATGTGAGTCTTTGCCTAGCTTTTCATCTCCTCACCAAACAGCAAGGCATCTTCTGTTTCCCATTGCATAACACACAGCAAGTCACCAGATTAAGCTCCCTTGAAGAGATTTTCATATCTCCTAGATTATAATGCAAACTCTGAGTCCTGAAACGGGCAAAAAGCAGCACCAACTCTAACCCTCTTTATAGCAGAGGTTAAAAAAAAAAAAAAAAGCAGCAGAGCTGCTTCTGGGTCTATCCACATGGTTGGATTTTTTCCTTTCTGATCATCCATCTCAATGAATAACACAGTTCTCCTTCTCCAAAAAGGGTTGGTACAGCATTTAAGGTTTTAAAAAAGAGAAACTTATTGGGAATTCTGGAAACAAATTCCCCTTTGCTGAAGCACTTTGCAGGCAATGCAGTTCTGCGCAGTGTTATTCAGGATGGTGTAGGCGTTGAAAGCCAATGTGACAATAAGTGTCTAAATTAAGAATTCCACCCATGAAAAAGGATTAATTTTATAATCTGGAAAGTAGAAAGGGAGCTTATTTGCTTTTCTGTCTGAAAAAGAAAAAAGCCTCTGACTTTTTCCATGCTATGTAATAGCTGCACTAGAAAAAATAAAGACCTCTGCAGTGCTAGGCTGTTTTCTATGAAGAAATGTTATCAAATAGCCTAATTTTAGTTGTGTATTTGTTCATGCAAGGCTGCTGAAACAGAACAGTGTCTTAATCCCTCTCTCCCTGTGTGCATTACACACGCAGACATGCACACACACACGAACTGAGTGTGCCGGCAGCATTCAGTTAGTTTGCAGCATTGCTAGATGCAGAGTGAACCTGCTCGCTGAAAGGATTAAGACACTCAGATTAAAATCATCTTTCTTTTCCATGGAGGAGGGAGTTAAAGAGTGGCCACAGAGGCTTAAGGTTGCCCATTTGGGAAGGGGGAGAATCCTCTTCTGCTGAAAAGAAACGGGCATTTAGTTTGTATATTCCCCGAACTCATTTTCTAGGTGACACTGTAGTTTAGCCGAACATAGACGGCGCCATCACTCCATTTATTTTTTTTCCCCAACAGAAGACCCACTGACTTCTCTTATTTTAACTTCCTATTAACCTAACAATTCCCCTCACCCCCCATACAAATTACCCCAATCGTGCACAAACCTCAGGTTTTCTCGGTCTCGCTGGAAATTACTCTCAGGGAAGCAGACCTGTCGCAAGACGGACTTCTCTAACTTTTAAACTGCAGCGCTGAAGTAAATGCGGAGATCATTTCGTATGTGCTGTCTCTCTCTCTATCCTTCAGCAACAGCCTGTCCCCCTCCTCCGCCGCCTCCTCCCCGGAATCCCAAGCTAAAAGCTCTCCAGTCGTAATCCCTGGAAATGGGAAATGGAAATGCCCGGGGCACCCTTACCTTCCACTCCGAAAGCTGTCAGGCTATTTCTCTAAAACACTAGCACCACAGGCACACGTCCCAACAACAGTGATGGAGAGATTCCCCTTCTGACGGAAGCACCGTTTCCCATTTTTCCCGGCTCAGGTTCAAAACCAAGATTTAAAAAAGCAGCAGAAGATTAAAAACGCAGCGAGAAAATCCCCGCATTCCACACGCACACCCCACCGAGGAAAAAATCAGCTCTGCCTCCGGATCCACCAAATCCAACCACACGAAGGGAAAGAAAATAGAAAAAAACCCAAAAAACAAAAAACAACCACCTCAAACCAGCGAGACTGCAGGGGAAAAAATGGAAGTGGCTGAGCAAGCGAAGGTTTTTTTTT
>VZTR01005000.1:36775-78460 GCA_013400775.1 Chaetops frenatus
GCGTGTCCGCGCGTGTGCGGGGCGCCCCCCGGCCCCGGCAGCCGGGCCCGCGGTGCGGTGCGGTGCGCGCGTCACGGCCGCTCGGCGCCCTGCGCGTCCCAGAAACGCCGCTGGCTGCGCCCGGGAGGTTTTCCTGGCCGCCCTTCCCAGCGCTGGGGCCGGCTGCGCCCCGGCGTCAGAAACACCCGCGGGCGGGCAGCGAGGGAAACGGGGACGCCGGGGCGGGAAGCTCGCACTTGATCTCCTTCCTCTTGTTTTTATCTTTTAAAGCACAACCTCCCCCTCGCCGCAGCCCCAGGAGCTGCCGGCTCGGCCCCGCGATGCAGATTAACTGGTACAGGACTCCCGGGATAAACCCTCTCAAACGGCCGCCCGCCTCTGACTAGAAACAATAGCGATTTTCTCAGCGCGGCTGCAATTAGCGCCGTGTTTGTTCCCTGCCAGAGATAAGGCTGTGCCCGGTCGCAGCCGCATCCATTCCCTCGGCTGCCGCCGGCCGCCCTCTTCGCGCGGGGAAGGATGGAGAGCCGGCGGGGCTCGTCCGGCGCGGTGCCCAGTGCGGGAGCGACGCTGCCCCGGCTGAGAGCGGAGTTTGCGAGGCGACAGCGGCTGAAGTGGCACCGTCAGCGGCGGGTGGGGTCAGACGGGGGAGGTTCATGAAAAAAATCTGTGCCACAAGCAAATCACACCCTCCCCCTCCCCCCCGCCCTTTTTCTTCTCTTTTTGTTTTAAATTTTGCTACGTCTGGGTATGGTTTGGTACGCTTTTTTCCCCCTTCCCCTCCCGCTGTCCCCCTCCTGCTCCCCAGGGCGGGTTGGGTTGTCCTCTGGCTCTTCCCGCTGGCGTTTGATATCGGGGCAGTCTGCACGACAACAGATATCCGGCGTGAAAATTAGGAGATGACATTTTAATAAATGCTGCTGTCAGTCAGCAGCTCCCAGCCTGGCTGCCGTGCGCTCCCACCGCTGCCATTCTGCAGAGAGCACAAGGCCCTGCTGAGGTCGTGGGGCAATACAGCTCCCCCACGCCTTCAAAGTTCATATGAAACGTGGCTGTGTGGTTTTGAACACGACTCCCCACCCCGATGAAGCGAAAGTTTACATTTCTGGACAACATCCAAACCAATCAGTCCTTAAAGCAAATGGTTTTTTCCCCTACAGTCCTGTTCTAGCCCCTGCAAGGTTTGAATTCCAGTAACACAGAGCTTTTATGATTACAATTACACACTGCACAAATTCTGATCAGAGGTACTGCTGGTCACAAACCACTTTTGACCAAAGTAAACCAAAACACGGTTATTGCTTTTTACTGTATTTTCCATAGGTATAAGCTGTAAACTGCATCCCTGCTAGCTTTTACACTCATAAATACTTTAAAACCTTGTTGTCAAAATAAAACAAAAAATACCTACCCTACCCAAAGCAAGGAAAATGTGAGAGATGTGCAGGGTCTATGCCCAGCAAATGCAATGCAGTGAAAAGGGAACTGTTACTGGCTTAGAGATAATCATATTCTCTCACATTTGCTGACATTCTATGTGTCTGTGGGTGATCATCATGTTGCTTAAAGTACTTAAAGGGAAGTTCCGTTCATTGACAGGGTGATATGAGCAGAGCAAACCAAAGGTGTACATACAATGCAGTATTTAAATAACTTTTTAATCTCCTTTACATTAAATGAAGAGCTGTAAGGTAAGCAACAAAATAAAACATCTTGAATGAACTCTTTTAACCTGTTTTCTAGGGCATTGGCAAGTTGTAACTCCTTTAGCTGTGAGTGGAAATAAATAAAATAATGAATACACAATGTAGGGTGAGCAGTCGTCTTTAGACATTCCCTAGGTATTCTAACCCAGCAATTAACTTGAACTTTTAAATTTTACAAAGATATGAAAAGGCTGGAGAGGAATCTGGGAGGGACGACTCCTTAACCTCTTGTCTAAAAAGTGAAGGAAAGGGTGGAAGTTGCACAAATCATGCTTAGGTTAACTATGACAGCTGAGGAGCAGAGGGGTGAGAAGTGATGGGACAAGATGGGGTGGGATGGCAGCACAGAGCACTCTGAAGATTTCTTTACAAGATTAGTGCAATTAGAGTTGGACAATACAGGTTTTAATGACTGGAACTAAAATAAGTTATATCATTTTTTCTGAGTACACAAATATCTGCAATCTACTTGCAGGTGTTTTTTTACTTGAATTGAGGCCAATTTGAGACATAATTTCACTTACCAGGTGCCATGCAGCATTTGAGATAAAAGAAAAATACTGGTATTTTGATAGTCTGGAAGTGGGAGTCATGATAAGTTTAAGTATGCAAAATATAAATAAGTAGAAATGTGACAACATTTTTTTTTAAATTTGTTTAATTTGGGCATGCCGATCACTTGTGCTTGGAATGGTCCTATTTTGTGTGTACATTTATTCCTAAGCTACAGTCTGAAGGGCAGATGTAAAGTGAACCTATGCACATAATTAGGAAATATTGAGTAGATCAATCTTATTTTGAGTACCTCTGTTAAAACCTGGGAATAATGTATTAATGCAATCCCACACTGTTTCATGGGAGGGCTGGCAGCCCTGCATGGTACACGTAGTGCCATCTGTACTACAAAGAGGGTATCAAGGCACTGAAAGAAGTGTTATGTCACTCACTAGTAGTGTTGTAGGGATAGGCACAACACAGTGAATGCTAAATTTGTAGTGCTGCTTTCTAGACTCAATGCAATTGTTTCAGCTAGGTTTGGCTTGATCCAAACTAGGGAAGAGGGAGGAAAGTAATGTTTTTAAGTGATTTCTTTATTCATGAGAAAAATGAGGCTTACCCAATTTAATATGTTGGATGGAATAAATTAAAGGGCTTGTTTAGTTGGGGTTTTTTCCCCAAATCTGCAGAAACGTTTTGAGATCTTTGGTATCTTGGTGACAGCAGCTAGATAATCTCAGTCCAGATTTTAGTGAACATAGCACAACATTCAACACAGTTGGAATTGGAATTATCACTGACAATTTTGGTGCAAATCTGAAAAGGAGGGCCACAGTTGAAAGCAAATGGCTTTGGAGAACAGACTGTTCTCTTAATCACCAGTCACCTTTAGGGGAACTCTTTTCAAGTAAAGGTCACTGTTGCAGCCTTCAGTGTCACTTCTTTGAGCAAATAAGACAGTCTAGCTCCAATACTGAAGGCACAAATTTAAAAAAAAAATCTTAAAATTGTTTTCAACAAAAACTTTATTCATTATTATTATCATCATCATCATCATCATCATCATCATCATCATCATCATCATCATCATCATCGTGTTTAACTGACTCCAGAGTTACACTTTGATATGTCCTTCTATGTGCACAAGAAAGTAAACTGTTGTTATAAACTCAGTTTACAGGGAAGAGTTGAGGGACAGTTTCACTGAGCCTCTTGGTTCGTGTAAAGTGCCACTGGTCTGTTTCCCACATCCCACTTTTCACAGATATGCAAGGCCCTTCAAAATTCCCTTTGGCAAGAACAAACTTTCTACTCTGCATTAAATATTCTTCTGCAGAACACCAAACTGTATTTCCCAGCTCCAAGTCAGGGAAAATGTTAAATCCAAAGCTAGTGTGACCATTTCGAGAGAAATGTTATGTAATTTGGTATGAAGCAAAGAAATAAAATGGAAGATAAGATGCTGGCAAAATACAGGTATTATAAAATTCACTCAATACCTAAATAAGAAGAGAAGAAAAATATTTTGTTGCTCCAACAGATCGAGTAAAAATGCAAATTGGAAAAAATTTTATGGATTTGCACAGGTTTTCTGGTCCAGGATGTTACAAACCGTTAAGAAATGGCGCATTTCTCTATTAATTTCAGATTCTAAGTGGATTTCACCAGTGTTAGTTTTCTCTCTGTTATTAAGAGGACAGATTAATTTAATAAATAATAGAGTATGTTCTGCCTTCTCAAATTTGAGTATCCTTGGAAAGATTATATGATTCTAATTAATTTTATTAGAGAAGTGGTTTATATATTCATAAACAGCTAATTAATAATGCAGCACCAGTAGATGGTGCTCAAGAATATATAGCCTAACTGGAGGCATAGGTGAATAAAATGTTCTATTTTGAAATTGAAAAATTCCAGCAAAAATACTAATTTACTTCTGCGAAGTTGATTTTTCATTAATAATGTCGCCTTCCAAATTCAATCCAACCTTTGGTTGGTTGACAATTTTCTAGTTGAAAAGGTCAGTGATTTACTTGCTTTTTTGTTTTCATTTTTTGTATGGTTTCTTCAAGTAAGGTTTTCAAAAGTAGTTTTAAATCATGCTACTTACTAGCTTTACTTATTTTGAATGTTGTCATTCAATTCAATAAATTCAGTAGTTGGGCTAGAAGCAGTGAAATTCATGCAACAGGTGACACTAAATATGGACAGAAGGGGTACAGCATCCTACCACAGATGGTGGCTCTTGAAGGCTCCTGAGGAAGGTGCAGAAACCCCAGAACACAACTGTTTTTAACAATCTGACTGTAAAAAAAAACCTCACCTGGTCTCCTGTATGCAGAGCTCTATTTAAGTCTCCAAATAAGTTTAAGTTCCCCTGCAATACTCATTTAGCCAGTTTAACTCCATACATTCTTGTTTTCCACATAAGCAACTATTTGTTTTCAATGTTGTTTTTTTTCTATCTCAACATAATCAAATGATGAGTCCCACAGCATAAATACTATGTGAAAACTGATGTTCTGTTAAAGGTACAACTTTTTTATTTAATTATATGTCACCATATTCTTGTATTAAGGCAGGTAGAAGTGAGATCCTGGATTACTTCTAGTAGTTATGTCGTATTTTTGCCATGTGTCTCTTTAATATCATTTTAGGATGTTCCACTCAGTTTCCACAAAACTCTGCTTCTATAATTCTTATCACTTTTCTCTTAAACACCCCCTGGTTTTCTGATATCTTCCTAGGATGTAAAAATCAGCACTGCACATAGCAGTTTGGATCAGACTACAGCTCTGATTTTTATAACATTGTTTTTCTTTATCGTATCTTCCTGATTCATTTTAATATCTTGCTTCTTCAGAGAGCTGCTAAACTGAACAGAGGTCTTCAATTTGCTGTCCATGTCTGTTCTGTTTATCAGTCTGCTGTAAGAAACTTTGTCAAGCAGGTTTAAATAAATTATGTCTATTGGCTCTCCTTCGACCACTTCAGTAGTTTACTGATGTGTTGAAAACAATCTAGCAGATGATTGAGGTATCATCTTCCTTTGCACAGATCTATCATCTCATGGTCTGGTTAGTTTTCTACTTTGTTTAATTTTCTAGGCACAGATGTAAGATTTATGAATCTTTGATTCCCTGAATCGTTCTAAACTCCTTTTATGATATATGTGAAACATTCGCTATTCTCTAAACTTCCAGTAAAGTTGTTTTTCAATTAGAGATTGCATGGCTCAACTACTTGTTCAGGATTTTCAGTCTTGGTGACTTCCTGCTTTTCAAATGATTGATTTGTTCCAGCACCTCTTCATCTGATAGTACCTAATTTTTATTACCCAAGAGTACATATCTCCCTAACATCCTCTATTGTGAGGACTGATGCAAATAAATCTTCTGTGCTCCTAGCAAGGTCCTTCTACTTAATTGCTGTCTATGTTCTCTGAAGTTCCCAGAAGAGTTTCTTGCTTTTGATACATTTAAGAGGGCTCTTTTAATTTGTTTTTATTTTTTAGCTGTATGCTTTTTATAAGTTACCTTTGCTATCCACTTTCTTCCTTTTTACCTCTTTGCTATTATAGTCTGTGATCATTTCCCTCATTTCCTGAAAGCTGCCTCTTCGGATTATGACAATTCCCTGCTTAGCTCAAGTAGCATCTCAAATCCTTTCATTTCACTCCACTGGTTTGCAACTTACCTTCCTTGTAACTCCTCCTCTCCCCTATATGTGCATTTATCAGTGGAAATAGTCTCGGTTTGGAAGGAACATAAATGCCACATTTTTAGTAACATACCTTCTATTGAAGGCCTCTGTAGTGTTGTGACATTTTTTATATATCTTATATCTTATATCTTGCTAGATGCATTTAACCTCATTATTTTATGACCACTTAACATATTAGTTTGGATATTCTTAATCCTTGACTTCTTTCTGCTTGTTGTGATGGAAGTCTAAAAATATGTTTAAACTCTCTTTTAATAACAGTGTGCAGTTTATCAAGCTGAGCTCATTGATTTAAGGCTGTCTTATATCTTCCAAGGTGACACTCATTTCTCAGAATATTTTCTTTCAATTGTGTACTGTTTCAAGAAATAACTTCCTATAGATCTGAGAAACTATATTTTTAATCTTGGCCATTTACACATCTGACTTTTTTATAATTGGGTTGTATAAAATTTATTATTATCATCCTGTTTTATTACATATTCTTGCTTTTTTTCTTTTTCTGTGCTGCACCCTTAGTTTTGATTTGCATTTTTCAACATGTGTCCTTCTGTGCCCTGGGCTTCCATTCTCAAGTACAGCCCTCTTCACTTAGAAGGGTTTTTCACTTTGGAATTTATAGAATCTTTTATGTACAAAGCAAAATTCCTCACAGAACTGGTTCATTCTGTTATGCTGGGGCAGTTTACAAGGCATTGTAGGTTTTTAAAAAGATTATTAATTTAAATATTTATCCAGTAATTTTCTTATGTTACTACACTTCCATTGTGACAATAGTATAAAGCCTTCTTCTATTGGAAAGCCTTCTATTTCATATATTTTGCTTTTAATTTGTAATTTTGCATGAATATTTGAAGCTCTTTATTTTTACCAGAGGTCATTCTATGGCACATTTCCTGGATTTGTGCTTCTCTGGTTGCATTTTAAATGGCTACTCTGAAGTATTTGTATTACCAGTAACACTTGTAGATGACTTGGTGTTCTTTGCCTCTATTTATTAGGTGTTTGGAAAAAAACTTTCTAGCTTTTCAATCTATGAAATCAGTATTTTCAATACTTTATGTCTTGCACGTATAATTGCTGCCCTTCAATAACAAAGTTTGTTGCTATTTCATGTATGCACATAATCTGGTGGTGAGAGTCTAACTGGTTATACTGGTGTATGACTGTAAAGTTATGAGAAACTCATTGCAGTCCCTTCAAGTGAGCTGTATAATAAACTACAAAATTAATTGGAGAATATTTTTGCAAAGATCAAAATAAAAATAAGGCCACCGTTTTCATGTTAATTATCTAAATGCACTGAAATCCTCTTTATACTGGGAGGAGTACAAATACTTTAAAAATGCGCTTTCATCTCTGGTGATATTAATGTAATCTAATTTATTGCCTAGTCATTAATCAAATTGAACTGTGATAAATACAGAAAAACCCACAAACCCTGCATCGTTTTGGCTTGTTCTACTAAAAGGAACAAAATTCAGAGTTAATACTGAATCCGTCTTTAATGTCCTTCATTTTGATTATGTAGGCTAGAGAAGAGTAATTTTATGGACTTTGTGTGTCATTAACATCACTGATCACAAAGGGCAGTGTTAACATGATGTCTTGTGTTGAGTTTTTCCTTGAATTAATGAAAATGAAGGACTGATAAACCTGGCTAGAGTTTAACTTGCTGCTGTAAGAGTTTCGTGTTTAAAATGGTGGTAGTTTAACCCCACCTGGCAACTAAGCCCCCCATAACCACTCTCCCACTCAGGCCTCAGTCGTGTTGGGGAAATAATTGGAAGAGTAGAAGTGAGAAAGTTGGTGGGTTGAGATAACAATAGATAAAGCAAAGTCTGCACACGCAAGGAAAGCAAACCCAGGAATGCATTCACTGCTTGCCACGGGCAGGCAGGGGTTCGGCCACATCCAGCCAAGCAGGGCTCCATTAGGTGCAACGGTTCCTTGGAAAGATAAATGCCACCACTTCATACGTTTCCCCCTTTCTTCTACTTCCCCCAGCTTTATTTACTGAGCGTGACACCATATGGTATGGAATGTCCCTTTGGTCACTTGGGGTCAGCTGTCCTAGCAGTGTCCCCTTGAGCACCCCCAGCCTCCTCTCTCATGGAGTGGGGTGAGGAGCAGAAAAGGCCTTGGCTGTGTACAAGCGCTGCCCATCAATAGTGAAAACATCCCTGTGTTATCAACACTGTTTGAAGCACAAATCCAAAACACAGATGAACACTTTACTAATATGAAGAAAATTAACTCTACCCCAAAAAGAACTAGCATGGAAATGTGCAAATTATGCTGCTTGTCCCCTACCAAGTTCAGTTGTGATCTCTTTTAAGATGTTGATCAAGATACCCATACAGAGTCTTGTTTAAAAAAGTTCTTAGTGGAATAATTGGGTTCAAATTAATTTTTTGAGAGTTTGAAACCTGAACTTTTTCCTTGTTACAACTTTCTAAGCCAGCAAAAAGGACAGCAGCATTTGTTTAAGGCTAACAACGGCTTTAGTTATTCCTCTTAGGCCTCATTCAGGGAGACCCAGTCCACAATGTGCGTTCAGCATGAAACAGAAAGAATTTTCTGAACTAGGATCAGAATCCATGTGGCTCTATTCTCTTATGTCTTTGGTTCTAGTGAGGGGAAGTACAAATGGTAGGGTGACACCATTGCTGCTTTACTGCTGCTGACAAAGTATGGCCTGCCCATCTCTTTAAAATAAAGTTTCTTGATCTGGTGGGAGGATTCAGAACTGAGTATCCTGAGCATGAAGAAGTGATAGTTTGAAATGAATTTTCGGGAGGTCTCAAGCCTGTCCTTTGTAGTGGTATCCCCAGTTATCTGGGGCTTTAAGTTGCCCCTCACTAAGAATGTCTTTCTGAGGCAATTAGCTCTTCCCAAGAAACTTAGTGTAACAAAAAGCTGCATCCTAGCTCAGGCTTCCAAATTCCATGCTAAGGAACAGGAGTTGAAGTCTCAGCAAAGTCCTCCCCTGCATGCTTGTTTGATCCAAATGCATACATTTTTAGTAAAAATAAATTAATATGATGAGTTTATTCAGATGGTATTTTCTCAATTACCCAGCATTTCCATGGAAAGGCCATTCAAGGACTAGCTGAGTCAAGCAGGAAGCTTCACTCTGGGAAAGAAAAAGGGACATGTTATGAGATTATGGTACTACAGAGTCAAGATTGGCAAGGGAAGACAGGATGGGGATTGATAATTTACTGTCTAGCAAAAGAACAGCAGGCATCATAAAAAGCTGGAAGGAGTTGAGATCAAAACAGAAGAGTTGCTCATGCAACAAGTAACTGACCTTTGAAACTCCTTGCCAAATGATGTAGATAATGAAAAATAAGTAAAAAACAAGAATTCATGTACTCAGAGGCAACTGGAAGAGCATATGAAAGAGAAATCCAGTGATGTGGTGGTGAGAGGGTTGTCAATAAGTGTGCAAAATCATATCTACTTCAGGAATTCCCCTGTGCTGAAAAAAATTAGAGGTTGGGAATGTATTAGGGGAGAATCTTGAGCCTCCTTCAGCATTTATAGTCACTTCTGAAACAGAATGTAGTTCTGGATAAAACTTTAGGCTAATATGACCATTTTAATCTTCACTCCTTTTTTGTACTTTAATAGTGATGGAGGGGTAGATTTTCAGAGGTGCAGAGCCTGGAATCAGTTGAAATTTGGAAGCAAGCACTGAACATTATTGTTCAGAATGTCAGGACATCTATTTCAGTTTTAAAACATTGGCTGAGTGCCCATAATTGCCTTAAGTGAGTGCACATACTTAAAAATTTGAGGATATAGTCCAGATTCAGATCAAGCTGAGACCTAGGGAGGAAATTCTCAAGGTCTTTTTTCTCTATCTAAACACCACTAGTTTTGTAAACACAACATATACTTATCATTATCTGCGATTCCCCACATGTTTTAAAGGAGGAAGCAGCTATGTCCTATTCTAAAATTGTCCAGTGTCTAAAATTTGATTGAAAGACCAAGGCTTATCTAAAGCTAAACAAATTGGGAGTAAACTACATACTTTATAGTTTTAGAAGAGAGTACTTGGGAGAAGGGAAAAAAAATACTCTTTTAACCAAATCATTTCCTTGGCTGCATGGTGGGGGTCCAGAGTAAATTGTTTCATTTAAGCAGTTTGTTTAAAAGTCTATGTCAGACACACTTTTGACATCATATTGTAAAAATTATTAAAATATTTGAAGTAGAGGAAACACCACACAGTAATAGCTGAAGGCATAAATGTCAAATGCTGCTTACTGACATGGTGAGGACTTCTCATCTGACTGTCAATAAGGGGCTCATGGTCCACAGTTCTGCAGGGAGGTGACGTGAAACTCTACTGCTTGGGGAAAACTGATGTGAATGTATCATTCAAATCTTAAGAAATGCAGATTTTTGAATGTGTTTAAATGTATTTCAGGTCATTGTATTAGTCTTCTGGCATGGAGTTTTAGGGAAATAGCTGAGTTTACTTAATATTCTAAAGAAATGTAAAACCTGAGTTAGTTGGATGTTGGCAGTAGCTCAGCTCATATCAGTGGCCTTGTGTCAGTGTAAAGCATATGTGAGAATGGAATCATGCTCTTGATGTGTACTCTGGGCTCAAACTGAAGAGTGAGAGGAGAGAAACACATTTATTTTGTCGAAGGGCAAAATATTCTGTGAAAATGTGGAGCATTACTGTTAGAAGTTGCAGGTGGCTGTCATCATTCTGAAGAGACACATTTTGAATACACTACACAAAATATGAGAGATTGCAAGAAAAGTAGTTCCTAAATTGTCAGGCTCAAGAAAAGAGTATTTGGAGCGTGGGTTTTTATTGTTGTTTTTAAAGATGAATAAGTATGGGTGAATGAAAGGAAATTACAGAGCTGTAGTAATTTATGTAACTGTCTACCACTGAATCAAAAAAGGCCAATAAATAAAGGGAATTAACCCCAACACAATATAGAGCATCTTCATCAAATGTATTAGACCTACTGCTAAGAGTCATAGGTTTTTATCTTTCATAAATTCTGGCAATGTTCTTGGTCCTCTCCTTCCAGTGTCTGATTGCACTGAAATATTCCCCTCCTCTATTTCTCCCTTTCTTTCTCTTTTTTGCCCTTCTTCCTTCCTTTATGCACACTTTCATCTGTTATTTAACCGTAGCTAATCAGTAAATCCTAGACCTTTTTTTAAAGTGATATAACTAAAAATTTCTGCTGAATGATTTATTGTTCTGTTCTTCATGAACATTGCTGACTGTTATCACAGTAAGTGTAAGTAGTCAGCACTGAAGTCAGCAGATCTATGCTGAATTAATCAATATAGATTCTCGTCCTGAGAGTCATAATTGATAAAGTCATTGAAACAAATCCTGAATGGATGGCTCAGTATAGGTTCCTTAAAACTGGCTTAACTGTACATTCCATTAATTTTAGAGGGTGTTACCTTCACACAGAACAACTCGGCTTCAAAATGTGTTTGGTCTTGGTAAAGGTATTTATAATGTGATTATTCATAAACTTTAGCTTTTTTTATTAGTATTAGATTTTTGTTTGTGCTTTATATTTTGTGTATTAAATACCAGGATTTAAAAAATAAGTAGGTTACCTTGCAGAAGGGAAGCCAACAAATGGAGATAATTTCAAGTGCTACACTATGCTGTATGTTCAAAAGTGACACAGGGTTAAAAAAAATCATTAGCCTGTTTTCAGTAAAATGCTTAGATATGAATATATTTCTATTTTATACCCATTTAAAATGTGAGAGAAAGAGACTGAGAAATATTTAATGGTGAGACTACTAAAACATGATATTCAAATATACTGGCAAGAAACTGTTCTAATCTCTTCCTGTATTTTATATGCCTCCTTTGGCTTCTTCTCTCTTCATATATTTAATACAATACTTTCATCCCATTTACACAATCTTGTAGGCAATTTTTTTTCTTATATAGTTCTTGCACTCATTTTTCACTCTCAGCCATGTATTCCCATGTCTTTCTTCTCTTCTATATATTCAGTATTCCTTCTCATATTTCTCTTATTCCTGTGCTACTGGATTCCTATAAGCATCTATATTGTTAGAATATTTACCATATTCTAATTTTATAATCTGTTATTTCTCTTTGACTCCAATTCTCACAGTGTTGTTTCAACTATTGGAAATACAGATGAAAGTTCAAGGATAGTGTTTATTTAAACAGTAACTTTCTTTAGTTACTGATAACATCTGACAGTGAAGAGCAACATTCCTTCCATGGCTGTTCCTACAAGATGGAAATATTTCTCAGTCCCTTTCTCCCTGCCATTCCTTAGAAAGCTGTCCCATCAATGGGATATGGGATATGCATTGGAATCCATGTACCAAATTTTGGACAGACTGCTAAAATGTCGACAGATGGATAACATCTTAAACGTATATATCTGAGCTGTTTATTCCCCTGGTATGCTCAACAGATAGAAACAGGTTTCTAATGTTTTCCATTGAATCTTTTCCATTGGATCTTAGAAGTAAGTTAGATGATTCACATGCTGATAGTTTTTCTTTCCCCTATTCTGATGTAAATTTCTGAGGTTTTGTGCAATAAACCTTATTTCTGCTATCTCCTATAGTGGCCTGGTAAAGTTAGTTCTCCGTTTGACTTCCCAGTTTCTTTGGGTATCCTCTTCCCTAAATCTGTTTTTATGTCTAATTTGAATGGAAGTCAGACCTTTTATGAAATTTCTCTGCTAGATACATTTCTCTGCTAGAGACCTGCCATTTGTAACAAGTCATACTTAAGCTGTAGCTTTCAACCCACCGAGGAAGGTTTCTGATGCAAGATCTAGTCCCTTCAGTCTGGGGGTGAGGACATATCCTCCCAAGTCCTACTAAGCAATCATAAGAATGTCCACATCTGTCTCCATGCCTTTTCTTTTTAGCAGTATAGTTTTCTGACCCTGTTTCCATCTTCACTTTCCACCCTGTATCTCTTGATGTTTTCTGTGGCCCACATCAAGTTGGACTGGGGCATCACTGCAGCAGGGTCGCACCCTCGTGCCCTCCTGCAAGATGCTCTTTGCATTTCTGAGGACAGACAGTGTTCTGGCTCCTCCTGTCCCCAGGAAGCAGACAGATGCAGACAGGGGGCTGCATGCCAGCTTCATGCCTGGCAGAAACCCAGGGGAGTGCTGAGGCTCAGGCAGGATCTGTGTTGCTGCAGTGCTTGCAGCCCCCCTCCTCCAGCCTGGCAATGGTACATGGCTGAAAAGCACCACCCCGTTCCTGTAGCTAACTGCTGTCAGACACAGGCTTGGAACAGTACAGGCAAGTCCAGTCTATGCTCTGGGATCCTCCATGCCTGGAAAAAATCTACCACTACAGCCCTGTGTGTAAATTACCAAAAATCAAAAGTATGGATAACTGACCATTGATCAAATGCTTGGGAGGAGGAGTTCTTATGTTTTAAGGTGAGTCTTCACAAATATTACTGAATTCAGGAAATATGTGGCACACTTAAAGTCAGGAATTCATCAATCCCTATGAAGCATTCTAATACCTACCCTACCAACTGTTGCTGTAGAAGGACTTGCAGGAGTCAGTGTCTTTTTTTTTTTTTGCTGTTAGTCTGTTAAAAACAGAGATGATATTCTGGGTTCTTCTCTCTGCTTGTGTTCATTAATGCAGTGTTGTTCTGCCTTTGTCTTCTTTCTTGAGTTACTGTCTTCCAACATGTCTTAACAAGTTTCTTTAAAGCTATGAACCGTCTGGGGCCAGAGACATGACTTGTTAAAACTTAAGAAGTGGTGTAGAAACAATTTTTACCATGCTAGAATAAAATTTAAATATAGACATGAGATATAGTAAAACTCTACACTCACATACGTGGCCACAGTTGGAAATGACCACTTGGGAGCAGAACAAGGGGCACAGTCTGCAAAGGTCGAGCTCGCTAGCTATATATTCAATAATTAGCAATAATCTTCACACTTTAAATGCAACTGATAGAACTTCACCATAAATTCTTTTTTGTTGGTGTTGTTTAAAAGGTTTGGTTTGTGATACAATGATGAGTACTTGTCTAAATTGCTTATTGATTAATTAACTCTTTATGGTTCCGAATATGCACATTTTCTTCAATCTTATCTTTATTATGCAAAACTCCATTGATGAATTAAGTTTAATACAGCAACTGTTACTGAGCTCTTAGAAATAAGGATGTAGGTGGCATGTCTTGTGAGTTACCAACTGGCATTAATTATGAGGTTGAACTTTTGCACTAAAGTCCTACTACCTCGATGATTTTAATATAGAAACCATGTCTCTTGTGAAAACTTTTTTTTTTTTTTTTAATGTTTATGTGGATTTTTCTCCCTGTTGTATTTTTGGACACAGGATGTTAATTAGGAAATTTTAAAACTGTAGTTGGTGCAAAGAAAGAGGAATAGAGGCAAGTTTAATATATAAGAAATCTGAACTGTTTCTGTAGGCTCAAAATGAAAATAATTGTAAGGCTCATTTATTAATCATATGCATTTTTTAACAATAAAATTGCTAATTCTTCTAGTATTAGGGGAAGCTCCCACCAGACCAGGTTATTCTGAGCTCCATTTAGCCCAGCCTTGAACAGTTCCATGGGTAGGGAGTCCACAACTTCTCTAGCAAACCAGTTCCAGTGCCTCACCACCCTCTGAGTAGAGAATTTCTTCCTAACATCTAATTTAAGCCTGCCCTCTTTCAGTTTAGAACCGTTGCCCCTTGTCAGGTCACTATCTGCTGCATAAAAAATCACTCTTCCTCCTTTTCAAGCCCCCTCAAGGTAGTGGTAAGCTGTGTCCCCAAACCTCTTCTTCTCCATGCTGAAGAATCCCAACTCTCTCAGCCTTTCCTTACAGGAATGGTGTTCCAGTCCTGTCATCAACTTAGTGTCTCTCCTATGGAGTTTTTCCAGCAGGTTAATGACTTTCTTTTTCAATTTAAGGAAAGTGTTTTCCCCATTTTTATCTTAACTTACTGTTTTTTAAGTTAAAACACTTGTTCACTTGCTTTTTATTCCAGCTGGTTGCTAATAAGGTGAACATAAATGTAAAATCTGAGAGTTAGGAATAATGAGATGACTGTGAAACATACCGTTTTTATGCTTCCTGGCAAATCAGATGGAGAAATAAGTAAAGAGGGAAACTGGCATGATTGCCTGAAATGAGAAGGGAAATGAAGTAGTTCAAAAATATTTCACCTAAGTAGGTGAGTCAGAATTTTCTTACAACAGCATTTGGCAATTGACAACATTGCACATTCAGCCCGTGACACAAAATTCTAATTATTGTCCTTCACTGTTCAGCTTGACAGTTGCTGCTTTACTAAGTTATGGCAATGGACAAACAAATTGTTGACTATTGGATTAATGGAGTTCCTGTAGTGAAAGATACACAAGGCTAAACAGCACAGGTGTCTTTAGTCAGACATAAAAGTAAAGGAAATTGTTCTAGTGTATTTTATAGTAACAGTTTATAATGCACCAATGAACACACAAACATTTTTAAAGAATTTCGTATACTAAGATACAATTAAATTATCTGAAAAGCACTGGATTAGCTGTCTTGGCAACTACTAAATATTTACCCTACTCTGATAATAGCAATGTTTGACTTCTTAAGTATTCCCTGCAGCTGAAGATGCCCTGTCTTATTACTATGTTCCTCTCTTTAGCATTTTTGAATGCAGTGCCAAAGATACCTATGTACAGGAAAAAGAGGACCTTTTAAAAAACTCTGCAGCATCAGGATTTTGACTGTTGGCCCCTCTTTCCCTTCCCACTCAACAAATCAACCAGGCTATCCTCCAGGACAATGGCCAGGTTCTTGTTCTAGGCTTTTCCACCCTGTATGTTTCCATTGTTTAGGTTTCTATAGTATGGAGGAAAAAAACCAAAATATCCTTGACTTTGCCTTATCTTTATGTGTCTTCTATGTAAAATGACTGTAAGGAATGAGAATTGACAAGATATGTCTTTGGACTGAAGAGTATCACAGTTAGTCTGCAACACCCTGTATTGATTAGTCAGTGGGTAACCAAGATGGATGTGAATCACATTCTGCCTCAGGTACACATATCAGGTATGCACTTTTACAGATTTTTCTTGGACCAGTGTCAAACTGAACTTTTGAGAGGCCCAACCCTATAATGGGTAAGGAGGCAAGCTACAAGACATACTGTGAAGTAAAAACTACAAATGCAAGAAAAGACTTTTAAGCACAGGGGAAGGAATTTTATTGTTTGCTTGTGGGTTTTTTTTCCCGTAAAGAAAGTAGGCAGCCCTGTGAAGTTTTCTTTTTGTGTAAAAAGCTGAATGGACAAATCCTGTCTTGATTTGCTGCATTACCTTGAGGAGCAGATTAATTATGACATCCTTTGATTGATTCTTTATAAGCTTAGGGCCATACACTAGTTCTACAAATTAATTCAAGAGATTTCTGTCAGGAAGCCTGTCTCTTGATTATGTTTACTTTCTTCCAATCTTCATCTTCCCTGCTGACTTAGCAGCCAGTGCTCACTCCAGAACTGAAGCTGGATGAGTTGATGGACTGCATGATGCCTTGAGCAGCTGCTGTGAAGAACCACAGGGCACTGAGAAGCTGAAACACTAGGTACCAGTAGCTCTTTGTCAGTCCTTTGGCCATGAGCTCCATGAGTCACAGTGAAGGTGTTGCCCTGTACTCTATTTCAAATCCCTTGGAAAAAAAATAGAAGGTACACAGCACTGTCTCCTGAAGTGACGCCATGAAGGAATGCCTTCATTTAAATCTTTTGCTTCCTACATATCTAGAACCATGTATGCACACACACTTCATTCTCATAACCAGCCCAGAAAAGGACTTTCAGCCTCATCACACTTTCCTCTGCATGGTCTGTGACGTGTCTCTGGGTGTCTTTCAATTGAGCAGCCTTCTAGTCCTTATTCAAAAGACACAGTGATGAAGGTAAACACAGGACATTTTGATGTGTCTTAGTCATGAAAGGTGGGAGAGTGGAGGCTGAGCTACTGTGTTCAAGAGCTCAGGTGAGATGAATCTACAGTCTATAGATAAAGCATATCTTCAGTTTCAGACATCACCACCAACAGGCCTTTGGAAGGTGGTGGGAAGGGAGGGGCAAAACTCACCAGCCCAGGTTTCTTTCTCTATTTCCAAATGGCTTCAAAGATGCTTGTACAAAATTAAACAACACCTCCCATGCAGTGATACAGGGTAGATCTGTCAGATATAGCTCAGAGCGGATTTTTAAAGGCGTGCTGTCAGAGCTTATGGGAGAGATATAATGCCTGAAGACTCCTTATTTTCTGTGCTCTGGATGTGCCTGGGACATGCTGGTATGACCATGGAGGCCTGAGTAGAACACACCTTATGGGGTTGATTTTTGGAAGTGGTTAAAACATACTGTCACATAGTCAGAGGCAACCCAGGTTATGTACTGTCCTGTCTAAAACCCTCTAATCAGTGATTATACAGGCATAGGGATAAAACACAATGGACTGGGTTGCTTGAGTAATGAGCGTACGCACCCTCTTTCTCTGAGAAGGCTGCCATTCAGCTTGAACTCAGTGTTCTTTTTCTGTATTTTTTCAGTATTTGGTACATCTCTACCACTGCCAACGTAAGCGTCACTTTGTTCTCTCTTTTATTTTGTGTTATGATCATCTCTTTTACAGGAATGAGAGATGGGGAGTGAAAGCAATTCACTAAAGTTCAATTTCACGAGGGAGAAAATGTCCAGACACTGTGCATGAACCAAAATGAAGCAAACTTGCATTACTTTATCCTCTCCACCCCTTTTATTGTAACTGTTTATTTTTAAATAGTTTTTCCTTTATTCCATTTTACTCTTCTCTCATGTAATATGTTTATGATACTACACTGAATAATCATAGCTTTTTCAACTATAGTATTGAAGTTTTTCAAAAGATGCCCCATTAACTACATTCCACAGACACAAAGCTGTTAAATCACTTTGCCAGGTTAACCAAGGAGAGAACAATGATAAAAATGAGAACAGAGAACCTTTTTCTTACTCTACTCTGCAATGACAACCTGTGGTGCTTTTAGTGCAGAACCATGACAATAGATGCAGCAAAGCTGGGATGTGTTCATAGATGACATTCAAAAAAATTAAAATTATCTGTAATAGAAAGGGAGTGAATACCCCCACCTCTTTATACCTTTATGCACATTAAATTTTATTCATGGGATTAATTTCTCTCAATAAAGTTATTCATTTGGTATATAAAGTTAAGCACAGATTTAAGTGCCTTCAGGATGCAAGCATTGTGGATAATATTGAAATTATCAGAGTTGTTTTCTGTTTTCTTTCTGAGCCCATACTCTTGACATTTGATTGTAATTTTTTGCTTTTGTTTTGTTTTGTTTTGTTATTGGCTGCCCTTCATAAGGAACTGTTATAAGATAAGGGGACAGCAAGTCCTTGTCTTCTATACTAGGTGATAGCAATTTGATCTGAATCAGATGAAAACAGTGAGAGAGATGAAAAATAAAATGCACAATGAAAATCCATGAGTATGGGAAAGTTACAGCATACAGTTAAAGCAAATAAGACATCAAAGCTTTTTCTGTCTTCTACATAAAAGGTAAGTTTTAGTTTAAGTACACAAATCCGCAGCTTTTTTAGGTAGCTTTCACTGATGTCTTTTTGCTAATTTGTCTATTTATACTACTTCAATATACTTTGCAAGCCATTTTTTCAAGGTAAAATTTGATATAACTAAATTTACCTTTGAAAAGATTAAATGTAAGTGGTTTAAAATGGGTAGTTTTAAGGGAACACCATCTGGTACATGGTTATTTAAAAAGCCCATGAAAATATTACATGACAAAATTAATACACAGCTAAATTAAAATAAAAACCTAAATTAACAAGCCAGTTCAAAATGCTGACTATGATTAATTTTGTACATAAGTCTGCATAATTTTGAATCTCTGTTATGACCCCTGGTAAGATGTAGAAGGGATTTTTGTAGGACACACAATATAGCAGTATTTGAGGGGATTAGTAGTACTTGAGGGGATGACAACCAGCAGAAGTCACTCAGCATTTTTTCTAACAGGTTACCCTATTAATAAACATCTACAATAATGAAAGATATACAAAATTGGATTTTTGAGGAGGTTAAGTGGGATTTTATAAGCTCAATTTTTATGAGTGACTTAGAAGTACACTGGAAGTTATGACAGATACGAAGTTACTATGCATTAATGTTTAATCTAAAATACTCATCAAAATTTGTCGGACATTGCATTTTTGTTGACATTTCATATTATTCTTGCCTTGGTCACTGAAATCCCATTCCTCTATATCTGTGGTGAATTATGAGCAGTCCCTGTAGTATTAGGCTGATTAACTTAATAGGAGGCTATGTGCAAAATAAGCAAAAATAAATAAATAAGTAAACAAAGTGCACAATCCGTCCCTGTCAGCATTCCCAAGACATTAAGTGAAGGACAGTATTGCAATTTCTTAGTGTCAGCGGTTCTGGTTTTGACAAGGTGCAAACTTTGGTTTGACAGAGATAGTGTTCAAAGCGATACAACAGTTAGCAAATACCCTTATATGTTTTGATTTCTAGGAAATTGAAGGTCAGTTGTTAAAAACTGCTTAGGGAGACAAGCTGACAGGAAGATAAAGGGAGAACGCTCTGGGAGGCGGAAGATGGAGGCCTTCATCCACTCTGAGAGCAGCACATTCTGATAGAGAGGCTAAAGGTGTGTGCAATGAGACAGGGAGCTGCTAAGGCAGTGTTCAGGAAACAACTAAAATATTTTCTTCTTGCATGCCAGCTTAACCCACGGATGTAGCACAGGCATTGTTCAGTGTTTCAGCATTTGGGAATGCCCTGCAAAAGTATCAGTGTGATGCTGTCTAGGTAAAATCCTGATAAATGGCTGATAATAGTTTTCAAGGCAAATTTTAATAAACTGGTAAATATTTGATGTGTTCAGAAAACATGAAAATGAAACCTAGAAAATAAATGATGCTAGCAATATAGAGGGTGGGAACCACCCTGAAGGATGCCAGGCAAAAAGGAGTGTCTGGTGTCACCTGCCCACATTTCCTTTGTTTACCATGTCTCCCTTACATACAAGTCCTAGCACAGGATGTCTTCCTTCCTTGGGCTCCTTTTCTTTTAATGGCTATTCACCATAGGGACAGCCTGTGGTGAACTAGTCTGGATCTACATTTTAGATGGCTGAAAGGTGAGATAAACCATGCCTAAAGTCCATCAGTTCTCTTTCCACAGTCTTTTATCCTCTCCACTCCGTTTTTCTACCTATCCATATATAATTTCTATATTGACTTAAAACATAGGATTCAGCTCACAGGTGTGTGTGTGTATGTTTATGAACACATATACAAGCACATTTGTCAGATTTTTAAAGATGTGATTCAGCCTTTAAACACAGCTCTTATTATACATGCTGTATGTTATCTGCATATATGAGGACTTGAAAAGTAAATCATCACCTCTGTCCTTTCCAAATAATATAGGAACTCTGGCAGCAAATGTTTTAACCCTTCCCTACGCATCAGCCTTATCTCTGTTGGATCAATGGTTAACTGCTACTCAACTGCTGTAATAAAAATCTGTAGCTTCTCCCCAAACTGCTGCAAGTGTTGTGATCAACAAAGTGTTTTCTGGATGTCTAATTAGCTGGGACTGTGTTAAACCCCATCTTTCCCCCATAGCCTAGCTTAAAAGTGAAAATATATAGCTTCATCAAATACACAGGTAAAATACATGATTAGGAAAGTATTTACAGATCACAGGTAAAAATAAAACTATTTCCCTTTTTCCCCCTTGCTCTTATTTTAATTGTTTTAGATTGGAGACAGGACTAGGGTTGCCTAACCACTTTTGAGGAGGTGAGCACTGTTTTTAGGGTGTCCTGATGGCTGTATTGTTGTTATGATTGCACAAAGATTTAAGAGCAGGAGTGAGGCCCCCTACTTACTGCCTGGATGACATTGTTTACACAATTAAGATGAACAACAGGCTATCTAAGACTGCATAACCCATCCTCTGTACTACAGTCTCATAAATCATGGAAGGAATAGTGTCATGGTACAGTTGCTTCATAAAAAAAAAAAAAAAGGAAGCTCTGATCCAAAATTTGTTTGGGGGGAATTTTATAGAAATTTTGGGCTGGTTTAATCAAATCGTGAATTATTTTCCGGGCTTGAAATTTAAAAAAAAAAAAAAAGGCAGGTGTGGCTCCAAACTCCGCAAGAATTGGCACTAATGCAGTCAGAAGGAGCTGAGAGCCAAGACATCTGCTTTCATGTAGGTAAAATCCTGTTTAAGAGGTAAGCATGAGGCTTATATGTGCTGAAGTAATTGGCAGCTGGAGGCGATGAATTTCTTAATGACACACTCATGTAAGAGGCAGAGTTTCTGGGTGCAGGCACCTGTTGAGTTCTAAACTCCACACAAACTTACAGAAGCAAAGTGTTTTTCAGTTCTGTAGTTTTAATTATTCTTTCCTTCTGGTGGCAGCGAGATGAAAATTCCTGAACTAAATATTCTTCCAGGTGAAGAGACAAAACAGCATGATAAAACTGTAATATTAATATAAGGATTCATAAATAATGCATTTTTGTGTTTCAGGTTTCAGTGACTTGACCCCATATTCACAAAACATCCTGGTTTTTGAAATGTGTGAGTTCTGAAAAAATCTAGGTCACTTAATCCTTCCCACCCCATCACCTCCCCATCTCCATTTCTACAGTGGCTGGGATTCCTCTGTGTCTGTTTCATTAGAGCTCTGATTTTAGCTGGGGCTCTGACAATCCTTCCTCTCAGCAGCTCATCTGTGAGCAGGTTACTCCTGGTCTCCTTCAGTTTCTTTGGTATGGCCACAGATCTTCATCTGCTTGCCTGATGCTACTCAGTGTTCACTGCCCAGAGCCAACCAATAGTTTGACTTTTACATAGAAGTGAAGAAGCTAAAACAAACAATATAATTGTATTTTTGGTAGGCAGGAGGATTCTTTAAAGAAACTATGTCTCATATTGTACCAGGAACAACAATTTCAAGTCCTTGAGGTCATTTCAGTCTCTCGTGCTTTTAAAATAGGATACATTGGATACAATTCAGTGTATTATGTGTTAACTTTTAACATAAGACCTTCAAAACGTCTTTCTTAATGCAATCCTGATACATGGACTGTTAACTTTGACAAAATAAGCAAGTGAATCTGGTATGCTTTACAAAATTTTGGCTGGTTTCTCATTTATTGCATGATGTATTTTTAACCTGCTAAGACCTGATGGCTGCCCAAGGGAGGTGATGTTGTATTCACTGACAAGTTGAAAAGAGCTGTATTTTTTCAATAAATAAGTGATTCAGATAATTATTTAGCAAGGTTTACTTATTTGCAGCATCTAAGGACTGATCTTACATACTTTTTTGTTGCTATTTTGGTTCTAAATGTCTCCTTTCCTGTCCTTGCCTTGCCTCCTATGTTTGTTAAAATCAGTGCATACAAAGCCTCACAATTAAAGTCTATTTTAAAAAATATTCATAATTTTTTTTTTCAAAATATGTGTACTGCTGAATTAGGTTGTTTTTTACCAGCATATGATTCTAATTGATATTACATCAGTGAACAACAATGCTCAGTGTGGACTACAGGGATGAAAGGGGTCCATTAGTGTATTTTTTACCAGGAATGTTAACACATAAAGCTTTCGCCTTAATATTTCATCTGAGATTTTGAATTGTAACAATTTGGAGATGCATAATATTTCAGCAGTACTGCTTTCCTATTCTGCCTGTTACAGTTCTATTCATATACACAAAACTCATGCTATCTTAGTCTGTTCTGGAAAATAAAGAGAATATTAATAAATTCTAGTGAATAATTTAAACTAAATTCTGTTAGAATTATTTATTGTTCTGGGATTTTGAAACATTTGTATGGCATATACAAATGTTACAGATGAACAAATTACATTCATGGTTCAGTGTGATCCATTCATTGGTTCATGGACCCCAAAGTCCTTCAGGCAGTGTGACAAATCCACATAATTTCCCTGAATGCTAGGTTGTGCATGTTTTGTATCTGATTAAGTTGAAAGATGTGTTAAAGAAACATAGAAAAATCCTCATGTATAAAAATCCTCAGACAGCTCCCTATAGTTGCATATCTCAGAAATCTCTGGAGCATTTTGTTATTCAAAGCAAAATTGGCAGTAATTTACACTCAATAAATTGGTTCCAGATCTGCCTGTTTCAGATGATATCACAAGGACACGATTTTATGTGAGATTCCTTTACCTTTAGTCAAAGTGTGTTCTTTTTAAGAAATTTGCCATGGCAAATGCAGATGATAAAGAGACTCCCTTGCCTTGCAGAGAATGAAAGAATGTGGTGGATCAATAGTTCATATACAAGCTATGTTCTGATCAAATAAAATCATCCTTTTTTCCCCAAGTTTTTTTAAAAGGAAGGTTCTGGATTCATGGAAAAATCATTACATACATCATTCACAATGCATTGATAAAACCTCCATTTGCTACAAACCACACAGCCTCTGCAAAGAGGTACAATAATTTTTGATTTGTAACCAAAGAAAAGTGAAAATTAAGCCTTGTAGCAGTCAGAACTTGACTCTGAAGAACTAGTCCTTTGTATGGTTTTAAGTCCATTGCTATTTAGCAGCTTTATCAAATAATAGTTTGTTACAAAACTGATTAATTTTGTTCAGGATTTTTTTAAGGCAGATGTGAAGAAATACAGTTTATCTGTCTTCTAGTTGTAAGTTCATAGAAAAAAGTAGTTAAGAAATAACAAGAACAACTACAAATAAATATAAGAGTATGAAATTAAGAAAATGAAAATTTAGACTGAAAGACAAATAGTTTTCTCATGGTAACATCAATTAAACTTGAAACTTTAAAACCAAATTTGAAACATTGAAACAGAAAAAGAAAAAAAATTACTGTCTAGCACTGGGAAAAGGATAGTTTAAATAATGTAATAGTTCTTTTATATTTTGAACTTACCAGCTCTGTGATTATGAATGGCTGTAATTTTCAGAGAAAGGAAGGAAAATGTGCTTTGTTCAGATGATAGTGGTACTTTGTTGGTTGCCTCTATGTGTCTGAGAGAAAAATGCTGTTATGAAGTTGCTCATATCTCTATACATTCTATTATTTGAAGGAAAAATTACTTTCAGTGGAAATGCATTAAAGAGGTCCATAGACACCCATTGTTTGACTCCAGTTTAAGTTGCAGTTGCAGGATGAGGTCAACAACATCTTGTACCTCTGGTACAAGCATACTTTGTGGCCTGAAATCAATGAAGTATTGGAAGCAGCAAACATCTCTCCTGTCCTTATCTCTTTCTATAAAGGAAAGCATCAGATGGCTGATAAAGGTAGTGTTTTTGTTACTTCTGTCAGCTTTGTGCCACTTGAGGAAATTCTAGTTTTCCTATTGCAATGCAAGTTTAACTGACTTTAATTACCTCCACCTTTTCCAACTTCTTATCTCTCTCTCTCTCTTTTTTTTTTTTTTTTTTTTGNTTTTTTTTTTTTTTTTTTTTTTTTTTTTTTTTTTTTTTAATTTCAGGAAAGCTTGAGAATATGCAAGATTCATCTGTATTCCTGGATCTCAATATTTATGTACTCTGTTTCCTTAATTGAGGGAAAAATTAAATGAACTTTGCACTTTTTTTCCTAGTTACTGCCAAAGATATATTTGTAGAAGCTTTTTCTCTTTTCTATCACAACATGTGGATAAGACTTACTGCTGGAGTATAATGTTCATGTCCCTTTTTCACTTGAAACACATTTATTTGCATGTATTTTTCTTTTTGGTCATACTAGAGCACTGCAGCTAGACCTTTAATTGTTGATATGCTGCTTTATGGTGCTCCTCAGAAGTGCATAAATTCTATTACATAGATCATTGTGTAAGACCCCTTCATCCGAACCAAAACTGATCCTACTGCTTCTTTATATGTTTGCACAGGCTATCCATATCTATCTGAAGATATCTGTTTCAGCAATAGTGATTCACAGCTGTGATTGTCCCCCTGTGCTTGGCACTGGTGACACCACACCTCAAATCCTGTGTCCAGTTCCAAGCCCCTCACTGCACGAAAGACATTGAGGGGTTGGAGCAAGTCCAGAGAAGGGCAGCAGAGCTGGTGAATTGTCTAGAGGGTAAGTCCTGTGAGGAGTGACTGAGGGAGCTGGAGTTGTTTATCCAGGAGGAAAAGAAGCTTATGAGGGACCTTATTGTTCTCCTGCCTAAAAGGAGGGTGCAGCTGGAGAGGGGGTTATTATCATTTCACAAGCAATAAGTGACAGCACATAACCTCAAGCTGAGCCAGGGATGGTTGAGGCTGGACAAATTTCTTCATGGAAAGGCTTGTTAAACATTGGAATGGGCTGCCCAGGGAGGTGGTGAAGTTACCATCCCTGGAGGTGGGCAGGAAACAACTGGACATGGCNGCTTGAGAATATGCAAGATTCATCTGTATTCCTGGATCTCAATATTTATGTACTCTGTTTCCTTAATTGAGGGAAAAAGTAAATGAACTTTGCACTTTTTTTCCTAGTTACTGCCAAAGATATATTTGTAGAAGCTTTTTCTCTTTTCTATCACAACATGTGGATAAGACTTACTGCTGGAGTATAATGTTCATGTCCCTTTTTCACTTGAAACACATTTATTTGCATGTATTTTTCTTTTTGGTCATACTAGAGCACTGCAGCTAGACCTTTAATTGTTGATATGCTGCTTTATGGTGCTCCTCAGAAGTGCATAAATTCTATTACATAGATCATTGTGTAAGACCCCTTCATCCGAACCAAAACTGATCCTACTGCTTCTTTATATGTTTGCACAGGCTATCCATATCTATCTGAAGATATCTGTTTCAGCAATAGTGATTCACAGCTGTGATTGTCCCCCTGTGCTTGGCACTGGTGACACCACACCTCAAATCCTGTGTCCAGTTCCAAGCCCCTCACTGCACGAAAGACATTGAGGGGTTGGAGCAAGTCCAGAGAAGGGCAGCAGAGCTGGTGAATTGTCTAGAGGGTAAGTCCTGTGAGGAGTGACTGAGGGAGCTGGAGTTGTTTATCCAGGAGGAAAAGAAGCTTATGAGGGACCTTATTGTTCTCCTGCCTAAAAGGAGGGTGCAGCTGGAGAGGGGGTTATTATCATTTCACAAGCAATAAGTGACAGCACATAACCTCAAGCTGAGCCAGGGATGGTTGAGGCTGGACAAATTTCTTCATGGAAAGGCTTGTTAAACATTGGAATGGGCTGCCCAGGGAGGTGGTGAAGTTACCATCCCTGGAGGTGGGCAGGAAACAACTGGACATGGCATCAGTCAAAGGCTGGATGTGATGATCTCAGAGGTCTCTTCAGCCTAAATGATTTTGTGATTCTTTGCCATTTCAGGACCAACTTTGAAGTTGCACTCTATGTCTCAGCTGAGGTTTTAAAACTGTGCTGCAGGCAATAGAGGCCACCACTGTCTGAAGCCAAAGTTTTGTTCCTTTCATTACAAGGACCAGCAGAAGAAGGAGGTGACCATTTAAGAAGTTTTAGTGCATAATTGCACAAAAAAGGAAAACTATACACAGAAAAATATCCAGGTTGATTGCTGATTTTTTAAAAGAAGCAGGATTTGCAGGATCATTGGTTCGCTGAAGAGAATTTTGGTGATTGGCAGTCTAGCCTAAATGGATGCAAAAAGGATCCTTTTCTCTGACCCATTGATTCTTTCATGTTTTTACATGTCATGGAAATCAGGAGATTTATGACAAGGACCTCACATTTGTCAATGTTTTGTTACAGATGTCCATTTATCATAGCATCCAAAAGATTTTACTAAGTAGATGAAAAATATATGATGTGTTCTAAAAAGAACTGAAACTGATAAATAATTTCTGAAGTGAGTTGAAGCAGTGTAAAATGTGAATATGTGTAATATGATCCCTTGTGTCATACACCTTTGACCAAATACTATTAATAATGGTATGCAGGATAATATGGCATTAGTAATAATTAAAAAATCACCTCTTCATTGGAAGATGAAAACAAACAAAAAACCTAAATAATAATAGTCTGGACAGTGGTGTGTAATTTTTCTTCAATCAAGTCTTTAATGAATTTAAGATATGACTATAGTCACAGCAATTCCATACCCCACACTGTAAATCCACAGTGAAAGAGAGCATATATAAAGAATACAATTTAACAATCCTTTAATGCTATTTTGAACAAGCTGCAAATATGATAGTAGAACTATTCTATTTTTCAAATGACCTGGTAGGAACTGCAGTTTGTATAACTCATTTTGTGATTGTATTATGTCAGTGTTGTCCTCTTTTATCATTAATCTGCATAGTTATAATTAGAAGTTTGGCTTGGTTAAGAAAAAACATAATGTTAAACACTTACTCAAATAAGAACAAAGCCCTTGAGGTTTTCTTCTAAAAAAAAAAATCTTAATAATTGTTGATTATTTTAAAGGATAGACAAATGGCATAAAATTATATATCAAAAGCATTTTATAGAAACAACAGAGTTGTACATAGGTGTTCATATATATTCTTTCATAATTCTGCCAACTTATTTTAATGTGTATAGTGATTCATCATAGCAAGATGAATTAGAAATTGCTACTTGACTGGGAAACACTTTGCATATTTTTGGTGCCATAGAAACCACCTATTAAAAACTACCTATAAACATTAATAAGGGTTGTAAATGAAAAAAAAAATTAACAATGGTAATTTTTAGCACATTTCAGACAGTGGCACAATTTAATATTTTTTTGTTTAATTGGCAGCTGGCTGAAACTTCTGTTACTGCAAAACCTACTGGATTTATTGTTGGACTACTGCGTGGCAATCTAAGATGGACAAAATGGCTTATATGATATATTAGAGAAAAGATTCATAGTGCAATCCTACAAATATGTCTTTTTTTGCAATTGCAATGTAAATTTAATGTAATGAATTTTTTTTCAAATCAAATTAATTGCCTTTAAAAGTGAGTACAATCTAATGCAATTTTAGAGGGCTTACCCTTATTATTTAAGTAACTGAGACATGAAATGTAGATTAACATTTTCAAGGATCTAGGCATTGAAAGACCACAGAATCAGAATGGTTTGTGTTGGAAAAGACCTTAAAGATCATCTCATTCCAACACACCTGTACAGGAGGAGACACCTTCCATCAGACCAGATTAATACTTATTATTTAATGCTTGTAATAAAAAATATCTAATGGAAAATTTACGTGTTTTCTATCAGCAAGACAAATCTAAAATGACAGCATGCATAAAATTAGAAGACAAACTGTTGCAGTGCTTACTATTTTTCTCTGCATTTTCTGTTTTCTGATTATCTTTATCTTTGACGATGATTGAATGAACTTCAGTCTTTGAATTTTTACAAAACAAAGGCTGAGCAAAGTATTATGTCTCTTTCAAAAACTGATTTCACCTTTGGTCTTCTATGTGATTTGTAGGTGAAGACATTTCATTTCAGAGGCTGATCCAAATTATCTTTGCATCCTCTCACAGCCTTGTTGCAGATAAGGAGCACAATTCTTCAAGTTTTTTGTCTCTCATGCTCTCCAACTCCTTAAAAGAAGTTTTTCAAAAATATTTCTTTCTCTTCTAAGGTAATTTATCTTAAATATATTTTCCTGGAATTTATACCTTGAATGGCAGACCCTGAAATATACATTTCTCATTGACTTCTCTGCTGAAAAATCATTCTTCACATTTTCCCTGCATCCTCTCTTTCTAAATATTTTTAAATAGGCTGCTAAAATTTTCAGCATTATTATTATTATTTCTAATTCTTTCCACCCAGATGCAGTTGGAATTAGAGTAACAGGGTTGAAAATGTGATGGAGTTATTGTCATGGATAAGTTCATTGCCATGACTAATAACATCAGTGGGAAAGAAATGCAAGACCTAGTTAGATTTTGTACATACACAAACCAATAAAATATGAAGAAAGTTCGAGAAAGTAAGTGTTAAATTGTAATGGTAAGGATAAGCAGCATCAGACTTGCCCTGGAGTGGTTGGAAAATATGTTTAAAAAGAGGCTTTGCTGTTTCTCATTTACCAAATTGGTTTCTAAAATGTGCATACATGAAAATATTTCATAGAACTCTCTTTTTTATTACTCTTCATTATTGTGTGAGAATGGAAAGGAATCATAGTTAACATACTGTGCCATTCAGAATGAAATCTTGCATCTACATGTAAAAAGAGAGATGCTTGTATATAATATTTCCTTTTTGGCAATTTTTTCCTATATAAAAAACATGTAGACAAAATATTTACAGCTTCTCAAACCACTCCTAACTAATTCTTTTTCAAAATTAACCATATCCCTTAAGCTAAATGGCTAAGCCAGATAAAAAACCAAAACATGAAAGAACTTATGTGCATACTGCAACCCCTACTGCTTACTGGGTAAATGGAATATTTAGAATCTTAAAATTGTATTTAAAATTGACAATTAATAGTGCAAAAAAAATTTCTATGCTAGACAAGTACTAGAGGTTTTAATTTTTAGCAAAGAGTTTTATTGTGTGACATGGGAAATGAAGGGATTGCGATTAATGGGAGAGCAGAATTATGCAGCATCTTTCAAGCAAGGCACAATCTCACACCATCTCTGGTGAGGGTTAGGTGTTTATTACAGGTCTACCCGGGTCTTTACCAAAGACAAAGAAAGATCTTGTTCCCCTAAGTCATTCCTGTATTGATATAGAGTTGAAACAGAATTGCATATGAAAGAGAAAGAGTCTGGAGGATAGTAGAATGGATTTGAAACTTTTGAACTCCAAAATATTTTTGAATGGGCCCATCTTACAGTCAAGCTGTAATACAGGAACAAAATATTATATAATCCTGTAGTGCTTGATTGTGTGTTTTAACAGGTATGTATATCTGCATATACAGTAGTATAGGATACCAGTAGGTCAAAGATATCTTAGTATGTTGAATTTTAAGACACTTTTTACTTTCCATATATTTCTTTATATTTATTGATTTGGGCAAGGAAATCATATTGCTTTTAATTTAAATCTGAAAAAATATGCAGACATTGAGCTGATAATTCCTGTGGAAATTCTTGGTTTGGATAACATTTGTAGGCTTTACCATGTGTTGGCTGCAGAGAATATGAAAAATCCTTCTTTTCTCTTTGTATAGAATGTAAACGAATAAACAAACCAACCCACCTCCCCTCTGTTGTTCTCTTCTTTGCTTTCATTATCTAGCCTTTGACATACTGAAGTAACTTTCCATAATATTTTATTACTTCAGAGGAAAATCTTATCCTTCATTTCCAAATGGAAACGCTCACCAACCTAGAATTGCAGTTTAAGTGTTATTAAGGTTATAATGGCTCATCTCCTTGCCCCTTTCAGATCAACTTCACAATTTCACAGAAAATTCCTTCACAACAGGTCTTTGAAGGAGTGTTAGAGGCAGAATCCACTTGTTAGTACTTTCCTCAAGCAGTTGGTGACACTATTGCAGTCTTTCAGTAGGATTTGAAGTGTAGGTTTTGACATAGGGCCATGAATAATTTTTTGTGCTAAACTTAGATATGCATGGACCTGACCTCACCTAATATTACTTTTTTATTGCTTTATTCCTAAAATTTTTACAGTCGAGCAAGCTCTTTTAACAAAATAATTTTAGATGCTTTCTGTACAAAGAATCTTGTTTTTCCTTAACTATCTTTATGTTTCTGAAAAACTAAATAGAGAAGCCAGTGGTGACCATGTGATATTGTTACATAAAACCAAAAAGAAGTCTGAAATTCTGTGTGAGGAATCTCTAACTGGATATGTTCACATAGGATTTTAATTAAGCTTGGAGAAGAATTTTTGAGATCAATCTTGCAGTTAGCTCCGATTCTGTGATATGGTTGGTGCTATAGAGGCACGTGTTGGTCACAGAGCAGGTGCCCTGCACAGAAGTGATGAAATTAAGCTGACTGTGTTAGGTTAGGCCTCCTGGCATGCCTATCTCAGGCACCCTGACTGCTTAGAAATATCTGATTCATGGGACCAAAGCAGTTTTAGAGTAATCATCTCTGCAACATGTGTTTCATCAATATCAGGTCCACAGCCCTAGCTGTTTAGCTCTACCAACCTACTCCTACTGTGTACCACTGCTTGCTAGTCATAAAAGCAGTGGACTGTTATCCAACAGATGGCTATTGGAACAACAGAAAAATATGCAAGTCTGAAGATGTTGCCTGCCATGTTGCTGTGCAAAAGGAGGAAGCAATTTTTTTGTTAGTTCAGCCATAGCCCCGGTACCTGGATTGCCTGAACCATGGGTCTGTGTTTCTTAGTTTTACTATAAAAGATTAGGGACCATGATCACTGGTTCAAGTGTAACAGTTCTATAAATAAAAAAAACAAAACAAAACANACTTGAATAATGTAGATTAAATCTAGATATTCAATTTGTAAATACAGCCCTTGAAATTCTGTGAAAAACATTTCATAAACACAAAAGAAGAAGCAAAAGAATATTTGCAGGTTTCCAAGAGGCTGTTACTAAATATAGTAAGTAAAATGCATGTATTTGTTACAGCCCTCTAGTTATGTACACTTATCAGATGACTGCCATACAAATTAGAAAATCAGAACATCCATGGGGTCGTTAAGGTAATGCTTTTCCCAGGGTATGATTCTTTCTACAAAGTGCTGTCTTAGGTATTTATATAGTCCAGTTTAAAATGACTTAAGAAAAAGTCTTCCAGATTTCACACCAGGACATTGCTTTGTAATTGAATGCATATCATTCTGAGATTGCTTTACAAGTGATTGGCACTCTTCAGAATATATTTATAACACAGCTCTGGTAAAACAAACAAGTCTATTCAAATTAGATCCTGAGGAAGCTAATTTTCTTTCCCAGCCACTGCAGTACATCTGTAATTCTCCTCACTATTGACACAGTGTTGTCATGCTCAGGCATATATCTCTTAAAACCTTATATTTCAGCTGTAACCTGGGTTTTATTATTTTCTTCCTCCTAATTGCCTCCATGTAAAATCTTTATATCCAGTGTGTATGTGCTTTGGCTCCAGACTCAACTGTATATCAACAGAGTATTACAACTGGTGAAGATACGGAAAGAAGCATGATTTTGCATTAAAGAAGACCTTTTTTTCTGTCCAACTTATAGTGAAAATACAGCCATCATTTGTGTTGCTGAGATGAGCCAAGAAACTCTTTGATGTCTCGCCACACAAAAGGATGCAGCAGAATTTTATTTGTATTTGCAAGTTCTGCAAGGAGCAAGGATCAGGAAGAGGCATTTGGAATCTTCATGCATTAAAATATCTTGAGGAACTTGATAGAGGTGGGTATCAAATAAATGCCCCTCTAGCAGAAGTGACCACATGTGGTGGTTATGGCAGTGTGATCTTGCTCATTGGTGCAGCTTCCATGTTTCATATGGGAAGTCATGACATGTTCTTACTGTAAGCATGAATGAACCCTTATTCACAGAGACAGTCTGTGTCTTTGTCAGAATTTTCCTACATCCTGTTGAAATAGCTACCAAACCATACATAGCAAGAGAGCACGTCAGTTTTGCTGTCCCTGCAGCTTGGTGTGTGCTGGAGCCAAAAAGAGCAGTATGCAGAGCTTAGAATGTCACAGGTGAACAGGTTAAAATATATTTTGTCAAAACATCTCACAGAGTGGCTGGATAATTAAAATAACAGAATTCCAAAGCAGCTTCACAGTGTTTACTGGTACATCGGTTATAGGTTGACCTTGATGGGTTGCATGGGGTTTGTGTGGCCAGGTTTTCAAAGGGTGGGGACTGCAGAGGTGTCTTCTGTGAGAAGCTGCCAGAAGGTTCTCCTCATGTCCAGCAGAGCCAATGCCAGACAGGTCCAGGACAGACCCTGCTCTGGCCAAGGCTGAGCCTATCAGGATGATAGTAATGTCTCTGGGATAATATATTTAAGAAGGAAAAAAGTTATTTCGCAGATGCAATTGTGGCCAGAGAAGAGCAGAGTGAGAATATGTCAGAGGAACAGCTCTGCAGAGACCAAGGTCAGTGCAGAAGGAGGGGCAGGAGGTACTCCAGGTGCCAGAGCTGAGATCCTCCTGCATCCCTTGGCACAGCCCATGGTGAGGCAGCTGAGCCCCTGCAGCCCATGGAGATCCATGGGGATACAGAGATCCACCTGCAGCCCACAAGGGAGGCTGGTGCTGGAGCAGATGAATGATTGAGAGGAGGCTGTGAACCAATGGGAAATCCATGCTGGAGCAGACTACTGGCAGGGACCTGCACACCTACGGACAGGGAAGCCCATGCTGGAGCAGGTTTCTTGGTAGAGCTTGTGACCCTGTGGGGGCCCCACTCTGGCCAGGCTGTGACTGAAGGACTTCACCCCATGGAAGAGTGACCCAAGTTACAGCAGTCCTTTGAGGGCTGTGGGGTAGACTCATGACTGAGGAGTTTGTGCAGGACTGTCTCCTGTGGGAGGGACCCCACAATGGGGAAGTATTTCTCTCCCTGAACAGTGGCAGAAACAATACGTAATGAATTGACTCTAACCCCCTTTCCTGTCTACCTGCACCGTTGAGGGGGAGAAGGCAGAGCTGGAAAGGAGTGAAGGATAAGGAGAAGGTGATTTTAAGATTTGCTTTTACTTCTCATTGTCCTCCTCTGATATTTTTTTAGTAATAAATTCAATTAATATCCCTGAATTGAGTCTATTTTGCCTGTGATGGTATTTGGTGAGTGATCTCTCCTGGTCCTTAACTCATGAACCTTTCATTATATTTTCTCTTCCTTGTCCAGTTGTAAAAGGGAGTGATAGAGAGGCTTTTGTGAGTGCCTGGCATTCAGCCAGCANTTCTTGGTAGAGCTTGTGACCCTGTGGGGGCCCCACTCTGGCCAGGCTGTGACTGAAGGACTTCACCCCATGGAAGAGTGACCCAAGTTACAGCAGTCCTTTGAGGGCTGTGGGGTAGACTCATGACTGAGGAGTTTGTGCAGGACTGTCTCCTGTGGGAGGGACCCCACAATGGGGAAGTATTTCTCTCCCTGAACAGTGGCAGAAACAATACGTAATGAATTGACTCTAACCCCCTTTCCTGTCTACCTGCACCGTTGAGGGGGAGAAGGCAGAGCTGGAAAGGAGTGAAGGATAAGGAGAAGGTGATTTTAAGATTTGCTTTTACTTCTCATTGTCCTCCTCTGATATTTTTTTAGTAATAAATTCAATTAATATCCCTGAATTGAGTCTATTTTGCCTGTGATGGTATTTGGTGAGTGATCTCTCCTGGTCCTTAACTCATGAACCTTTCATTATATTTTCTCTTCCTTGTCCAGTTGTAAAAGGGAGTGATAGAGAGGCTTTTGTGAGTGCCTGGCATTCAGCCAGCACCAAACCACTACACAGCTGCCCAGCAAACCACTCTTTCACCCTCCCCTTCTCAGCTCCACAGCAGAGAGAAAATAACATGGAAAACATGGTTGAGACAAGGCAATTTACAAAGCAAAAGTGAAAAGTTTAACATGCATATGAAGAGGAAAAAACCTCAAACTTTTTTCCCTACTTCCCATCAGCAAGCCATGTTTAGCCACTTCCTGGGAAGCAGGGCTTCAGCACATGTAGCAGTTGCTCCAGAAAATAAAAATCATAAATAATGAATGCCTCTCCTTCCTTCTCCTTCTCAGGTTTTGCATCTAAGCTGATGTCCTATAGTATGGAATATCCCTTTAGTCAATTTACATCTGTTCTCTTAGTTGAGTCCCTTCCCAACACCTTGCCTGTCCCCAGCTCACTGAAGAAGGGGAGGAATGTATGGCAGTGCTGATGCTGAGGGAGATAACTGTGTTATCAACACCCATCTAGCTACCAATGCAAAGTACAGCACTGTGAGGGCTGCTGTGGAGAAAATGAACTCCTCCTTAGCCAGACCCATACAGGATCTCTGTCCTGTGCTGCAGAAACATCTGGCAGTGGGTGTGTGACCATTGCCTGAGTGTAACTGCTGACTGGCCAAAGCCTATTCTGGTCAGACAGAGAAGTGCTCAGAAGCCCCTGCTCTCCATTAGGACCTCAGAAATCCTGGAGCAAAAACTAGGTACATTTCAGCTGTATTTGGCTCTAGAGCTCTAGAGGGTACAGATGTCCTGAGAGTGGGATGTCTTGTGAATAGAAGCCAGGGCTTCCCTGTGCTGGACATAACTGTTTGCAGCCAGATCCCACTGCTGAGCTGAGCCCACTGCTGAGGTGGGGGTACCTTGTGGGAAAGGTGTTCAGGAAAGAGGTGGAAACTTCACAGGAGGAGGAAGGAACAGAAAAAGGGAGAGACATCAGAGTGAATGCCAAAGTGAGAGAATGAGAAGGAGGTGGTGGGGGTGGGGAGAAGATGGTTTAGTTTTTGTCTTAGTTTCTCATTATCCTACTCTTTTGTAATGGGCAAGAAATTAAATTAGTTTTCCCCAAACTGTGTCTGTTTTTCCTGTGATGGCAATTGGTGAGTGATCTCCCTGTCCTTATCTCAACCCATGAACTTCCTACCTGACTTCCTCCCCACTCTCCTGCTGAGGAGGGAGGTGATTGACAGGGAAGATGGTAGAGGTCTGCAACCATCTAAGGTCAAACCACAACCCACCACCCACTGGAGGTATTCACTCGTGATCTTGGCAACTCCAGGCTGGTGTATCTTGGAGTTCACATCCCAGAATATACCTGGGTATGAGTGAGCATGAATTCTTTCAGGAAGAATAAATTGTCTTCCCTGGAAACGATACAAGCTAAATGTTGTATGCTGTCAAGGTCACAGAGGAAGTGGAGTCTAGATGGGGGAAAGGGCAAAGGTTTACTGTAACATTATGTGTGTACATGTTATGGCACTTCAGGCTTATTTTTTAATTCATTTCAACATAAGAATTAAATCCTTTGAAGGCGAAAAATAGAAATTCTTCAGTGAAATGAAATCTCATACTACCTGCTGTTACAGACTAATTGCTCACAATCAATGAACTCTTATCTTTTTCATTTCAAAATTATTAGCACTACTTTGGTTATTAGTGTAATTTGGTGTTATTATTTTTTCTTTCCAAATTAAAATGCACCATGATATGCTCTAATATGAATAAGAAGTTTAATTATTTTTCCAAGGGAAAACATTCAATTTAAGTTTATATTCAATACTCCTGTGGAATACATCAGTATTATCATAAAAAGGCAATTTTGGCATGTGAGTAAAATAATTGAAAAGTGTGTGGGGTGTGTGTGGTTAAAATGCTCAACTGACAGTAAATTGATACAAAAATACATCAGTATCTCATAGCCTATATTCTTTCTTTTAATGAACATTCCCTGTAACTCAGCTTTGCTTCTGCTAACCATTCCTTGTGTCTGTCTGATCCTTCAGACACACATCTGGTCTCTGAATCTTATTTAGTGAATCACTGATTCCCTTTTGAATAACAGACAAGGATCCCACACTTAATAGTTTGGTCTCTACCTACTTTTACTTTTTTTTTACTTTGGCTATTCACAAGAATCACAGATACCTAGTTACCTGTTAACTTCATTCAAATTCCTTCTGAACAAACAATTTTTATCTTCATAGTTATTTTGGCTGAGATTATCCAAGTGTTCAACTAGCCTTTTCAAGTGAGTTTATTGACTCATTAGAGATAATGCTATTCCTTGTCTTCATATGAGCTTTGGGGTGATCTTCTGGGATATTTTGAATGTGAATATTGAATTTTCATAAAATATAAATCATATGGTTTTGTTGGACAGATATTTAGAACGCTCAGATTTAAAGCTAATCTTACCTGTTTGTGTATTTTTAAAGGATGACAAGACCTAATTTCCAACTTTAAATTTTCATTTTATGTTGATTTTTTTTTTAATTGTTATTTTCAAACTCAATGGTGATTTTCAGATTTAATAATCTACACTAACCCCCAGTCCTTCCTACAGTAAAACATCTTTAGTTGCTCATTTCAGTCTTGGCTGGTTTATGACAGAGAACAACCAGTCTGTATGGAAGTCAAACATCATTACACTCAATTCTAATTAGTCTGTTATTCCATTTTCACAAGAATGTACCTCATTCATTTTCATTGTTTGACTGCATCTCACTTTCCTATTTGGTCTTTCAGGATAAAGTTTTTCTGGGTATAAGATTAAAGGACTTCTCTTGACCTCTATATTGCTTCCAGATCTGTTTTCTGATATTTCAATCTGAATTTTCTTGGTTTTGCCTTTATATACATCCAGTTTGCCACCTCTGGATCATTGTCAAAACATTGAACTTCCTATAACAGTAAATGCAACTCCCCCTATGTACCATTTTTTCAACATTTGCGTTCTATAAAATCTAAGCCAGTGAAGCACTTAAGAGCCAAGGGGTAAATATCTCACCACCATTGTGATGCTGTACAAAATCTTATGGTTATGCAGTTTCAATTATGCATTTGGACAGTTCACTGAATTTTTCTTTCAGAACTCCCTGTAGCTATAAATTGTCTCAATGGAACTGGAAGGGAATCAGAAAAACTTTATTCCAGAGAATTAATGGTCATGTTTTTTCAAAAATCCGTACATTAGAAACATCATGAACCTGAAAGGTCTCTGCCTTATGTCTGGGCCAGCATCACTATTTCAATAGGCATCTCATGATTCTGTTCCTTACCCTTTGATTCATTGCTCTCTGACAGCAATATCAAGGTGAGACTAATGGTGAGAAGAAAACAAGTTATTTAAATTGTCTTGTATATATAAGCTTCCACTTCCTTGTATTGAAGTATCCTTATTTCTTTAACCTGAGTAGTTTTTATCATAATGGAACTAAACAGGACTGTTTTCCAAAGTGATATTTCTTTGACCAGATAAGGATTTTTTTGCGAGTGAAAAGGACGGAAGATATTTTAGGAAATGCTGAGAAAATGAAGACATGGCTAGATATGTGTAAAGTATAGATGAAGTTAAAAATTGTACTGACTAGGTCATTAACCATAATGAGTGTGTAGAGGAAACTAGAGGAGTGTACTGCATTCCAGCTGCTTCTCAGTGAGGATGAAGGAAAATGAAACTTCATATGGGAAATTTTGTTTCTTTTTTCCTGTGATATGTTTAAAGCACACCTGTTACAAAGTTAAAAATGATATTATGTCAGAATTGCCAGGAGAAAGATCTGATTGTTCTTTAATTTTACAGTGACTGCAGGTAAAGTTAGAGTGTTCAGCCTACCTGTAAATGTGTTTTGAGAGAGAATTATTTGTTCTGTTTCATTTGTTTGGAATTTCTTCAGAGAATTACTGTTACAAAAGCAACCTAGAATTACGAGTACAGTGAGAGATAGGCAAGACATCATGCTTCTCATGACTGCTATAAAGAAGATCCATAATCAGAGATCTTGTTGTCCTAAGGCTGGTCTGAAAGATTATTGTCAACCACAGGATATACTTGCCTATATATACAGGAGCTGGAAGTAGATATGGATAAAGGAGGTATGGTTGGGATACTGGGGGGGGGGGGTACAATGATGCTTTGACATGCTGAAATGGAACTGAAAGATAAAAATTCAGATGGAGTTACAAATGGAGATAGGAAGGAAAATAAGTTCTGAAGGAGAATATGAAAGGCTCTTAAAGTTACATCAGAAACAAAAGGAGAACCAAAGAAAAAATTTGGCATGTTGGATGGGGTGGTTTTTCACTAATGAAGGACATAGAAGAGACTGAAGTCCTTGCTGCCTTCTTCTACCCTCAGTCCCTGGGACATTATGAAGCAAATAATCTTAGAAGCCAATTCAAGACACATAAAGGTCTAGAAGGTGTTCTGGAACAATTCACCTTGGTCTAGTAAGGACACACTCCTGAACCAATGATAGTACCCTCTCTGAGTAGATGGCTGGCACTAGGCAGATCAGTGAGTGACATTTCCTCTGGCAATGTCTAGGCTTTGACAATGTTGCCCAGAGCTTCACTGTATCCAAACTGGGGATATATGTACTAGATGGGCAAATTATAAATATGAAAAAATTGCTGTACCATTAAGGTTAATGGTTTGAAACCTAGCTGACAACCAATTGTGAATGGTGTTTCAATAATTCAGGAAAGACAAAAAGTCCTGCTACCTGAGATGGAATAAACTCATGGAACATTACAGCCTGCCAGCCAGGAAGATCCACTGCAGAAAAGGATTGTGTGGCCCTGGTGAACAAAACACCTGCATGAGTGAAAGCTAGCTGCACACTGTGTTAGTAGCAGTGTAGTCAGTCAGTCAATTATTCCTTTCTCTTTGACGCTCCCAGGTCATATATATGATACTCTGCCCAGTGTCCTTTGTTCCTATACAAAAGAGATTGACAAGCTTCAGAAAGCCCAATATTTGGTTAAGAAGATAATTAGGAAATGGAACATAGATGCAGGAGGTGAAGAAAACCGAACAGGAGTTTTTCAGGTTGGAGAAGATCAAGGAAATCTAATTGCAGTCTACTAAAAGTTAAAGGGGTTTAAAGAAAAGACATAACCAGACTTCTGACAACCATTCACAGTGAAAGAACAAGAGGCAACAGATACAAATTGCAGCAAAAGACCTTCCAGCAGGATACGTAAAGAAAAAAAGTCAAAAATCATAGTGAGGGTGATTAAGCATTAGAGCAGTTTTCACAGAGAGGTTGTGAGAACTCCATTCTTGGAGATATTCAAAGGTTGACTCGACAGGGCCCTGAACTGCCTGACCTAACTTTGTTCATGATCCTGCTTTAAGAAGCATGTAGACAAAATGACTTAGAGAGATCCCTTGCAACCCAAAGCATTTCATACTTCAAAAACATTTCTGGATCATTGTCTACCATTATTTGCAGTGTAGTCAAGCTGCTTGGGTTTTTTTCCTGGACTTGAATTCATTCAGCTTCCCATCTGGGCCACACTCTAAGTTACTAGAAATCCTGTTTCCTCCCATTTGATCTACTATTGTTGCTTGACAAATGATTTCCACAGAAGTCGTTCTTGTCATAGTTGGTAAACCCGAGTTTTGGACTGTTAGATATCAATTATACCTCATAAGTGGTTGGAGTGTTAGTCTTTGAGTAACTTGTGTCTTCCCATAAATTTTCATACTGCCAAATATCAATATACATATGTATAGGCTTGTATACTTACAGGTTGAATCATGGTCTGAACCGAGGCTTTGAATCAGATTGCTGCACTGCATCATCCCTCACTGCACAACTGGATGAACTGGACAGAAATGTGGAATTCTACTAACTTGTCCAGCTCTTTGCTTTTCTTCTTGCTTTTGGAAAGGCTTCTTTTGCTCACCCCCTCTAGGCCAAGCATCCTGAGGGGATACATTCCTCTGCGTAAAGTTTTGTTCTGTATGTGCTTAGAAAACTTCCTATTTCTGAATAGGAAGATGCAACTTGCATCCCCTGCACACTGCAAAATAAGTACTGATATTTAAATAATGCTTTTAAGCATTAAGAATAATGCTATGAATCACTACACTTTTATATAAAGATATATACAAATGCAACCTCAGATCATCCTGAATTTTGCAACACCAGTCCAGAACTAAATTGAACTAGAAAGTATAATCATTCTATATTTAGATGAATAAAAAATAATATAAAATATTTTATTAATTATTCTATTAATATCAATTAAAGCAGGAACACTAAGGTTTAAATATCAGCCAGACAATAAATTCCTGTAATTCCTGTATGGAAGAACTTCTTGGATTAGTACAATTAGTACTTCAGTGACATCAGTCATATTTATATTATTTGCATGTGTTTGTATCAGTTCTTAACTTTCAAATTCATGATGAATTCTAGGTACAACCCTAAACTGAGGTTCTCTTTTCATAGAATCACCGAATCACAGAGCCACAGAATCATAAAATCATAAAATGGTTTGGTTTGGAAAGAACTTTTAAAGGCCCTCCAGTCCAATGATCTTGAAATGATCAGGGACATCTTCAACTACCCCAAGTTTCTCAGATTCCTGTCCAAACCAGCTTTGAATATTTCTACCACCTCCCTGATCAACTTGTTCCAGTGTTGCACCACCCTCATCATAAGAAAATTCTTCCTTCTGTCTAGTTGGAATCTACCCTGTTTTGGTTTAGAACCACTATCCTTTGTCTTATTGCAACACTCCCTGACAAAAAGCCTGTCTCCAATAAGCCCTGCAGCATCTCTGGAGATCACAGAATCCTAGAATATCCTGAGTTGGAAGGGATCCACAAGGATCATCAAGTCCAACTCTGGGGTCTGCACAGGACAGCCCTGAGAATCACACCATGTGACTAATTATTGTCCAAATGCGTCTTGAGCTCGGGCAGGTTTGATGCCATGATTATTTCCCTGGGGAGCCTGTTCCAGTGCCCAACCTCTCAGTGAAGAATCTTTTAATGACATTTAACCTAAACCTTCCCTGACACAAGTTCAGGCCATTCCCTTGGGTCCTGTCACTGGTCACGGCAGAGCAGAGATCAGTGTCTGTCCCTCTTCCTCCTTTCAAAAGGAAGTTGTAACTGCAATGAGGTCTCCCCTCAGTCTTCTCCAGGCTGAACAGACCAGATGTGAGAACTTCAACTACTCCTCACACAGATTCCCCTCAAAGCTCTTCACCATCTTTGTTGCCCTCCTTTGGACACTCTCTAATAGTTTAATGTCTTTC
>VZTR01005000.1:88462-107057 GCA_013400775.1 Chaetops frenatus
CACTGCATTTTTATAAAGGAATATTCAATCACCTTATATTCTTGTTTGTATAGCTTCATAAATATTCAAATACCTGGGGGAAATGAGGCTTGAAATGGGGAAGTAGTTCTGAAATAAATATAAATTAAAACAAACATTAAGAAGTAGAAAGAGTTTATATTCATTCATAGGAAAGATTCAAATAGTGGGTAATGTAGCTTACTTCTCCTATGTCTTGCCTCCCTGTGCCAGGGACAGAGAACGCCAGGGACGATATCTTGTGCAAGGACCACCACAGAGGAGAGACTTTCCAACCTGTGATGCTACCTTTGCATGCTCTCTCAAGGTCAACTCATAACTTGAATCTAGAAACTCAGTCCTATCTTGTACATCGGTGGTGGTGTGGGATCAGAGAACAGCAACTGGTTTCCTGACCTTTTCTCTTGAGATCTGCTTGGATGTGGCTGAGAAGTCAAGCTCTGAAGTGCTCCAATACTTTGTTCAATGCAGGAACAGAGGCAAATGCAGAAAAAACACAATTTTCAGCATTTGTTATGACATGAAAACTCTTAGGTCATTTTCCAATCCAAATTCATGCATTCCTATAAAAAGAGGTCAGAAGGATCTATGGGAGACAAACTAATAAAAACTTCACACAGAAGGCAGAATAATTTGTACCTCAGTCATTGTTGACAAATGCTGACTCTAACTAGCCTGTCCTTGAAAACCTCAAATAGCAGCTACTCCAGGTACTCAAGGTCTTTTCTGTCTTCATTAGCTAAGATCCCTGATGAATCTTTACTTTTAACTGCTCTCCCGTTTGCAAGGTACTTGCCTCTAACTCACTGACTGAGTCCTGCTTCCTTAAACGCTGTTTTACATTTAACTCTGCTAGTGATTTATGCCCAAAAAGAATGTAGGGGAAAAAAGATTGTTTGAGCTTCCTGGAAATACTAAGCCTACTTTTTAAACACCCTGCTTTAACTTAACTTGTATTCTTGCCCTTTCACTTAAACGTTCTTAAATAAGAGAACAGTCTATTGGTTTTAATTTTAAAATTATTAATTTAGTATGTATATTTACACTGCATTATGCATGTGACAGGTATTGCCTTATGATCATTTGACCTTCCATTGTACATTAGTAGCATTATTTGTTATCCTTTTGTTGATTTTTTGTTCTGGCACTGTGAGCACATTTGGGTTTTGAGCTATGTAAATGCTTGATCAGATTTATTTCTATTGAGTTTTGTACAATTAGTAGGCTCTGTTAGTGCTGTTTCATGTGTATGTAAGAAACTTACTCTTGTATTAGGCACTTAGATAAAAATACCTTCCATGATTTGTGACTGGATGTTAGACAGCTCTATAATCTTATATTTCGCTGGAATTCTGAAAGGACTTAAATGTGCAATGGTGACAAATAAAGACTTCAGCGAGCCCTCTAGATAGGTAATACAGCCATAGCTGTCACTAGTCTTCTTTCAGATTCGTGCTAATTGCAGCAAAATATTTTCTTCATAGCTCTATTCAAAAATATGGCCCATATGTCTATGTGTAATGTGCAGTAAAGAAAGAAGTTGGATGTTTTCAACTGAAAAAAAGATAGGTATAAGCATCTTAAGTGAAAAAGTCTCAATTTGTTTTAATCTAAATTTTAAAGTTTAAATTTAATTTAAAATGAAATGCACTGATAAAATGTACTGATGAGGCTTGGATATCTTTATTTAATTACATTTTTTTTTAGAAGTCACCATCACTTTTGTATGAAGTTCCTAACCTAATTTGTATTTCAGTCCCTTTTCCCCAAAACCCAAATTCTGTAAGTAGAATAAATAATTTATTTTTTTTTAAATGGAGGAGGGTTCTAAGAAATTCCAGAAATATTTTAAATTACATTGTGACCAAAATGTGGCCCATGCATTTCTTGTCCCTAGATATCTCAGAGATTCTAAGTTTACAACAAATCGTGTGACAAGGTCATAACTAGATCTGAATGTAAAATAGGATTCTATCATCATGCTAAAATTTTCCTATCATGAATAATATGAAAATTGCAGCCTTTAGAATATATTTCCTGAAATAAAAGTGCAAGGATCTTGCCTCCTGTTTGATGCATAAACCACAGGTTCCTCCCTGCCCATTCAGCATTTGGTTCAAAATCTTTTCCTCATAAGCCATCTCCTGTGTGAACATTTGATGAGGAAGACCCTGGCATGTAAATGGGGAAGTGCATATTCACATCTCTGCTATGCCTGATTTAGACCAGAACAGTGATTTTCAGCCTTTGCTGTGTAGACTCCAAAAGTGCAAATAAAAAGCCAACTTCCCATATGCAGAAGTCTACAGATGTGACATTTCTGAAAGGATCCACATCTCCTTTGGGAAATTTCTGCAGGTAAACAAACTGAAAAGGACTGAAAAACTCTGGACTAGAAATTTGGGTTAGTCACACTCAATGGTTATGTAGTTCTCACGCTGTTGGAAGATCATGAGCTTTTTGATGAAATTGTTTCACTTCATAGGAGGGATTATGCATTCACTGGATGGGCAGGGCAAAGGGTGTCTTTGAAATCTGCAAAGTATAGGTATGGAACTATTTAGACAAAATTGAACAGCTTGAACAGCTTATGTAGAGCTCAGAGGCTGTTGTATTCTTCTTATTTCCTTTTCTTTTCTTTTTTTTTTTTTTTTTGAATCAACGCTCTTCAATAATAAAAAAAATCTTCTACAAGACAAGAGAATGATGAAAATTAAATCACTTTCAAGAAAATGGTGAGATTAAGCTTTCTGTATATTTATGAATCGTGAAAAAATGCTTGGATGAAATCAGCATCACCAATTCACTCCTGTTGTTCTCCCTCATACTGTGAGTCTTTCCAAATCAGTAGCAAAAATAGGAGTGATTGAATCAGTGAAGCTGTGAACATTACAAGATGCACACTCCAACAAACATAAAATGCGTGAGTGCCTGGTGAGCATTAGGAAATCTGTCACTATGAACAATTGAAGATGACAAGTTTAAATAGACCGAGGAATTCCAATGTTAACTTACTTTCAAACAAAACATTTTCAAAATTGTCATGATAATTTTTTTTTCCTAACTGAAGATTAGCTGCATGAAAAATAAGTTAATTTAAATTCCTTTTACATAAATTAAAAAAAAAAAAAAAAGATTCTGGGAAAACCATTAAAAATGGACACAAGGGCATTTGTGCACTGATCACTTTCTTTTATTTTGCTAGAACTTTCAAGAACACCTTTCCATACTCTGAGTGCTGGATGACTAACCTAATATTATAGCCTCTCCTGGGGTACTGAAGGTGCCTCAGCTAAATAGCCCTGTTTACTGTTTTTTTCTTGAAAAGAAAAGAATGCTCTGTTTGAAAAGTCTACTGTTTTCATCAGTAACTTGTGAGAGTCCTATGTGGGACTGTTCAATACTGAAAGAGCTCCAGCCCTGGAGAGACCCCCCATCAGGCAGCTTCAGGAGCATCTACCCCTTTCACAGTAAAGTGGTAAGCACAGGCAGCAACCATTAAAAGCATTAGAAGCAGTTTGCCTCTACAGTGTTTTGGTGTATGCATTGTTTTGGCTGGTTTAATTTTACAGAGAAGAAGATGGGAAATGATAATGAGCATTAAGGAGAATGGCACTGTCTTGACATAGTTAATACCCCTCTCAGTAGGCAGATGGATTATCTGAAAGGAGGAATAAAAATTGCATTTTCTGAAAGCAACTCTAAGCCTCAGGGAACCAGGGAAATTGTTTTCTGTTGTATTTGTGGGCATAGTCTCTTCTGCAAGATATTTAAATACGAGTACCCCTTTAGCACATCACTTCTGCTTATTTAGCTATCTAAATTGTTTTGTTGATTTTAGTATTTAACCTTCAACCTAAATGGTAAAAACAGAATACTAAGGAAATCTTTGTAGTGTCTGTGGACATAATAAGAGTAAAGTGTCAGATGTAGGTTTTTGCCTTTCCTACCAGTTAGTACATTCTAGTATAAACAATTTGTAAATGACTCATGCATTTTCATATTTCAACTTTCTTACTTATACTGCATGTTAGATGGAAGTGCTAACTTTAAAATTAGTCACCCTAATGTGCAAAGCACTGCAAGAAGATGGATGTTTTGAACATAACAGGCTTTACATTAAACTCCAGCACAGATTAGATGAATTTTGGAATTATGTCTAATACTCTTAAGGGGTTTTAGTGATCAAACACAGAGCAGATCCATGCTGACATTAGGTCTAGCACATCTAAAAACCACATAATAGATATCCAGGGTCCTACAGACCTGCAGTCCTACTGGTATATGTTTAGGCTTCTACAATGTAAAAATATTGACTGAAAAAACCCATTTTTTTATAGTCAGCAGTAACTCCAGTGATGTTTCTGGGCAGTCCTATCCCTGTGTAGTTCACAGACTGTATGCTGTGTGGATCTGCTGCAATACTACATAGTGCTCTTACACTGTTAGTAGACTGCCACTTGGGAATTGGCAAATTTGCTATGTGCTAAAATATTTGTGCCTTCACCACAGGACATTGATGTGAAGTCTGTTGTGGTAACATATGAAAGTATATACATCTGTAATATTTTAGTTTTGAGAGATTTAAATTAATTTGTTTTATGGACCACTGATTTCCTAGTGTTCACTTATGTCTAAGGAATGCTTTTCCCCATCCACAGTATGGATTTAATCTCAGTAATTTTATTCTCCTAGACTATTTCATAAGATAAGGAGAGGTATCTGAAGCCTGTGGCATCTACAACAGATAAACCCCTGCCTGAAATCTCCTGTCTCTGTCCTGAACTAGACTAGTCAGCTAGAGTTAAGTGAGAGGAATCTTGTCCACAGTATGGAGGGCAGCTACAGCAGAGTTTCAGATCTGTCAAGATGGGAAGCATTCCTAAGTATTCCTTATTTCTGGAAGTGCTTGCAGAGGAATCTGAGAACTTTGGTTGCTGTCAGAAGTCATAGTGAATAATTCAGTATGGTTAAATACAGTGACTAATGAAAAAGCTGGTAAGTTTGAGTTGCAAGCAGATCAATTTTAGGTAATGAACTAGGTGTGAGTTTTCACAGCAATGGATGAAATTAAATAACCATTTTTACTAGTAGTCAGACTGCATGAAAAAAAAATAGTACTGTCTGGTCTTGCCATCAATGAATATGTGCATTTTAGACATTTCTTCTTTTTTTTTTTCATTCTTCTCATTATGTAAGGTGAAACAAACTAAAAAAACAAATTGGATCTATGCAGCAAAGTTTTGGTAGCTGGGAGCTGTGTGAGCAGCCTTTGTGAGATGACATCAAGAGCTGCCCCTACTGTCAGGGAGAGATTCAGCTGGCTCCAAGACAGACCCACCACTAGGTAAAGCTGAGCCCATCAGAAACATCAGGAGTTCCTCTGTGGTAACATATTTAAGAAAGGGGGAATAAATGCTGTACATCAGAAGCTGGGATAGAGGAGTGAGAATATGTAAGATAAACAACTCTGTAGGCCCTAAGATCACTGCAGAAAGAGGGGGAGGAGGTGATTGAGACACAGAACCAGAGATTCTCCTACAGCCTGCAGAGAGGGTGAAGTGACAGGTTTTTCCTTGCATCCCATGGATCTCCACTGTGGAGCAAATAGCCACCTGCTGCCTGTAAACAACCCCACATCAGTGCAGGTGAATAGCCCTTAAAAACAGCAGTGACTCATGAAGGGCCTGTGCTTGAACTCCTGCCAGGAAATACAGTCTGTGGAGAGAACACCACACAGGAGCAAGCTTGCTGTCAGTCCTGTGACCCTGTGAGGAAGGGCAGCACTCCACAGCAGGACCCACGCTGGACCAGTCAGCCTGTGGGAAGGACTTGTGGTGGAGAAATTCATGAAGGACTGTCTCCAATGGATGAACCCTTATGATGGAGCAAGCGAAGAGTGTGAGGAGGAAGAAGCAGCAGAGATGGAATGTCATGAACTGACTGCAACTGATCCTTTTCCCCATCCCATTGCACCACTTGAAGTGCAGGAGATAAAAGAGTTGGGAGTGAAGTTGAGCCTGGGAAGAAAGGAAAGGTGGGGGGAATGTTTTTTCAGAATTTGTTCTCATTTCTTATTAATTTGTTCCGCTTGGCAATAAATTAAATTTATTTTCCCAAGTCCAGTCTGTTTTCCCCATGCCAACTGGTAAGAGATCTCCCTTATCTTGGTCCATGTGTTCTTCATTGTCCCTCTGTCCTGTTAAGAAGAAAGAGTGATAAAGTAGCTTGGGGGATGCCTGGCAACTAGCCAGGGTCAACCCACCACGAAATAATGAAGAATTTTTTTTTGAACCTGAGAATGTGGAAAATAGATGTCAGAGAGGAAACAGAAAAGTAACTCATGAGAGATGAGAGCAAAGTCCCCAAAACATTGAGGCTTCATCTATGCACAAGGCTATGCAGTGTAATTAGATTAATGATTAATCATGGCTCAGTTACCAATCTGAATCTGTTCTGATAAAACCAGATTTAAACTTGCATAAAAATGTCTGTTCATGGGATGGGACAGTTTAATTAAGATGAAAAGATAAGACAGTCTAGTAGAACTTGATGGCACAGATGATGAATTTCAGACTAATGTAAAAACAGCCCCTAAACAGTAGAATTTATGGAAGGCATTTTTTTTTTTAATAAATAACATAATAAATTGTTCAGTCAAAAATGACTGTGTTTGTTTCTATATTTTTTTGCATTTTAAAACTTCTTATATTTTATTACTTCTGTATTCACCTCCACGACTTCTGAATCACTCGGTCTATGTGAGCCATGGTAGACACGACCGTAGCATTTGAATAAAGAAATTGAAACATCTGAATTAAACTTCCCCTTGCAGAAACACTTGTCAGTTACTGAACTGATCTGCTTCCCTTGTGAACTGATGCATAAGGGATTTTAAACATGTGCCACTGAAGTGCATTTTAAAGGCTGTTTTTTAAAAAACCTTTTGTACAACCCTGAAATGTATTTAACTTTCTCTTAACACTGCTTTTTTGGGCACTTGCCAAAATAAATTTATAATGCAACATGCATTATCTGGTTTACCAGTTTGGAATTTTTTCTATGTCTGCATCCTCAGTACTGATAAAACTGAGAATTTTATAGGAAAAAAGGTTAAATTCTAAAGGCATTTTCATGGCTTTGATCTTTGTGCACCACTTCCAGTAACAGAGAGAATAAACACAATGAGAAATGCTCCAAAAACAACTTCATACTTTGAAACAAAATGAGGAAAGGGATTTTGAGGAAATGAAGTAAAATAGCTTGATCTCCAGAATATAAAATGAATGCAAAATCTTACATTACAGGTAATATATCACCTGCATTTATTTTTGCCTATTGCAGGAATGACTCACTTGCAGACCACACTGATCTGCATCACCCAGTAACAGGAAGCATATGATTTTCTTTGGAGACAGGCAGGGGAGCTCTTCACACTGGCATAATGGAAATAGATACTTTTGGAGTCCTTCAGAAAAACTGATGAGATGGATTTTATAATTTCTCAGAAAATGTTCAGATCTTTTTTGAGTAGCTTTTCTAATATGCATGTCAGAAAAGAGAAGGGCTATTTCTGATCTCCATAAAAGAAATGTATAAGTTAAATCAGGCAGTTATTACTATTTCTAGACTGAATTTTGATCTTAGTAACATATTGCACTGGCTGTTTTGTAATTAGGTACCATTAAAGGGGGATGTCTATCAAAATGTTAACAAGGATGGTGGTCAATCTCTGTCAGATTTATTGAAAGCAAATACATTTATAAAATCCATCATAAATCTTGGTCAAGTAATGAGATTCTCAACTTATTTTCCATAAAGCAGTTATTGCATTATACAGGCAAAATGTCATGGTACACAACAGTTCAATTTCATCAGCTCTTCACATGGCAATGAAATAATAAACCAGTACTGTTCAAATTTTGATTTATTTCATTGTCATATATTATCCTAGAATACATGCATGCATGGAATATTTTGGGAGAATATATATTTTAAAACCCTACTGTTGGAAGTCTAACAATAAAACCTCAAACTCTGATTTAAAAACAATATTAATATTTTTAATGTTTTGTTTTCAAATGATGAAAACATTATTTGAAATTATCACTATAGTTAACACTCAGACTGACATTAATACACACAGATAATGTCCAGAACCAAATGATGCAGTACTGCTTCTTTAAACTCTTAACTTTCAGTCAGCAGTTTTAAACAAGAACTTGCTTCCTCTACATATCTGAAATAATTAACTACTTAATGTAACTTGCAGTTCAAGATGAATTTTCAAAGTTCTGGGCTATAGGTTAATATTTACTCTCTATCTCAAAAATGTTTAGGTATTTCTCAAAGACCAATTTTTACTTCAGTGCCGGGGAAGCCATATAATGGAAATAGTTTTCTTGTGTGCACACTTAAGGAAGAGGTAGGAACTTGACGTTCATCTTCCTGCTAATCCATGACTGAGCAATCAGCTGATATTTAGGGAATTCATATAACTAGTATGAGCTGTGGTTTTTGATTCCCTCAGTTGGAAAAGGAAACTGAAATTATTTGCTACTGCTCAAGGTATGCACTTCTCACAGAATAAACAAAGAGCATAATGTTAGAACATTCAGCATTCAGTCCTCCAGAATGTTATAATTTTTTATTTCTTCCACCTAAAATTACATGAGGAATTTGGGTTAAATTGACAAGTAATTTGGGGAGAAAATAGTGGGTTGTTCAAATGAGTTTGCTGCAGAAGAAATTCTTCTCCAATATGAGACTATACTTATCTGTGTGGGTCTAGTTACCTCTATATTGAATGTTAGGTTTAATCATAAATTTTTGTTTAAGCCTATAACTGCTGATCTTGGGTACAAAAACCTACCTTAGTCTAGTTCCCAGCAGGTGGCTGTACCCCAAATTCAGCAGTATGTGGAATGTCCTAATGCAACAGAGTGTGTCTATTGGCCTCTCCTGCTGGATATGAAATTTCATATGCAAAAATGCATGTACTGAAAGTTGTAACTGCAGAAAATCCAGCAATAGTGGTTCTGCAACTTCTTGGTCCATCATTTCTAGCCTTCTACAAGCTTTTACTTCTTTCTCCTTTGTCTGTGATTAGAGCAGGTGGGGACAGAGAAAGAAGTCTCAGTCCTAAAAGGACTTTGAAAAGCAAATTGTGGATCACTCTAGGGTGGGTCTGAAGAATGGACACAGTGGTGGGACACAAAAATGTGGATTTTGTGTCTGAAGTCAGGTGGAAATGACCTTCTGATTAGACCCCAGTAATAGCTGTGTGCTACATTACTCGATGGATATTTTTCCTGAAAGGTGTTACTGACGGCTCTGTTCTGCTTAGATGAGCAAAACAGTCAGATCAGGATTGATGTTTATGCGCTATGCATTCATTTTTGGCATAAATTCAGCTTAATGTTTCCATTGTATAAATCTTTTCCACTCTTTTTGCATTCTGTAGAAAGACTGCACAGAGACAATATTGTGAAATTGAGGAAGAATAGTAAATCAGTTGATTGATTTTGATTTAGTTTCTGTCCAGAAAATTTTTAGACTCACATTAAGCATCTGAATATAAGTTGTATTTTTCCTACGTAGTTCTATGCTTGAAATGCTGGAAGTGAGCCACAATTTTCTGGATTCACAGTGAACCACTTCAGATCAATATTACCATGTCTGAATATATGTTATATCTTGGCTGACTACACAACACAGTTTGGAAGTTTTCCTACAACTAGATTCAAGCACAGATCCTCATTTATCATGTAAGTAAATATATCATTTGTGTTTAAATGATTTTTGGGCTTTTTTTTTTTTCTTTTCCTGCCCAGAAAGGGGAATTTGATGACTTGCTGAAGGTTTCAGGAAGCCCCAGAGGAATGACTGCTGCACTTCATGATCAGTTTGGACACACAGGATTTATGTACTGTGATAAACATGATCTGGCTACCTAGAAACACTGCTGTTTGCAGTTTTAATGGCTAAAGGGCAGCAGCAACTACAGGGCTCAAAAAGTATAGGATGGCATATTCTCAAGCATATGGTGTCCTTTCTGGGTGTTCCTCTTGAGTTTTGCTGTGAAGAGCATTAAAGGAGAAGAAAACATATTTCCTTGGCTAAAATTCTGCTCACTCATAGGGGAAAAAGTCCAGAATTCTATCCTTTCCCTATTGACCGAGCATTGTAACCCTACAGCGAGAAACTTGTGCCCAACATTGTTTCTATGAATAGCAGATTGCAAATCGATACTGGACAGCCAACACACAATAGTTGGTGGCAGCTCTGGATAGCAAGTGTTACAAAACTAAAGAGTAATTGAAGGAAGCTAGGAGTTAAAGTTGTTCTTCCAGAATTCCATACTGGGGGAGAAAAACAGGAACTGGAGTCAGTAGGATCAGGGCAGTAATCAAGAATGAAGTGTGAGAGGAATAAAATAGAGTCCAAGAAAGAATCACATATGATGCCACTGTAACCCTCTCTCTGTAGCCCCCCTTTGCTGGGGCTTTAGCTGCCTGAGTAGGGGGTCCAGCTTTGATACACTCCAGCTGTGTAACCTTGACTCAGACTGCTGAGCCAGAGCTGTGAGACCATCTGTACAGGGACAAGAAAAGTAAAAAATTACAGAGAGCAGTGGGACTGCTGATACACAATTGCTAGGAGACCAAGGACTCAGCAGAGAAAACATGGACACGAAATGCTAAGATCTTAACGAAAAGAAATGAAGGTATCTGGAGGCTGTTCTAGTCAGGGGCAGTCAGGAACTGCCAGGCTGGGGTTGATCCATCAGTGCTGACGGAGTATGAGGGAGGAGAAGCTCTGCTCCCATGGTGGCTCTTGGGAGCCGTGGCCACCAACGCCTCCTGCCCTCCTGGTGAAGGCTTTCCAGCTGCTGTCCTGGAGTGTGAACACACCCGTGCTTAACCTCATACTTCACTAAATACCAGCTGTCTTTTTTCTGCACTGGCCAATAAATAATTGCTTTGTACCTATGAGTTACCCATATTTTGCTTGCAGAGTGGTTTTGTGCCAGGCTAATGATGCCCAAACAAACTGACTGTAAAATTATTTTGTAGAGGCTAAGAGGTGATTTTATTATTATGCTGGGAAGTCAACATGAATATTTGAGAAAGTAGTGGCTTAATAGGAAAGGAACATCATATTGGAAAAAGTAATATACTTTTCTAGAATTAAAAAAAAAAAAAAGTAATCTAGCAGAAGGTACATTGTTTGTGGGATGGATGAAAAATCCTTTGCTGCAGCCATACATCTACAAAAGCTTTGATGCTCAGAGCTATCTGACATTAAATCATGTCAAGCAGAAGCAAACAGCAATGGAAAAAAAGACCATTGGTGTTTTTAATTAGGTTGTCTTGAATCCTCATCTGCATTCTAAAAGCAAAGGGCTTATTTCAGTAAAAATCATGGCCAGCTTCTGTAGCAAGGAAACTGGCTGTACTCAAACTGAATTGGGCCCTAAATTTGTTGCTTGGCAAGAGCAGGGAAATGTTTTGCTCTGGAGTCTGACTCCATTGGCAGTGGTGCTTGTTAATCACACAACCCATTACAATGCACTGTACAAGGAGGAATCTCAAAAACATCTTATTGCTGAGCTAAAGGCTATAAAGTGCAGTCTTTTCTGCTAACCAGATTTGTGCTCTGTTGTGTTTAATGGTAGTTGTGCCAGTCTGTGATTACTCACAAATGGTGACTAGAGACAGTGGCTGAGAACCCTGAGTGTGAGTGCAAAGAGGGGAGGACCTCAGAGCTCAGGCTTTGAAGCAATGTTTAGGCTAGCTTAACACTGAGCAATAAAATGAAGACAATAACATGGAAAAGGAAGGCTAAAAATGTTTAATTACTTTACCCTGGTCGCTCTTCTCCTTTCCAAGTTGGCAAGTAGGAACTGGAACTTGCCAAACGTGTTTTATTTTTAAATCTTTTATCCATTGGCAAATCTGCATGTTGCATCAGACCTCATAAAGGTGTTTTACAGTTTTGAGCAATTTCCCAGCCTGTACAAACCTATGTGTTCATGCACACACACTTAGAGAACTGCTGCATAGAGGGGAAACTCTGACTGTGAGGTGTGTGGGGGTCCATCCCCCACTGAATTTTGTAACCAGGGAAAATCTCTCTGAGTCGTGCTTCCCCCTTTTCTCAGTGCAGCAGCAGCAGCAGTAGCAAGGCTAGCACCAAGATGAGTTCTGCAGCCCACTGGAGGAAGTACTGTGCACCCATGCATTCCTTTGAGGGAAGGAATCCTCCTGCCCCAGTGCCTTCCAGCCCTCCAGCTAGAGAGCTCAGGAATTATACACATATACAGTGGGTCTTTGCATGTTGGATGGTCCCTCTACTAAACACTGCTCTAGGGTCTTGTTTAATGTATAGCAGAGTGTGTGAGTATCAGCAATGTTGGAATACTGACAATAATGAGTAAATGGAGAAGGGGCTTAGTTTCATAAAAAATAGGTATCTGTTAGTGGAATCATAGTCCTGGCACAGCACTGCCTGACTTCTTTTCATCTGGGAGGTGGGGATCACTGCAGCTGTGTACAGTTTCATTTACATTGCTCAATTCCTGTCCTCCTTTCTAGTGCACAAACAACCAAACTAGCAAATAACTAATAGTTTTTGTATATCAGCATTCTGGTGAGTGTGACATTTAAATTGGGGTATTGGTTAGTAAGCGATGTCTGGCATTACCTGATGGCTGGTAGCTCAGTGGAGTGTGATCTTGTTCACATTGTTAAATTACTTTCAGTTAGTTTTCCAATATTATATTCAATGAGAAATGAACTGGGATAGTTGCTGTTTTTTCTGAGAATATGGTATTTGAATCCCTTTTCTTTGAGGTGCTACAGATGAATGTCACTTCATCACTGAGGAGTTTGAGCTAACTTCCTAGAAGGATTTGTGTGCAGTCTCTGGATGTGCTCTTCCGCGCAATGTAGCATTGTAGGAGGTGTCAGCAATATTTTGTATTACTGTTGTGACTGAAATGTGCTTTCATCATTACTATGCCCTGGCTGATCTGCAGAGAAAGTAAGAAGTGCCACAGGGTGAAAAAAACCCATAACTTCTAAGTAAAAACAATGTACTTAGGGAGGTATGTTTATGTAGTTTCTGTATTTTTAATTTTCACAAAAGCTAATTATGTATTACCAATGCCTGGCTCAAAATTAATCCTACAAAATTAATTATTCCTGATCTTAAAAATTTGACAATTGCAAATCAAGATTAAAAAATAGATCTTAAATAAAAACAGACTTGATTACCTTTAAAAGGTCCCTTCCAACTCAAACTACTCTACAATTCTATGCATATAGAGTCTACCTCAAATTTTGACACTATTTTTATTTTTATCTTAGGTTTTAATACAGTTCCTTTGCATATTCCAACAATGTATATTACAATCATGTCCGTTCTGTATCCAATTTATTTTTCAAATAGTCGGTGTGCTGAATCACAGTTATCTTAAAGACCACATTTCTCTTCATTACCTGTCAACTGACTGTGCTCCGTAGCAGCAGTGTGGCCAACAAAGTCCAGGAAGAATGCACCCCTGTGCATTCCATAGCATATTATTCCATAGCATATATCTTCTTTGCTAATAATAACCCACATATTTCAGCCAGGTTCTAGGCCTCTTCCTTTCCTGGTAAATTTTCTTCTGTGATGAGAAGTTTCAGATAACAATATTTATCATTAAAAAATTTAATTAAATACTGGAATGAGCAACACAGAATGCAGAATAAAAGTCCAAAATACATATAAATCATTATTTTTTTTATCCTGCACAAAATAAGATTTTCTAGATTTAAAGGAAAGTGAATTGATATACATAGATTAGCAAAGTATTTTGCCTTTTATGGATTTTGAGAGAGATTAATTTTGATGTGAGGAAACCCAAAACCTTGTCATGATTTTCAGTGTATAACATAGGGAACACTTGTAATCCAGCAAATTCAAGATTTCAGTAGATCCTTATTCTAAAATAAATAGGTCAAAAAGGGAAATTTGAAGCTACACATGGTATCCAAGAAGAAATAGTTCTTTCCTGAGTCATCAGTTCTTCTAGGCTTATGTCTTATTGAAACCAAGTAGAGTAATTTTAATGTTTTAATAATTGTAACATAATAAAAACACAGCTTTCATTTCTCCTTCTACCAATATTTGTATTTCTTTAATGTGGTAGTTTAGAGGCAGTGTCATCTGAGGTGGTTTAGGGCGGTTCAAAATTATGTTTAAGGCTTCTTTACAAAATATTTTTTTTGAGATTTTCAGCCAAAAATTTGAGTTGGTCTTCTATAGAGCCTGTGCATACCTGACAGTCTGATGCAATATCTTGAAGACCCTAGGATACTGCAAATGGCTTTAGGAGCTGTGTTAAATTGACTGTATTGTCTTTTTTAGACAGATCTTTATAACAATTAATTCAGCCATCAGAAGTATAGGGGAAGGATTCAATTCAATGTTGATACCTAAATTAGGTCTTTACCTCTGTCATGTGGCAGATATATAATTTGTGTGCAGATATTTAGGAAATCTCAAATGGCACTAAGTGTTGTTTTGGCAATTGAATTTGTCTATTCAGTTGCCATTATTCTTACTGAAGCCTAGTTGAAAAGAGAATTAAGTGCAATACAGTGTTCATTTGCCTACCGGGTTTGTTCTTCCCAATTTGAGTATCTGCTTTAGGCTGTTATTAAATCTTTCTGGAGTCACCAATTTAGGAGAAAACCTATAAAATTAAGACCTTTCTAAAAATTAAAAGTTTAAGATACATTTAAGTGTTTAAAGACAAATACTTAGGGTTTGGATAGTTTAAGACAGAAAAGATAAAAAGATAAAATATATCACAGGTGCTAAAGTGTTCAGTCTCTTATGACACATTAAAATAAGAACGATCAAAAATCAAGATAAAACACTACTTTTATTCTGAGTAATTCATTCCTCATTATACTAAAGTCAACTGTTGACCTTAGCTACACACAGAAAATTATAATTTCTGAGAGCCCTGACATGTTTTGCCATTTCCCACTGCTGCAGTGTGTGAGGTTATTGCCCTAGCTCTCTGTCCTAAGCAGGCAGTATATCTGTTTCTTACTGCTTCAGTTAATAACCTGGTGTATGAGCTCAAACAGTCACTAATTGCAATTACCATCCTGGTCTGAGAACTGCAATGCTACAGAATAGGTATCTTGCCTGCTCTGTGTCCCTGCAGTAGGGTGACAAACAGGTGACTATTGTAACTTCTTCATAAATTGCAGCATAAAGATAACAGGTCAACCCCTGGCAGACATCTCACTTATGGGGGAAAAAAAATCCAAGCCGTGAAAGTCAAAACAATGAAGGGCATGCATGTTTTTCATCAGAAGGATCACATAAATTAGGTTCATACTGCTGAAGAACAAAGCAGATGGTAATAAATGCCAGATTGTCTTTAGATATCTGGTGAGAAAGGCCATTCCCTACTGCAAAACATTTAAATCTGTAACTCATACAACTTTTTCATACATCTAAATAACTTTATGAAATAAGGAGTTTATATTTCATTAAGACTCAGGGGACACCTCATTATGGATAAAACTTCCTTGTGAGGGGAAGAGGAGGGGCAGGCACTGATCTCTTCTCTTTGGTGACCAGTGACAGGACCTGAGGGAATGGCCTGAAGCTGTGTCAGGGGAGGTTTAGGTTGGATATTAGAAAAATGTTTTTTACACAGAAGGTCGTTGGACACTGGAACAGGCTCCCCAGGGCAGTGGTCACAGCACCAGCCTGACAGAGTTGAAGAAATGTTTGAACAATACTCTCAGGCACATGGTGAGACTTTTGGGGATCTTGCTGTTCAGGGCCAGGAGTTGGATTTAATCCTTGTGGGTCTCTTCCAGCTCAACTTATTCTGTGATACTGTGATTAATAGCTTGGTAAATTTACAGGGACTGAGCTTGCTTTTTTCAAAAGAGAATGCTTTAAAAATTTTGATTTGCAGAATATTTGAAAACTTGAACTCTTCAATCCCATTCAGAATAAATTAAATTTCAAAGAGATTTGAATTTTCTGTGAAAGAGAAAATTTAATTTTAGACTGACTTGTTGAAACTTACACTTAAAATATGATTTATCATATTCTCATTATTGCACTAAAATCAAGACTTGTTTTCAGTTATTACTGTTCTGGAAGTCACATAAGCTCCTAAAAATAAGTCTGTGTCCCTAGATCTTCCCCTCTATCCATACCAGAACTAGCAATGTATCTGCAACAGCACTCTTTTCAGAAGTAATATCACTGAGTTAAAATTGGGCTGTCTTGCCATGTTCTTTGAGTTTTATGCAATAACATTTTATTCATTAAAGCCAAATGAAATAAAGACATAACCTTATGAAAGACAGACATCAGAAGACATACATAGGAAGCCCAGAAAGGTGATGTGGTCTTAATAAAAATGAAACCTCTATCCCCTATTTAATTATAAATATTTTCTATATTAAAATAACTTCAGTTGAGCAAAAGGACAAGAACTACATTACTAACCCTTCTGTTAGTAGGATCTGTTATGATGGATATTAATTTTGGTTAGTATAATAAACATGCCTGAAAGTAGCACCTCAAATAAATGTTCAGACACATGGAAAAGAGAATTGACCTGTTTAAATGTCAAGAAATTGCACATTTAATTAGTGAGCTTGTTATTTCTCACAAGGAAGATTATCAGATGACAGCATTCATATTTTAATTAGGAGAGAATACCTTTGCACTCTTCTTCAGGCAGAGTATGAAATTTGTCATGCAATCTGATTTTCATTGTGAACTGTTCCGCTCTGACTGCAGGCCCAGACTCTCAAAGGCAAAACTGCACTGAAATAGATAGCAGAGATACCTGAGCAGCCTGGAGAGTCATGGACATTTTATTTGACGTGAATGTATTGGAGACCATCTAAAGGGCTCTTTTACTCGAGGAGAGGTAGTGCTGTCTTAACAGATTCATGATTTTGCCCATAAACTTAATTTGACCTCAGATCTGTATAGTTTCCATATACTCCTTTGATCCTCTATTTTGATCATTTCAACTAACTAGCCATTCCCAATCAGAAGACTAATTCAGCAACCATTTATGATCATTTTTGGTCCTTATGGTTTCAGTTGTCTTTGATTCCAGCAGAATGAAATGTCTACACACTTCCCTCACCTCAGCAGCAACATCTGCTCAGTCTTTTTCTTTAGTGTCTCTGGCTTCTGTTCTCAGCTCACATCTGAGCCATGTGACTGTGTTCTTCTATTCAAGCAGATAATGAGCATTGTGGCTGTTTCTTGTGACATTCTTTGATGGGCTTCACTTTGAAGACTAACTTCACTTTGTCTTTTCAGCATGAAATTGAATGTTTTATTCAATCTTTAATATACCTGGTAGGTTTGATAATGTTGTTTATAGTCTGTGCAGCTCATTGATCAAGATCTCTCATTAAAAAAAATTATATATACATATGTGTACATATATATATATATATATATATATNATTGCAATTACCATCCTGGTCTGAGAACTGCAATGCTACAGAATAGGTATCTTGCCTGCTCTGTGTCCCTGCAGTAGGGTGACAAACAGGTGACTATTGTAACTTCTTCATAAATTGCAGCATAAAGATAACAGGTCAACCCCTGGCAGACATCTCACTTATGGGGGAAAAAAAATCCAAGCCGTGAAAGTCAAAACAATGAAGGGCATGCATGTTTTTCATCAGAAGGATCACATAAATTAGGTTCATACTGCTGAAGAACAAAGCAGATGGTAATAAATGCCAGATTGTCTTTAGATATCTGGTGAGAAAGGCCATTCCCTACTGCAAAACATTTAAATCTGTAACTCATACAACTTTTTCATACATCTAAATAACTTTATGAAATAAGGAGTTTATATTTCATTAAGACTCAGGGGACACCTCATTATGGATAAAACTTCCTTGTGAGGGGAAGAGGAGGGGCAGGCACTGATCTCTTCTCTTTGGTGACCAGTGACAGGACCTGAGGGAATGGCCTGAAGCTGTGTCAGGGGAGGTTTAGGTTGGATATTAGAAAAATGTTTTTTACACAGAAGGTCGTTGGACACTGGAACAGGCTCCCCAGGGCAGTGGTCACAGCACCAGCCTGACAGAGTTGAAGAAATGTTTGAACAATACTCTCAGGCACATGGTGAGACTTTTGGGGATCTTGCTGTTCAGGGCCAGGAGTTGGATTTAATCCTTGTGGGTCTCTTCCAGCTCAACTTATTCTGTGATACTGTGATTAATAGCTTGGTAAATTTACAGGGACTGAGCTTGCTTTTTTCAAAAGAGAATGCTTTAAAAATTTTGATTTGCAGAATATTTGAAAACTTGAACTCTTCAATCCCATTCAGAATAAATTAAATTTCAAAGAGATTTGAATTTTCTGTGAAAGAGAAAATTTAATTTTAGACTGACTTGTTGAAACTTAGACTTAAAATATGATTTATCATATTCTCATTATTGCACTAAAATCAAGACTTGTTTTCAGTTATTACTGTTCTGGAAGTCACATAAGCTCCTAAAAATAAGTC